>JACEVL010000358.1:377500-760000 GCA_020284085.1 Aporrectodea caliginosa
GGAGGAGAGGAGAGGAGGACGAGGAGGAGAGGAGGAGGAGGAGTGGAGGAGGAGGAGGAGGAGATGGAGTAGAAATTACGGTCAAATGCCTGGCAGGAATGAACACAGGAAATAACCGTAAAATAACGGAGGACCGTAATTTATGTTGGACCGTAATATTAGCATTCATATGACCGTAAAAGTTCACGGTAAATGACCTTATTTTGAATGTATTTCACCGCATTTCTACTGTCATGCATCGTATTTTTAATGGTTTGGAATGTATTTCACCGTAATTTCTACGGTCAATTCTCGTATTTTAAATGTTCTTGAATGTATTTCACCGTCATTTCTGCGGTCATTTCTCGTATTTTAAATGTCTTTGAATGTATTTCACCGTAATTTCTGCGGTCATTTCTCGTATTTTAAATGTCTTTGAATGCAAATCACCGTAATTTCTACGGTCATTTTTCGTATTTTTAATGTATTTCACGGTCATTTCTACGGTCATTTCACGTATTTTAAATGTTTTTGAATGTATTTCACCGTAATTTCTGCAGTCATTTCTCGTATTTTAAATGTCTTTGAATGTATTTCACTGTAATTTCTACGGTCATTTCTCGTGTTTTTAATGTTCTGGAATGTGTTTCACCGTAATTTCTATTCTCACATTGGGAAACTTGGTTCAATATTGCAATGGTTGGTTGTTCAAATCTTGCATAAGCTGCCATACATCTCTTCCATGGTCTGACTTGACATTAGAAAAGCATTCAGCTGCAAACTATTCCTCCAATATACAAAAATAGCAGGGACGTTGACCAACCCAGAACAAAAACATTAGTGAAGGCAATATTCTTTTATATTTTACCTAAAACAAACTCTTAAAAAATCTGAAATGGAATCACTGTCCAGTTTTAAAAACTTGTAATTTTCAAAACAACATTTTAAAGTAATGATCACTATAAATTATTATGATAAACTGCAGAAACACAATACAGAAAATGTTAAGCTCTCAAGTCATATTGTTTAAAACAAAACACTATATACCCAACTTTAAAAGTAAACAAAAACCTCTGAAAACACAAACTTCTGTAAATAAACAATTGAAACAAATGATAATCAAGTTTACAAAAACTTTTAATTTAAAAATGGCATTTTAAAAGTAAACAATCACTTTTAAAATCCCAGGTACACTGCACAAACATTTGCAAAGAATCCCCAAGACAGAACACAAAATTATCAACTCTCAAGTCATACTGTTTTAAAAGAAAACAGCTTTAAAGGTAAAAAATCTTCTTTAAATAAACTGTGCAGGAAGAACTATAAAAATTTCAATTACTGAATGCAAATTTAATAAATATAATCCAGTTTAAGAAATTTTTAATTTACAAAATCAGCATTTTTAAAATAAACAATCACTTTAAAATCCAATGATAAACTGCACAAACACTTGTCAGAACAATCCTGAAGCACAAAACACAAAATGCTAGGCTTTCAAGTCATCAAACTATTGAAAACAAAACATTACATACAAAACTTTCAAGGTAAACAAAAACCTTTAAAAACTCAATCTTCCGTAAATAAACCACAGCAAGCAGCTTATAATCTCAATTTCTGAATGCAAATTTAATAATAGTAATAGTCACAATAATAATAATGAGGAAACTATTTCAGCACACTGACATCATAACCCAAGTTAACGCCATTGCCATCCAAGGTTCTTGACGAATTCTAGCTGTCCCAGAAACGTTTTGTATTCCAAAGGGTTAACAGATAACTTGAGGCAAAATACTAATAATATTCATTATAAAATTTAAACTTTAAATTCTAACTCACGAAACAGAAACACCATACAAAGTAAATAACACACACTATGCACAAAACCACGCTGTTACACATACACTACAACATCCCCTACAGTAAATATATTAATGCACGCATGCAGAATGTGCTATATTTTTAAATAGTGTCAATTCTTTTGAGTTTAAAGTGTACTCCTTTTGTCTATCAACCTTATGAAACCCTACTGCCTCGATCAGGGTTTATTCGATACAAGCATCTGAAAATAACAAAATAAATACATTCATGTAAAAGAATATTTAGCAGTTGGCAAAGATGCCTTTATCCACTAAAAGTCTAACATGGGATGATTTTATGGAGGTGTTTGGAACAGGACCAGTAAAAACAGAAGTGCATACTGACATCAATGCATATTAGACATCTTTATTAGGACAAAAATATTGCAACTGTACTTACGAGTTTATATGTATACCGCCAATTTAGGAGGCTCTTCAGAGGCAACCCAGACATAACACAAGTGTAATTATATAGCGCAACTAAGAGATTCAGAGGCGCTCCCGTCCCAAGTCAGTGCTGACAAATAAGATAGTCTTCAGGCGTTTCCGAAAAAGAGGAAGAGAAAGGCTGAGGATCTCAAGACGCAGTTCATGCAAAAGATGGTTCCAACTAAAGACCCGACATACGCAATGCTTCTGGATTGAGAAGTGGCACCACCCAAGCAGAGGACAATCAGAGGGCCTATGGGGCCGAGCGGAGCGACCAGGGAGTGTTGAGACCAAGGTACATAAGGTATGAAGGAGCTACCTCGAGAAGAGAGTTGCGCATAAGTGTTAGAATTTTGAACTCAATGCGCTGGGGCAAAGAAAGCCAGTGGAGAGTTTCCCGAAGGCAGATATGAAGGCAGATAATTATGTGAGCATACTCGGGAGACCACAAAAAAGGCGGGCGGAAGCTTTAAGTATTAACCGAAGCTTGGAAAGATTTAGTGAAGACAGACCAGCATCGATAGGAGTTGCCGAAGTCAACCATAGTGTAAATCAATGCATGGACGAAAGTGTTGACTGCGTGTGGCATCCAGTGAGTGCGGACGGAACGAATTTGGCATAGATGATGAAGGCATGTTCGAGAGATACGATTGGCATGGTCTGAAAATGAGAGAACTGGATCCAGTATGACGCCCAGATCATGATTTGACGCAGAGTAGTGGACGTCTAGGAACCTAGCGCAGAGAAATTCCTTGTCAATCTTTGCTCCAGCTGTAATGGGTTTTATCTGAATTAAGGTGGAGACGGTTAGAACTCATCCAGAGGTCCAGCGCCGTGGTGCCCTCAACACCGTCGCAACAAGTGAAGCATGTGCGCTGGCTGGGCCACGGACAAAGGCTTGGGTGTCATCGGCGTACTGATGAGCTGAGACCCCTTGAGAGTATGTTTGATATGTCAGCGGTATACAGTATGTAAAGGAGTGATACCAGAACCGAACCTTGAGGTAAGCCATATAGAATAAAGGTCCACGCATAGCGTGTAGACCCAAAGACGACAAAAAGAGCAGTCAGAGAGGATTGGATAAGTGCTCCAGTGAAATAGCATGGTCCACAGTGCCAAAGGCGGAACTGACATCGCACAAAGCCAGAAGAGTGACATAACTTTGGCTGACTGCATTAAAGACGTCGGCAAGTAAACGAGTGACTCAATGGAGTGGTACTTCCTGAAGCCGGATTGAAAAGAGGCATTAGTGAGTTGGTGTCAAGGTAGTCAACCAGCTGAAGTGATATGCATTTTTCTAAGAGTTTGGGAAGGAGTGAAAGGTTGGAGATGGGGCGATAGTTGGAAGAAGTGTCTGCGTCTAGGCCCTAGCGCTTAAACCACGATCGAAGAAAATGATCTTCAAGGACTTGCAGAAAAGAGACAGAAGTGAGGACCTCATGTCACAGATAATTAGGCAACCTATTTCACGCGAATCAGCCGACACAGCAAACGTCTATACTAGTTAAATCTGGGCTGGTAAAAAACAGTCACCTTACCTAGCAGATCACAGAGATCATTGACCAGAAATGGAATAGCCTGAGATACAAAGTTCTTTGAGATACGATGAAGAATAGCCTGCTAGACAATTATGCACAAGCATCAAGATCTTAAACTCAATGCCATTTTGTATAGGTAATGAATGCAGATCCTTCCACATGAACTGTCACAATCATGTTCAATAGTGTGGACCAAACATACATGGGAAAAATATTTTTTCAAAATATGCTGCTCCACAAGGCTGCCCCTGTTACACTTGACTAGAAAACTCTGTATTGAAAAAATTGAAGAGATCTGAGCATGTTTAGAGGTCGTTAGGTTTTGACAATTTTTGTAGAAATTGCAAAAATTGTGTATCTGACACGTTAATAGCTGCATCATGAATTAAAATTAGCACCCATGAACATCAAGCACCATCTGTCTAAATCATGATCAATATGCCAACTGTATTTAAGCAAATAAAAGAATAATAAGCTAAATTTACAAATAAAACACTTGTGTCAAGTTCTTTCTGATAGATAAACGGCTGTTGGCTTATTGCTAATTTTTAAATTTTGCATGCCAACTTTTCATTACAATTCGTTTCATATACAATTGGATTGTTCAATATTGCTCTATATACTGCTAATTTAGCATGAATAGAGTATTTTTTTAATCTGTGAAGCCAGCCTTGAATATGAAATAAGCTTACAGCACATGTGTTTTTCACTTTCTGCAATAAAAGCTCATACGTGACAAAAACGGCAGCTATGGTGGAACTGGCATCAACCAGGCATTCCCCACAATGTTGGTTGTTAGCGATGCCTGACAAACACATTCTTGGGTCTGGACTCCCAAAAAATGAGGCAATCCCGAGGAATTTCATGTTGCATTACCCGAATAGACTAACAGTTGGTGAGGCCACGAAAGCAAGAATAGTCGCTGCGTTGGTAATTGGGGAGATAGGTAGAATCCCGCACAGCGTGCTGATTCGGGTGTTCGCAAGCACTGGAGGTTGTATGATAGGGTGGTGTGAAAGTAATAGGCAAAAATTGCTTTCAAGAATCTTCAATGGGCAGGAGGTGCAAAACTTGTGTGTGGATACTAGTAGTGCTAGCGTAAAATATCTTGCCTCTAGAATCATGTTGTGAGGTGCCCCAACTGTCAAAACCAATCTCATTATAACTGAAAAATTGAGATCTTTCATAATGTGTTAAATTGTGTAACGTGCATAATGCATATGATGTGACCTGATATGAACGGGCTAAAAATGCAAAATTACTTTCACATAAACATCTTATAATGCAAGTTCTGAAACTAAAATTGGTTTGATTAGAATTGTTTGCTGAAATATTTTTATTTGAAGTTTCCTCGAATCACTCTTTAGCAGTATCCTCGTTCCTCGAAAATCAGGTTTTGAGCTAAACGTTATAATAAAGCTTTTTCATTCTAGTCTGGCCCATATAAATCCATCACTTTGATCTTCATTTTACATACACTGTTACACAGATGGTGACGCTTCAGTTACAAGTCTGATGCATCTTTAACTTGCTTGGGTAAGACAAGGAAACTTTGGACATTCAATAATGATTTCCTTTCATTCGCATTCTTGTTCTTGACAAGTTCCAGAATTTATTCGTATGACCGCAGCCTTTTAAGAGGAGGTTTACAAGTTTCAGACATCTCCTGGTTTCTTTCCAACCTAATAATTAAGTCAACGTAATCTGTAGCAGCAAAGTTAAAAGTTGACACAAGGAACTGTCTGACTGGCACTATAGTGGATGTGCCTTGTTACCCGGCTGCCAGTTCTCTTATATAACTTCTGTTATCGATTAATATCGCAAGCAGAAGATTCTTAGCATGTCCAAAGAAGGCATTTCTTTGTACTCTTGGATCAACAAGCTCCAACATATCTTTCAGCAAGTATCTTGAAAATGCAAGTTTAGGAGAACCTTCTGTGATGGTTATGCAGACGAAACGTGGAAATGCAGAATTCTTTTAGAAGTTGTAAGCAATCTTGAATGAACTACTGGACCTGGTTTTCCATTAGCAATTTAATCAGGGCACTACTTAGCAGCTTAACAGCATGCGTCACCTATTCTGCTATATCAGCTACTGCTTGATCCTCTCATTTATTCATTCATTCAATCAATCAATTCATTTATTCATTTCGTAGACTTAGCGCCCATTCAAGAAACCTACTTAGGAGCTCTCCCAGCCTCCCAGCCAAGCCGCTCCTTTATTGTTTCCTCTCATTTGTTATCATCACGAACGAACAGGAAGAACTTCATCAGGTCAGCACATGTCGGAAGCACCGTTTGAGGCAATTTCGAAGGAACGCCAAATACTGCTAGTTTGTCTTGTTTTCGGCTTCTAGGTTGCCATTCTTGCAGTCGACCTTTTATTCATTTATTCATTCATTCATTAGAGATTTATATAGCACCCTTCATGGCTACTACTAAGAAGTGTTCACGACCCAGCACGGCTAGAGAGGACAGTTTTGAGGTTAGAGCAGAACGCATCAGAGCGGACTCTGGAGAGCAAACGCAGCACCAAGATGAGCCCGTTCCAGACGACTAAGAAGGGGCGGTTCTGCCTATTAGATGTACTGGCAAAAGGGACAAGGAGCACACCCAGTTCAGTTGAGCGGAGGCAGCAACGGCCCCAGACACCCAGCATAGAGCAGCAGAGCTCGCGAAGGTAGACAGAGGCAAGGCACAGCAAGCACTGTCAGATCAAAGCAGCTATCCTGTATGTCATTCGTTGTTGGAGGGGGAGACAGTGCAGCACGACCAGCAAATAGCCAGAAACGTGACCGAATCTAGGGATGAGTTTCAGTGTTCAATGTACTAACAAGACATAGCTATAATAAACTCACATTAGTGAAAAACATAACATTGTAAATTTAACAAAATTCAAGACGTTAATGCGAAATTTAGGCATTTCTGGTTGTTTGGGTGGCCTTGGGGCACCTCAAGAAGTGCATCAAATCCAATATTATTTTACACCCAGGCCACAGTGCACAGTACACAACTTTTGCACCCTCTGCCGACTCTGAAATGTCAACTTCATTTTTTTCACTCCACCCTATTGTATGAGCCAAGATTTCTGCTGATTCAAGGAGTTACAGTTTGAGGTCGATTTAAAGTAACTCTTTCAGTCGTCATCTCTTATATTTCATCGAACACCTTACAGCCACGCACTTTCTTTGATGACCGTGTCACTGAAGACATCGAGGCTGCTCTGGCAATACAATCTTACTCATCCACCTAATCCGCTATCCATGTAGCGTCTGGACAGGAAATCCTTCGACCACCATACTCCACTGGAAGCGTATGTCACAAGGAGATCTTTAAAACTGCTTGATCTTCTTACCATCCAGGGTCAAGAACAACCCACAGCCTTCCTATCAAAGGATTCTACTCCCTGACCACTGGACCCTACTTTCTAGTCGATGAAGGCAAATGTCAAACTGTTGATGGTTGTCAGTGACTGCGCAGAACGTGGAGTGGCTCTGATCCATTCTTACAATGATGTAATAAGGATGAGTCACAGAAACAATACTTGCTGCAACTTGTCTCCAGTCATCGGACAAAATTTTCTGTTCCAACGAAGGCAAAATGAAATAATAGTGGGTTGCTGGTTTTCCAGCACTTCAATGACGGGATTTATGCAGACTAGATAGGCTAACTTCTTTAATTATCCAAACTATATTTTATTACAAACTTAATGCAGCCTCACTAAGCAGTAACACTGCAGTATACAGTATATTTCTAATTAAAATAAAAACTGACTTGAAAAAAATATATAACTGATTTGAAAAAAAATCAAAATTATACATGTTTGTTGACAAGTTCATACTATATAGCAAAAAGTCGAAAAACATAGCGACCTCTAAATATAATCCAATCTTACCAAAATTTTGCATAGAGACTCATGTTTTCATGTGCTTTGTGGAACAATGCATTTCCAACTTTTAATTTTTTGGACCACACTAATGTTTGCCATGGATCAGTCGAGCCTACAGTATCAAAAACTTATTGGAGCCAATTTATGCAGGAATGAATCAGGCCTGCATAAATGGCATTGCCATAGCCAACTCTCGAGCACATGAATGCATGCACCAGAGGTTGTTGGGCTTCAATTGTAAGCGAACAGCATTATAGCGCGAATCTGAAGCAGATGGTAAAAGCACGTTCGACATAAGCACTTGTACAATGTACATTCTTCACATGCTCGCCTCAAGTTCTCCAACCGATCCAGTGACTGCACCTCAACTCTGGAATGATCTTTAACCTGAGTTCTGGAAATTTTCAGTTCTCACACCAATAATGCTGCTCAATCATTCACTTTGCCTCAAACCCCTCTACTTATCACCTAACTGTCCTAACAGGTTTCCACTCCAAATTTAAGTCCAACCTCTTGAAGAATTTCTATCATAATCCATCCGATCTTCCACACTCAAAGCTTTCTCATCCTCAATGAGGCCCACCTTAGCAGATCCTCTGCATCCTCAGTCTGGTCTCACTGGCAACCACTTGAATCAACATATAATATGGATCAGCACTCGTGAATAACCTGGGCCCTGTGCACAGCTTTTGAGTAGCACTGTAAACATTTGGAATATATAATTATGATGAACAAAAATACCAACATCAGCTTTCGTGAAGAGAGTGCAGCTGGCAACATAATGTTCTCTGGATCCTGTTTCTCCCTCACATCTTCAAGGATGTTCAGAATAGCTTCCTACAAAGAGCAAAGCATTTCATGTGTCAAATCATATTGAAAGAATAATAAATAGGCTGCATTGCTGGAAGCAATGATCAGCTTTCATTCAGGAGTGTACGGTGTACTAAGTTCAGATGTTGATTCAGAATTGTTTTAGAAGACTATTTCACTTAGTGCAATTTTTGACTGAAATGTTTATTATGAATATCAAAAATTTGCACAACTCCTTACAGTGTAGCACAGCTAGTAAAAGTTAAACAATAGCTTTTGAACATCAATAATCTTTTGTTTTGCCAGTTTGAAAAGTACACAATTATCCCATAACAATGTAACATGAAGAGTATAGCACTTCTTGGTTATTTAATTTTTAATGTCCTACAGGAATGAACAAGAAATTACTCATTAATTTTTCATTTATTAATTAATTTCACAGATTTATATAGCACCCATTCAAGATTATCTACTCAGGAACGCTCCCGACCCAACCCCCAGGTAAAGAGAACAGGCTTGAGGTTAGAATAGAACATGGCTGCAAGGGCTCTAGGCATTAGGCTTATTGCCAAAAGGAGCCCATTCCAGATTGCAGGGCTAGCAACAGAAAAGCATGGCACTGCATAACAGAAGTCCGAGACCAGCGAACAAGAAGCTTACCCTGCCTAGAACAGCGCTCGGAGAGAACCACAGCGCTGGACGCTAAGGGTGGAGCAGCAGAGCTCCTGTAAGTAAACAGGGTCACACCCCTGAGGCAATGCTAAACCAAGGCAAGTGATGAAAGTATTACGCATCAAATTATCTGACTAGACCTGTGGTGGTGCCTGAGGCAGTAAGGTAACCAAGGCCCACCCTCGGGCGATGAATTATTATTTCACTGGTTTTCGTTTGGTTCAACTTCAGATTACAGTCAGCAGCCCATCGGGAGATGTGGTCCAATTGTAAAATCAAAGAAGCACTACTTGAGCAAGTGATTAAAAGGTAGCAGTCATCTGCATATTTGAGGAGCCTGTTGCAGGGTTAGCTGGGTCCTAAAATATGTGACCAACTAGCTGTGCATAAGGCACAATCCAGACACCAAACCCTTGCCGCCAGAAGACAAACGTAGAGGGCGCTGCAATAATCAAGACGGGAAACAGCAAAGGAGTGGATAAGTCTTAAGGCAGCATTAACGGTTAAGGAACGGAAGACAACTCTAAGCTGATGCAGCTGGAGCTATAACTGCTATAAGACTCGTCAACATGGAGACTGGAAAGTAGAGCTTTCTGCTGTATTCTAGATCCGTAAATTCATTAAGTTAGTTTATATGATTAAATGATCTAACAACTAAATGTTTGAAACATGAATTAGTGAAGATGACACTGTATGGTTAAAAGCATCTACGGTACATATTTTTCTGTTTTCTTAAATTTAACAGATGATGAACAGAGAAATAAAAGCTCCGTCTAGTACTACGGTAATACACTGCACTAATATTTTCCATTTAAATAATATAGCACAAGTTTATTAATCTGTGACACAGAGACAATTAACTTAAACTATAATACTCGCCAACATGGAGACCGGAAAGCAAAGCTTTCTGATGCTTTCTAGATCCGCAGTTCCGCACCACTTTCGAACAATTGCAAAGATTATTTAAGATGAATTATTAATGCACTTCAGTTTTCAGGCTCAAAATTTTATTGTTACAGTTCGCCAGTTTATAGGTTTTTGTTGCATATTTCGTTCCATCCAACTGTCCACTTTCTGTTGGAAAGTGGTTACGCTTGTTGCAAGCTTTATTTCTTGAGGTAGCCGTTTCCAGCGATCCACGTTCTTTGGCTAAACAAGAATTTTCTAATGCCTAAACGCACATGTTCAATTGTTCATGGTACAGTTTCAGATTGTGTCCTCTCCGATTTCCAGTTGTTGTTGCATTCTTGAAGAAAGTTTTTCATCTATATTTTGGAGACATGAAGAATTTTGCACATCTCAATAAGATTCCCGCTCGTTCTTCTTCTTTCCAAAGAAAATAGATCCAACTTTTGAAACCTTTCTTCATAAGGTATCCTAGCTAAGCATCTAACGAGTTGATTAGCTCTCTTTTGTACTTTCTCCCTGCATTCAGTGTCGTTTTTAAAGTACGGGTTCCAAATTGGGATACAATATTCTAGATGTGGTCGAATATATGTATTGTACAGTAGGCCTATCTTGAAGCTGTCAATACGTATCTGTTTGAAAATCCTTATTTTATCATACCAAGAACTGACATTGCATTGCTCGCTGACTTTCTACATTGATGGCTCCACTTCAGATCTTTATCGACCCATACTCCCAAGTCCTGCTCCATTTTAGTATCTTCCAGGTTTACAATGTCAATTCCCTTCTTGTATTCGTCAGGCTCCTGATCTACGGACATTTAAATAATATTATATGTTACGCTCTTATCTAGATGGAACCATGTTCCGCCGAAACTGCGGCTTGTGCTCCTCAGCCTTCCTCTTCCTTTGTGTCAGAAACGCCTGATGAATAGATCTTATTTGTTAGTGATAGTACTGACCTGGGTAGGTAGCTCTGAGTGGCTCTATAAATGTTCAGTTACAAATACAATAATTACATTTACATAATTACCGGAGGTTATTTAAATCCGCTTATTTTCTGTCTACTATTATAGTTGATTTTAGTTATAAATGGATTGATTATTAACAGGATGACATTGCGATCATTCTGATCATAGTTGTTAAAAACGGTAAAATCAAAATTAAAAACCCCAAAAACGTTGTTTTATTTAAAAAAATAAAAAAAACGGAAAAACGGTAAAAAACAGAAAAATAAAATAATTTGACTTTTTCACATCTTGTACTGCATTTTAAAAGTTAAATCCTTGTTTACACAACTTAATTTTAATCAGCAAATAACACAACTTTATTAGTAAACACCAAGTAACATTAATTTACAACAATTATTTTCTTTTTTCATAAGTTTTGGTGTGATAAGAAATTGAGAAATTCAAAATATTGAAATCTTTTCAAATTTAAATTGTAAACACAAGTCGGTAATCCTGGCAACGGCGGTCCCAAATTATGAAATGAAAGAAATCAACAGAGGCCGCTTTCTTGTAGTTTCGATAAAACGTGCTATATATTCTCAGGAATCCAGCTTCTAATTACTGAAAACATTATTTTCATCCAGCTTCTATTGAATGGAAACTTAGTTTCATCCATGCAACCAGCTTGGTATCTATTTACGGGAAACATTATTTCGATCAATCCAGCTTCTATTTCAACACAGGAATGTTTTCATCAATCCCACTTCCATTTAGGGAAACAGTTTTTTTTCATCAATCCAGCTTCCATTTATGGAAACAGTTCTTTTCATCAATCCAGCTTCCATTTTAAAGTGACAATATCAAATAACTTTGTAGACTTCACTTCTTTCATTTCATAATTTGGGATCGCCGTTGCCAGGATTGCCAACAAGTCCACATAAGTCCATGTCGTAATCGTAATCGTAATCTCCAAACTTCTAAAGCGCCACTCGAAAGCCAAGCGCAGGGCACCAGCTTATTCACGAGCGCTGCGTCTAGTCAGAAGGGTTGTCCAAAGAGTAGTCCGAGGAGGTCCGAGTCCGGTTTCCAGAGGATCAGAGGGGTCAGAGTAGCTGCTAAGGTGGGTGTCGTTTAGGTCGAGAGTTTGAAGGTAGATGATCAGTTGAGTCGGGGGGTAAGAGTTCTTGAATAGGAGAGACTTTAGTTTCGAGGTGGAAAGCCTTGGCGGTGATGGATAGAGGAGCCTGATGCGGATGATGATTGGTGATTGGAGATGATGGTTGAGGAACCGAAAAAGTGCGGAATTCAGGAGGTAGGTCGTTCCAGAGACGTGGTGCAGTGTTGGATATTGCTCGGTTGGAGAACTTGAGATGAGTAGTGACAGGAGGTCGAGAGAGAGTGAGAATGGAGGAAGATCTGGTAGAGCGGGTTGGCTGGATGGTGAAGAGGTCGACATAAACAACTATAAGCTAAATTTTGCAAGTATGGAGTGTACTTAATCAAAAATTGTATTTACAATTTTCACTTATATAAGAACTTAATATAGAGTAATATCAATCAGTTGATCAGTCAATCGGAGATTACTATGTACAAAGAACATTTCGCATTTTGGATAACTTAAAAATTCAAATAACTGTTATAAATGTTATTTCCTAGGGGGGGGGCTACTGTGCTATTTATTTCTCAACTGATTACATTAAATAGTGACGTAAATTAGATGAATCCTTGAAAGGACGGAGACGACGTAGAGAATATCAGAGAAAAATTAAATTAAACGAATAATAACAGACAGTAAATAAATAAATAAAGTTATATAAAAAAACTGAAAAAACGTGACGGAAAATAAAAAAACGAAAAAACGACGGTTTTTGAGAAGAAATAAAAACGAAAAAGACGTTTTTTACAGCTATGATTCTGATTATTATCACATCAATATTGAGAATATTGAGGCCTACAATCATACATTGAAATATGATCACTCGCTTTACATCGCCTAAGGTAGTCCTCGGTGTTCATGTCAACGAAAATAATTTCGTTCTACTGGAATTTAAGCAATCCAGCTCAACGCTACCAAGTAAGACTGGTCAAGATTGAATGTCTTCACAGACAGAAGACATATTGGTTCGACCGGATATGGTGATGATAACTTTATCTCGTGGTGCACACATATCGCTAATACCAAGAAAGATTGCCATGTAATGTGGTTGGCAAACTATTTATGTATCCTCATGCCAGTCGTCCATAGCGCCATTAGGCCTATACAATGAATGACAGCTCTAAGACATAATCTATCATTCATTAAAATAATACTTCTAAGATTTGGCGCCAACGTAGCCAATAATTTTGTAAATTGCTATGGTTGAAGATTCTTCTGAACCGAATAAACTCTATTTTTTGCTAGTTTATGAACTCAAGTAACCTAGCAAAATTCCAGCTGAACTAGAAAACATAAGATCCAATAATACTCTTTCTATCCAACAAGCGTCAATTTGCATCTTTCTCATTTCAGTTGTACAATCTTCCACTGGAGATGATGGACATTATCTTAAAAAAGTCCTATCTACATTGGATATTGAATTCACCAACAAAACAAAGAGACGAAGAAGTTATCAAGTCTCTCATATCAGTCGACGTTTGCTTTTATCGAAGAATTATCAGATCACGGTACAAGAAGGCAATTTTGCGTTACCTGAAAGGTTAGATGTTTTCCCTATATTTAAATGCTTCACAAATGCGCCGCCTTCTGTCTCATAACTGATTTCAAAGTCAATCAGAACAAAACATTGGTTTTTAGGCATAACAGCAAGAATCACCACTAGCGAGCCCTCGCACACACGGACAGCCAAACCGAAGTTGTACCATCGTACCATCAACAAGGAGCAGTAGGCCTACCACCAACATTTAACGCCGAGTCTCAAATCAATTGGTATTAGCGAAATTGCATTCTGATATACATGTACACAGACGATCTTTGAACAAAGCAGTCGAGTTCGATTAGGCCTACACCTTTTCGATGGAAAGCAGGCTTTGTTTATAACCAATCAAACAATCATGAGACTTGCCCAATTCATTGTGATGTACATCTGTGGATAAGGAACTAGTAGAGGAGAATGTAATACTTTGGAACATTCAGCCTATACAGCCTTCAATTTCGGAACATTCAGCCTATACAGCCTTCAATTTCACCACATCCCACCTATACAGCTTTAAAGTTCAATGTCCCGTGGCTCTCAATTACGTCCGCGCATCGATGACTCATATCGAAACTCCTAGGAATTTTCCCCGAAGTTTCGATATGACCTACGCCTGTGTTTGACTCATCGCGTAATGTCTGTAGCAATTCCTATAGTATCGTGGGCCGTGTTATAGCAATACGTAACTAATAACTAATTTTCATTGTAAGAATTGGTAAAACGCTAGCAATAAAGTTATGAATATTAATTCATAGTTAGCAGTAGTAAAGTAAAGTGACAGTAAGTAATTTTTCTTTATTAAACTGGTTGCAGAAGAACCGCACTCCAGTGTACAAACATCATAGGACAAAACACAAAATCAATAGGAGTACAACATTCTTCCTACAAATGTTTTCCTCATATTATTGTCGATAAGAGTCAAGACCCTATCATGAGACCGTGGGCGAAGGGCATAGGTAGTTGATTTCCTTGGTGGGAGCAACTTATGTAAAACATGCCCAGGATTGTTTAGAACAGCTGTGAAGAGACCCGTATCAGCCTTGTGGCAGAGCTGATCAAACGTTGGGTTGTCAACGGGGAGGTATCCCCGCCGGATCATCCTACTTATGATAGATTGGAGCCTGTTTTTATCTTGCTGACGAGCAAACCCCACCATGCTGGGCTAGCATACAGCAGGCGTGCCACAGTCGTGGCACGAGCAACGTCAAAAAGGTTTACTCCCTTGAGGCCATGAGCTGTTAAAATGTGCAATGCATACATGGACTGTCTAGCCTTGCAACATAGCAGTAGTGACAGAACTTAAACTGACATAATTAATTTTAGTTCTTCTAGTTTTTGGTCTCCAACTAATAAAGTTAGGTTTTTTGTTGCGAAACATATTTAGCCTACTTCATCTTATAAATAAATAAATAAATTTTAATTTTGGCGAATATTATATTGCGCGGCAAGATACTTAAGGAATATTACTAAGGTCGGTATTCTGAAATTATCAGGCATTCCAGTTACTTTTGATGTGAAATAAGTAAGGAAGTACGCTAAAGACCATTTTAGAACGATAGGATTAAAACCGTCTGTACCACTTCATTGCAATGGGGTTACTCATAATTATGTCCGCTAAAATATCTAAACACCCTTTTTAAATGCCAGGTTTTTCTAACCCTGATGCTCTTTGCAATGGCCGTGCTTCAGAAGCACGTATCTCGAGATTACGATTATCATTATTAACAGACGCTAAGTCAAACAAGATCGATAGGCAGGTATGGTGAAACGTGGCTCCAGGTCAAGAACTGAATGTCAGACAGAAACAGCAGTGTTGAGTGAAATACCTGTAGAGATATGGCAAGAGGTGAGGTTTTGAGATAGAACTTAGGCCCTATCTTTTTCCAGTTAGCACTGACAACCACGAAACGTTAAAATATACTGGAAAAGTACTTAATAAGTTAAAAGTCCCTCTGTAAAGAAAGCAATCAGATAATTACTGTAAATAAGTTTTTACAACAGTGTCCATTTAAAAAATAAATTAGAAAAAACTAATTAGTTTATATCGGGGTTTGAACATGCGATCTCTGGGCTTAGAAATTTACCCAGCGCCGTTACAGGATGATCTAAACGGCAAACGCTACAAGAGGATATTAAAACTCATACTAAAACCCTCACTAGAGTCATTTTAGAGACCTGTATTTAACTGTATCTGCTTAAATGCCCCACTGTTTAACCCTGATTGTATGTCCGATTGTCATAATTATGCTGATGCAAAATTTGTGTTATGACCAATGCGGTTCAGGGCTCTTGCTCATTCGATGTATTATGCAATGCGGCTGTTCTTACAATTAGGCCTAGAAATTTGTTATCGCTCCACGTATATTTTCAGTTGTAGACAAAGTTCAATGGCCTAAGTTAAAAGTAGCCTAAGTTTGGAAAGAAAACAATAAATAAAATACTTAATCTTTATAAGCGCTTGCAATAATTTTATTTAAAAAAAGTGATTGTACATGGGTTTCGAACCACCGACTTTTGGTTCATTGGGTAACATCTCAACCAGATGAGCTAATGTACACACATGTATTAGTGGATATTAAAACCGCTATAAACACCCTTAGTCTAATATTCGCCAATCATCGTCGACTTGACGGCGTCGTTAAATAAACGTTATTAATCGAATTCGCTAAATTTGTCTCAGTGGTATTTTGCTAACTGGCTGTTTTGAAAATAACCATAACAATTATTTGTCTTGTCTTCTCTCAGTTTAAGTGTTGGCAGTTTTGGTGCTTTGTGTGGTACTACTTTTATTAGGCCTTTGTGCGGCGACGGCCCTTTGTTAAGGGTTCTTGCGCTATCGAGGTATTAATGCGCATTCCTCTCTAAGTAATGCGGCTGTTATGAGCTCCAAAATAGCAATTTTCCATTTATACTTTCACTTGTGAACAAAATAAAATTAGAAAACAAAATGTTTATTCACTTGTTATATTTATTTATTTTGTAATTTTATAGGCGGCTATTACAAGATCTGTATGAGAACTACATTTTCGATACACTAATACAAAACTACTCCGTGCGCAAACTGTCCAGAAATGGGGTGAATAAGCCGTAGAATAACGGTAATTTGATCGTCAATGAATTTACGACGATTTCTCGTTATTTTGCGTAGAAATATCGTATAAATACGTAGAATCACCGTTTAAAAACGTAGAATCTCCCTTTAAAAACGGTTTCTTTTTACAGTGTATACGAGAACATATCCCATTGCGCCCTTTCGCGCATTGTTAGTGGTTAAAGAGACGTCTCAGGCGTTCTAGTATACAAGCACGTTGTTCTTTGCTGGTTCTCTGATCCTGTGTATAGACTATGTATAGACACCAGAAGCTTGACAACGGACCTGCCAAAGGTCATTCCATGACCTTTTGTCACTCGCATTACCCCGCCATCGATTGGTCAGACTTGCCTATATGTTTAACTGCTCTGCAGGCTAAGTGGTTTTACGACACTTTGCCCCAACAACCTGCTGTTCGTTGGGTGCTAAGGGCAGGGGCGTAGCCAGGAAAAATTTCGGAAGGGGTTTTAAGTTTTCGAGGGTTCCATTGGAAATGGTTACCTTGTATCTTTCTACATTGCAAGTTATTAATAACAGTAATGCATTTATTTAAGCGACGGGGTTGAAACTGTAAAACCACCCCTAAATAGAGCCTATTGCCTTACCATGGTTAGGGGAACCTGATAGCCGTTTTCTATGAAGGGCTATGTCGCCATGTGTTATACTCTTAGGTTTACGGGCGAACACATCTTTTGAACTAGCCTTTTCTGATGGTTCTTATCAATCAATCAATAACAGACTTATATAGCGCCCCTTCAAGACCCCTACTAAGAGGCGCTCCCGACCCATGCCAATCCGAAAGACAACCAAGTTGATATTGGTTGTCGAAAACGCCTTAGGCTATAATCTCAAGAATAGGCTGGAGCCATCCAACCTCGCGCGCTGTCTATATGCAGTGATGCTCGCTAGAGTTCGCCACTGGAGAGCAGACGGTGCGTTGGAACCTTACACAGTGCACCGACTCACACTCCACACTCGTCCTGCGTTATATCATCTTTCATCTAACCTTACACGATATAATTATGATGTATGACTGATGTATCATACATCATATCATTTACCACATTCCGCCACTGTCTGTATACTCTGACAGTGCCAGTCCCGAGCCTGGATGAAGGAAGAGGGCGACTCTATTGATCTTTGTTATCACACAGTGTTGTTAAACTGAAACTATAGTATCAGATATATCAGATATCATATCGAATATCATATATTGCATACCACAAATCGCATATCAGAAGTTGTCCACCGTGAACCCATATCTCACTTGTCATATATCGTATTGCATCTAAGTAGTTTCACAGTTTCGCACAGTTTCGTATCATATCACATTGCAATCGTATTCGTAATGTTAGCCATAAACGTAGTCATAATCATATTCATAATCTCATTGCATAACATGAAAACGTACATATCAAACCTTAATGCGAATTCTATAGCGTGTTAGAAATTTTTTGATTGATTTCAACGACTTTAATGATGAAAATTTGTGTGAAAATGCATTCGTGGTGCTTGCATGCGGGAGTTGTCTTAACTTTAATCGAAATGTCCCTCTTCCCTTCGGCGTATACTAATTACATCTATTTATTAACTGCCTAACACAACTAACAGAATCTCTCGCTTTTTTCTACTCAGTTTCTCTTTCGTCCGTCTGCATTCAATAGCTGCAGCTGTAAGCTTGACCAGCAGCCTCAGTAGTAAAAAAGAGGAGGAAGAAGGGCAGTCCCTTACTGGGATTAGCACCCCCGACCTCTCGATTAATAGTCGAGCACGCTATAGCCCTGAGGCAGCCGTGCATGGGTGTGAAGTATTAGCGACTTCATTTCTTAGACTTTGCATATGAGGACGTGTAGCCAGTCCTCTCCCTCGCGGTCTCATCTTCACACGGACAGTGTATACGGTCGGTGTACTCATTATAGCTGAGTTGGCTAGGGGTGCAGGTGCATGAAGCAGAAAACCAGATTTCGGTTCTGGCGGGCATTTGAACCCCCGACCTCTCGATAGTTAGTCCAGAACGTTAACCAGCATCGAGCACCTCAGTATAGTAAGCTTGATCAAGACCTGCAATACTATAAGCCTGAACCATGTAAGTCTTTGGTAACAACAACTATTGGATATATGAAAGGCTTATGATTATGATAAAACATCATGAAAAAACCGAAACTATTCACAAGATTGTTCATACATGCTGTGTCTGCATTCTATCGCTGAACCTGTAAGCTTGATCAGCAGCTGCAGTAGTAAAAAGAAAACGAAGAGCAGCCCCTTGTGCACTTAAGAAGTCTAATAATATGCATGTGCATATAAACATACCAGCAGTGTTGGATTTCCGACGACATTTGGGGTTGAATCCTCAGGACAAAAATCAGCCCTCTATATTGCCTTGACGAAAAAATCAATTGGTCCAACTGTACTCCACCCGAAGAACTTACTCTGGAAACACATGATGTTAAACTGTAGGACAAAGTTGCCAGACGTTATCCGATACTGTTTGCTATAGAGTTGGGTATACACATGTAGCTGGCTGTGTTGAGGTTTGGGTTCGTTATTCAATATAATTGGATGACCTATAGGCATGACCATGCAGGAGACGGCTCGTAAAGTATCCATTGCTTGGCTTAAAAATAGGAATTAGCGGCGAATCATAAAAACTTGACACAATAAATCTTCAAATAAAAATCTGACATTACAGATTTTTGGAAACTGCTACAGCATCGCTTAATTAAGTAAATTAATCCAATCTAATCTCCTACTCCACAATCCGATCCAATCCAATTAACTTATACTTGTTACCTTGATTAACATGTTTGTTCTTAGTGACTTTAGCATCATCTAGACATGAACCATGAGAGAAAAGAGGATATAAAAAGAATGCAGGCACTCGAAATGTGGACATGGAGAAGAATGGAGAAATTCCGGTGAACGGACCTTCAAACAAATGAAGAAGAAGTGATGGGAA
Source organism: Aporrectodea caliginosa (assembly GCA_020284085.1). Taxonomy (NCBI): domain Eukaryota; kingdom Metazoa; phylum Annelida; class Clitellata; order Crassiclitellata; family Lumbricidae; genus Aporrectodea; species Aporrectodea caliginosa. Next base: position 397,272 of record JACEVL010000358.1, read on the forward strand.
CGATTGAAGAAGAAAGAGCCCAAGACCTGATATGCACAATTTGCACAATAGAGAGAGAGAGAGAGAGAGACAGACAGACAGACAGACAGACAGACAGTCAGACAGAGAGAGAAAGACAGAGACAGAGAGAGAGACAGAGAGGAGAGACAGAGAGAGACAGACAGAGACAGACAGACAGACAGCCAGACAGACAGACAGAGAGGCAAAGGAAATCGATCGGATACAAGCTCAGAGGAGACTCGCTGCTAAGAATGGTCATCGAAGAGAAAAATGGAGGAAAGGCGGACAAAAGGCAGATCAAGACAGATGATGCTGGATTCGATGATGACAGATGGTTACGGAAAGCTCAAGGAAGATGCCCAACAGCGAGAGGAATGGCGAACGTCCGACATCTGAACCTGCTTATAAGAGGCAGAGAATCAGAAGAAGAAGGCTGGTGCGGAAAGCTGCATTTGGAAGATGCCCAACAGCTAGAGGAATGTTTAGATTTCCGATATCTGAAACTGCTTACTTATATACAGGCATGTAATATAGAAGTATAGATCGCACATGCGCATGCATACAATTTAGTTTGTGGGGCATGGTAACCCATTGGTTATAGAGCGCTATGCTTGTAACAGGGACGGTATATGGGTTCGAGGTTGCATGAAGAAGATGCTATAGTTATATGCATGGGTATCCATGCATGAGCAAGTCTTTCACCCACAGTACGATGCTCTGTCGTAATGTTAAGTGTACACTTTCAAACATTGGAAGAAGGCAGTCTCAAATATAATATTATAATTATGAAGTAGGCAATATCAAACAGTTGAATAGCGTGATATAGTGTAGTTTACTCTTGTCTGAACTGAGCTGAACTGGGTTGAACTGATCAACTCAAATCAATTCTATAGAGTCCAATGTAGTCTAAGGTAACTTGGTCAAATAAAATCCAAAAGAATTAATAAAATTTACATCCGATATCATGTAAACCTTCATGTAATGTAATGTAACAAGACATTTATATAGCGCCACTTAAGAGTCTCACAGAAGCGTTCATATAGCATAAAACACCGAGTGTTAATCGATGATCACTTCATTGTGAAATCAGAGCCTTTGTTCAAGAGGTCAAACCCTCTAAGAGACGATATATTCTCTACTGACGCCTCTGTCCTGCGGATAAGAAATGCACAAGGTTTCAATTACCCGTCGCTTCTAATTAGCATTGTGTGAAACCAGCAACTGCACATACTGTATACTAAATTAACAGCTAAATTAACAGCTAAACCACATGTGTGGTAAAAGAGAGGTTTCGGTTTCATATTCATCTGTTTACATCGAACCTATGTTCAGTTCATTTTTAAATGTTGACTTGCTTGTATAAAGTGAAGCAATGTGGACAAGGCATTTCACTTATTTATTTGACATAGACCAAATATAATACGACCTGAGAAAAGATAGTTCATAATTGTAGCCTAAAAACCAACGCAAACCAAGATAAAAAAAAACAATGAAAAAGACTTACCGTTTTGTCCTGCAACAGACGAAACCTATCCATGGATGCACTGAGAACTGACCTCGCTCCCATAACAAATGTATTTGCAAGGTAAATGTAAATGAACGTCAAAGTAGATCGTGTAAACATCGCAATCTACTTATGCTGCAAGAAGTCTTAGTGACAATGAGTCATGAGACTCCGCACACGAGTCTGGTTGGTCAAAGGAAGCAATAAGCTTATATCACTGAAAGCGACCATCGTCTGATGTATTGGTTGTTATGACAACGGCTTCATAGAAGTCAGCAGAATAGATTTGATCCCCAACGATCAACTAACAAACACTCGGTCTGCAAGATTAATTTCAGCATCAGATGTGATTCAAGTGAAGCTGGAGGAGCCTGCAAGACCTGGAGCCCTGAGGCTGCATGGTGATGTTTGAGCTGAAAGTCACCATGCCATTGGTTCATGCTGGATGGTGAAATAGAGGAATCATGGTAAGGCAATTCAATTGTTTGAATGAAACACTCGTGCCACAAAAAAGCCCACAATAGTCATTAGGTCATGTGACCGAACGGTTGCGAATTCGAGCCCTCTGAGTGGACTCCTTGTGACGACCCTGGGCATCCGCGCAACTGGGCCACGTATACACAATATATACGCCATCTGGATATTGCAGCCCTCTGTGCTCGAGCCGTAGCGTGTATATAGACATAGATGTGTTAGCAATAAACCAGTATTAAAGTACCGTACGTCTAATCTCAGAGTTTAGAAATAAGTTTTTGAAAGCGTAATTCTTCAAGTATTCTTGTAATTAAAATTATGACTGAGGTCTCGAACTCAAGTTGGATGCCTATAAAGAACCGTTATTTTCAACCATCCAAAAACCGGTGTCAAGCAGCATAAGGCAACTTGCAGACATTGCTCTACGCTCAACTAAGAGATCTACAACGAATGCACACAGCACAGTGAGTTGTACTTTTTACTGTTATAGTGCAAATGCCAAATTATTACTGACGTTGATTGACACATTGACCGTCACCTACGAGTTACATCATAGTACAATTATAGGCGTATACATAGTGCTAAACGTAAACACTGGCTCACGCAAAATAATACTGATGCAATATATGGACATATAGTGGTAACTTTAACTTACAGAAGTTGCATCAACGTAGGCTTCCGAACTTTACTGTCAGCTGCATGTTTGTTCGTTGAGTCTTTTCTAGTCCTCATCATAAAAATCTCTCCTCTCATACTCCACTAGGTTTCCTGAAAGTATTCCTGATCCATCCATATATCTCCAAAGTATTTTTATTTATATGCCTTTGGACAAAAATCGCTATGTTAGCTGATTTGCATACGTATCTATAAAACTGACTCACCGATTTTTTAGATTCTCGCATTTTTCTAGAAGAAAATAGAAAGGTAAAAATTTAGACATGAAAACGACCTCTATAATAATTGCACAGAGGATAATGTTATTAATGCAGTTGAATCTGAGAATTCGCTTTTCACGAGTTCGTATTGTGCCAATGATTCAAACCCCTTTAATCAGGTGAAAAATCATTCCTTTTCTACATGTATATATAATGTAGTCAAGAAATAGAAGTGCATTCTTCTTGATTTCTGATGGAACTATGGGCAACCAAACATGCAAAAGAATTCTTTGACTTAGCAATCCAAGATGCATCCGTGTTTGGTTGGGATTTCAGACAAATGATGACGAAGGCAACGAAAACGATGATGGCGACAATGATGCATAAAATGACGATTCTGATACTGAATCTCAGAATTAAGTCTTTTAATTATGATGACAACAATAATGATGTTGATTATATTGCCATTGACGACGAGGATGACGACAGTGAGGACGATGATAATGGTGGTGGTGGTGGTGGTGGTGGTGGTGGTGGTGGTGGTGGTGGTAGTAGTGGTCGTGGTGGTGTTGGTGGCGGTGGTGGTGATGATGACGACGACGACAGCTGCGGCGGCGGTGGTGGTGGTGGTGATGATGACGACGACGACGACGATGATGATGATGATGATGGTGGTGGTGGTGATGATGGTGTTGATGCTGCTGACATACTCATGGCTCTGTGTCGTTGGTAGCAGAGCATGACGAGGATGATCAAGAGAAGCAGAACGATGAATCCACAGACGCAACCGACGGCGATGACGACATCGAGAGACAGATCGTCCTGCACTGTACGACAACGACAAAACAACGACCGTCATCATCATCATCATCATCAGCATCAGCATCATCATCATCATCACCATCACCACCACCATGCACAATAATAATAATAATCACCTAACCAGCTCAAACAAACTCACCAATTGCACCATTAACATTCTTTACCATCCCCAATACGCCTATTACCACCGCATTGATCATTGCAAGATGCGGACCAGACAGACTACTTTCGAGTGCAAACTCAGCAACGAGAACTGCAGCTGACTAAATCAAAACCATCAAGAAGACATTTCAGAAATCGAACTTTTTACTCTGCCTGTCACTTCGGTCTCTTTGTCTGTCTGTCTGTCTGCCTGTCACTTCGGTCTGCCCGTCTGTCCGTCTGTCCGTCTGTCCGTCTGTCAGTCTGTCCGTCTGTCCGTCTGTCCGTCTGTAATACTCTGTATGTCTCTCTCTCTCTCTCTCTCTCTCTCTCTCTCTCTCTCTCTCTCTCTCTCTCTCTCTCTCTCTCTCTCTCTCTCTCTCTCTCTCTCTCTCTCTCAAATAATTACCTTCCGCGCAATCTGGCTTTCGCCGACGTCTACGTATACGCTTCTTTATTTGCGGATTTAATTTGATATAGCGCCGATGATTAAGCTGGTCTATATAAAAAAAACGCCTCTCCTAGTACAATACACACCAATCAGAGGTGCTCCCAGTGCGAAAGACCCAGAGAAAAGAAAGTGGTTTTGAGACAGCGGAAAGAGGCAGTTGGAGTACCAGTCAACAGCGAAGAAGAACGTGTCGATGGTGAGAGTTGATTCAATAGTGCAGGACCAATGAAGGCAAAAGCTTGAGTTTTTGGCCATAGCAGTCCTTGCCCGCGGGACAAGAAGATCTTGCCATTCAAGTGAGCGTAATGGACGATGAGAGAAGGCTGAAGTCGGCAGGCGGATGAGGTCACGAAGATACTTGGGCGCTGGGCCAAAATAAGACCGGTAAATAAATTAAAAATTATAACCTGAATGCGAGCAGTAAGGGGAGCCAGTGAAGGTAATAAAACATGAAAGAGGAGATGTGGGACGAGCATCATTCCTTCATAGTTGTTGATTTGCATCGATTGTGTTCCATCTGCAACGCTTCAGTAGTTTCCAGAGGACGTGATATGTTAAAATGGCGTTGCTCTTTGTCGGTCTAATTTGTTAGTGCAGTTGTTTATTGACCTCGGGTTATAGGCCTATAGACTTGCCATAGTCATTCAAAGCCATGCGTCAAGAAAGACGCCAATGGACGTTTCACTTATAATCGCTCTTTAGCCTGCATTCAACCGTTCAGATAAGCGCTATGGAACAGATCTGTTGATACAATTCAGGACTTTTGCTTAAGACTTCGGGAGAACCCATGGGGCCTTTCTCTACTGTGTGTGACCGCTGGAGCCAAAGAGACGCAAAGCTTAGTCCACTCAGTGGCATAATCCGTATACGAATTCAGCAATTAAGAAAGGAGCCTGAGGCAGAACGAAGACAACAGCCAGTGTAGTTAGGCCTACCGACTGGTATTTAATAGAGTTATTTGTAGAAACAGACTGCTTGGTGACACACTGGCACACCGAAATAAAATGTCGAATTGTTATTTTAAGCCCAACGCAGGTAGAAAAAGTAGGTATGCTGCAAAAACTCCTATAGCGAAAGTCTTAGTTCATTTGCCATTGGCTTCATGTAACATTGCAGAATATTCATTTAGGACGCATCAAGCGGTATTGCGCTATGGTATTTGGAGCAGTAGCCTATTTGCAGCATGATATGGTATGACAAGTGACAACCCTAGACTTTAGGCAGTCGACCATGGCCTTTGTTTAGCTTTATGGTTCATATATCCACGCTGCGTATAATGCACGCTTATCGTAAACGGTCGTATTATAATGATGTATTTCAATTCACGAAATGTTTAAATCATTTCAGGCTCCATAACAGTGCATAGGCCTACAAGCAGGACTAATCAGTGTAGCTCAACCTGCTTGTAAATCAGGTAATTTATCTATCAAAACTTAGGGGTCTTCATAGTTGGCCCCATGCATGTAACAATCAACCATTGCAAGATCAGAACATGTGACAAGATATCTGTTTAGGCCTACACATCGCAATGAAAACAGTTTTCTGTAAGATCGCTAATTAGAAAGAAGGCATATTTCTGCTGGTACAGGATTTGAATAGTTTTCTTTTTAGATATCTCATTTCACTTTCCATTGGAAAACCCTACTTCTGATATAGCCTAGCAGAGATCGAAGACTAAAATTTTTGTTGCTGTTGGTAACGAAACACAACAAGCGTTAGCAAAGGTACTTGCCTTAAAATATATGACTAAACAGTAAACAGATAGATCTTCAGTTTTAAGAAACAGGAAACTCATTTATAGCCTACATTGAAACCGCGAGCGTTAATTAATGAAAGAGCTGGCGGATGGAGAAAAAGAGGTAGGAGAAACTCGCCAGGACTCTTGTTGCCGTAAGCTGAAGCTTGTTCAGGCAATAATTGGCTTGAAATTGCAATTAATACTAATTATAGCCTAGAGCTACAACTCGTCATGTATAAGCGTCATAAATAACTTCGAATCAAGGTCAGTTGAATGTTGCAGAGGTCATCTGCGCTATTGTGCATTGTTAGAGGACTAAAGTTTACAAGCTGGTGCCCTGCTCTTTAGAGTAGCGCTTTAGAAATTTAGAGTTTACGATTACTATTACGGCACACAGTCTATGCTTTTTAATAATTTTATGGATCCTTCAATAGGCCTATATGTCTTGTCCAATAAATTTTATGTTATCACTAGACCTACTGTGATGAAATATCTCACTGGACGAATCCATTGGAAAATTAGAAGAGGCTACAAGAATAATTACATGTATATAAAGATAGTTGTTCTCCGTGCAAAAGGTAAGAAATAATTCAAATTGAATGTGCATTATAATTTCAATTTATTTATATAATTTGCGTAAATGCACTGAGAATTCTGTTTCTAACGGAATAATAATAATAATAATAATAATAATAATTATTATTATTATTATTTTTAAGAATAATTAGTAGGTTTTAGTAGGTTTTAGTAGTAGTAGTAGTAGTAGTTGTTGTAGTAGTAGTAGCAGTAGCAGTAGCAGTAGCAGTAGCAGTAGCAGTAGCAGTAGCAGTGCAGTAGCAGTAGCAGTAGCAGTAGCTGTAGTAGTAGTGGTGGTAGTAGTAGTAGTAGTAGTAGTAGTAGCAGTAGTAGTAGTAGTAGTAGTAGTAGTAGTAGCAGTAGTAGTAGCAGTAGTAGCAGTAGTAGCAGTAGTAGCAGTAGTAGCAGTAGTAGCAGTAGTAGCAGTAGTAGCAGTAGCAGTAGCAGTAGCAGTAGCAGTAGCAGTAGCAGTAACAGTAGTAGTAGTAGTAGTAGCAGTAGGAGCAGCAGCAGCAGCAGCAGTAGCAGCAGCAGTAGTAGTAGTAGTAGTGATAGAAGTGTTAACGATAGTGGAAATAGTGGTATTTGTAGCAGTAGCAGTAGTGGTTAATGGTTATAGTAGTAGTGGTAGTAGTAATAGAAGTTGAAATAGTAGTAGTAGTATTTTATATCAGTTCAACTTAACGCCATTGTCTTCGTGAGCGTGTAGAAATAATATTTCTAATATCTTTTTTATCCTCTTCAACGTCAACAATTCAACGCTTTCTCCATGTCAAAACTATACGACTATACATGTACCTGCCGTATCATACTTAGATCCTGATCTACAGAACTCTTCTAATCCCGAGAAATTATTATTAGGTACCATGGGAAAAACAAAAAGTGTCTATATCTACAATTTTCGTCCTTTGGGAATTGTAGCGACATGATGCTTTTATTCATTCCAAGTCAGATTTCTTTTGACGTACACACACACAGTGATAGCAGCGATAACTGGGGGTAACTAAGACAACTTACTTGTAGAACTTTCACTGTATGTGACTCGGAAATTTCTCGGCTTTAAATCAATTTGGAGTTCCTAGAATCGTGCAGTTTAGTCGTGGATATTGGCTTCGTATGGTTCAGCAGTATTGGTCGATGAGGTTCCAAATAAATAGTTAAAATCCTAGTAGTTGTCTATGAATCCTGTCGCAGATGTAGATCTCACGAATGAAACGTACCGTGAAGTATAATTCTTGTAATGCAAATCAATCAATGCTATAATTGTGTTGCTACGCTTTTATGCATAGGAATTGCACCAGAACGTCGCACTTATATCGGTACTAAAATACTAATTATGTCGCAATTATATCAGCACTAATGCACAAGATAATGTCGTTTGGCAACTACATAAACGTCTCAGTGTAGTAGACTACTAAGCAATGTCCGTTGTGCGCTACTTAACACTATAGCAGTAGTGTTTAGCAGTGTTTTTCTTAGGCCTAGGCGTTCTCAAAAGTAGCAGTGTTTCGGTCGAACTAACTGTCTGCTGGAAACGCAGACGATGCTGTTGTCGAGTTAGGTAGGCCTTCTCCTCTCACAGGTGGAACTCGTTTCGCCTCTGGCTCGGATCGGACCACGTGCTCCCTGCCTAGCCTACACCTGTTGTTCCACCGTTGATTATTAGATTTCATTTTACTGTTCGAAGCGTCGAAAGCAGTTCCATTGGATAGACCGATAGAGGGAAGTAAGAGCTGAGGCTCAGACAGAGGACACATAAAACAGAAACAATTTGGGCAGACAAACAAACAATCGGATGGATGGAGGTTGATAAAGAAATACAAAACTTACTGACTCACGGCAGACAAGTGGCCAGAGAGACGGACAGATAGAAGCACGCAGAGAGATAGCGGAGCAGAACTATAGGCAAATTATTTACATCTTTGGCCTGAGGCTGACCTCTTGATTGTGACTTTACTAAGTGGAACGAGGGAGACAAACATATAGACAGACATACTGTACAGACATCCAGAGAGAGAGAGAGAGAGAGAGAGAGAGAGAGAGAGAGAGAGACAGACAGAGAGAGAGACAGAGACAGAGACAGACAGACAGACAGAGAGACAGAGAGAGAGACAGAGAGAGACAGAGAGACAGAGAGACAGACAGAGAGAGAGAGAGAGACAGAGAGAGAGAGAGAGAGAGAGAGAGACAGAGAGAGAGAGAGAGAGAGAGAGAGAGAGAGAGAGAGAGAGAGCCTGAAACAAACTCAGAGCTAACAGTTGAGAGTATAGGCAAGTTATTTACATCATTGGCCTGAGGCTGACCTTTTGATTTGCGACCTAACCAGGGAAACGAGGACGCCAAACAGCGACAAACACACACACAGACAGACTGACGCACAGCCAGACATACAGACGCCTAAATACAGACAGACAAACAGATATACAGACGGTTGAGGATATATACAGATTATTTTGGTGCACTTAGAAGCGTAGAACTGCGCTTCAGAGAGGCCGCAGGTGGTACGAAAAACATGCAGAGCCAGCAGAGCGTTTGAGAGGGAGGCTCCTTCCTTCCCTCCCCTCCTAGCAGCCGAGGAAGCGATCCACGAGGCGTGTTGGTGGAGCAGGAGGCAGAGAGTGAGTGCGGGCGGGCGGGAGGAAGGAATGGTGCCAAAAGTTTCCAACTACCTGTCTGCTGTATTGCCAAGTAGCGGCGGCGGCGGACCGAAATAGTTAGGGTAATACTCGCACTGGCAAAGGTCTTCATAACTCATGCTCCAGAAACTTAAGAAGAGAAGGAGGAAGTGGAGGAGGAAAGGAGGAGAAACTGGCAGGAGTCAAGGGAGGAAATGTGGTGTAACTAGGATTAAGCTGCCATTACAGTCGTATCGTAGACTTCTTAATTTGAGAAATGGACAAGAAACTCTAAGACGAATGACCAAACACTGATGAAGTGGTCTACTGTGTAATTAATAGTCTGTGGATAATAATTAACTCCGCTTAGGTTTTAAGCAAACATGGTGATGGCGTCTGTGCCGTAGGTCGTCTCTTCCAGTCGAAGAGACTCTTTCGCAGCACGTAGTTGCGTCAATGGCCGACCATAAATTATTGACGTGTTTACCGTTCCATTGCATGTAATGGCTTACGTAGTTGACTTTGCGCCTGGGTTCGTTCTAAGGCTTCTGCTTCTGCTTCTGTGAGGGCTGCTCCTGTAGCGTACAGGTATACAGACGCTTGCTTGCTTTCAGGTGTAAGCATGCGCATGTGCTGTGTCGGCGTTAGAGCCGACTGCAGTTCTGACAGGGAAAAGGTCAATGGAGTGAAAGCCAGGCCTATCTAGTGGTTGGCGCTGCAATTTGCCAGAGGGTTTAGGTTACAGTGTGTTCGCTAGAGGGCGATCACTCGCTACACGCATAGCAAACACTAACCAAATGTAGGCCTATTTGAACCAGGGTTTAGCATCCCAGAGTACTCGACAGGTGACGCAGATGTGTGCTCATTATGTATGTTCATTATGGTAAGTTTTAACTTAAGTAGAAATAATTCATAGTTGGCAAAAGTCAGAAGAACTTCTGGTTTCGGATGGAGGGACCTTTCCAGAGGAATCAACATGAAACCGGAGAGCAGTCGTAAGAAAACTCAACAATTAACCTTTAAAAAGGCGTCAATCGCTATATGTACTAGCTTCAATACTCGTGCGCACTACTCTGGTATTATAAGGAAATAAACATAGTTATGAACTAACATACTTTCATACACTTTTTCTTTAAACACTCTTCCGCGGTTTGACCTCCCCGGATTTTGGCCTGGCACCGGAACGAACAGAGCAGCCTGGCTATTGTGGACAACTGGACACTTGACTTGATATAGCGCCGGCGATTAAGCTGGTCTCCCTGACGTGGCTTTTGTGGGCGCTGAGAAATTTTCGAAGATTTACATTACATTACATTCGAGCTCTGCATGCACATACAAACAGTAATATTCAACCCAACGTTGAATCAGTGTAGGTTTATATGCGACACAAATTTCAAGTGATGCAATTTTCTGGCATCGTAGCCCTACGATTGCTGCATAAATCAGCCATTACTATAGGCCTACTTTTGAACACTGTTTAGCAAGGTCATCTTTATGGCATATCTGAACTGATAACGCTAACAGTAATAGGCCTAGCCAGTGTTTAAATATATCCATTAGCTGCCACTGCCAGGGTCGTTGATGTCCATTTCTTACTTTATCCGGACTAGGACCTCCCTCGGACCTCTCTTTTGGACAACCCTTCTGACTAGACGCAGCGCTCGTGAATAAGCTGGTGCCCTGCGCTTGGCTTTCGAGTGGCGCTCTAGAAGTCTGGAGATTACGATTACGATTATCCTTTTCCTTCACCCTGTACGAACTCAATATTCTAAATAATATTAATATTGCGGATAGGCAGTGTATTCTGGGGGGACTTAATTAGTGTTGCGTTTCTTGGGTTTCTTAGTTAGAAAGTCCCTCGACGATGTCTCTCCGTGTAAAGAACAGTTGTGTATTCGTGGAAATCAGGCGCTTTTAGTCTCAGTGAGACTCGTTGGTCGGCTGTTTTGTTGGCCAATTGTGTCTCTGCCGTGGTATTGTCTCGTCGCATGCTAGGCTGACACTACCACTTGTATATTTTATCTGTTTTACATTGTGCAATAGCTTTCAGTTTATCTTAAGTTAAACCACGTTCTTTATCCTTCCCTAGACAGAAGCATGCATTCGTTCATATTTCGGGCATGTACTGCAGAAGAGTGCAGATTTCCTGGGAAGGAGATGATCTACCGCAAAGTTTAGGATGAAGAGCTCAAGGAAAACCTAACATGACATGGAACAATAGCACACAGACATGGACTGATTTATAATTCGATCAGTTATTGAGGGAGACGTCAGCAGACGGAACAAAATTGTCTGTTGTGCGGCCAATCCTCGAGGACGGTTGAAGACAAGACATAACGAGACTTGATTCATATCTGCGACGTTCAGCCACGCCATTTTGTCACGGAAGGATAAGCGCTGATAATTACTAAGCGGCGAATATTGATTAACAATGATCTGTAGCTGCGCTGTGAGATAGCAGAGCAAATGCTCTGCAATCGTTCTATAAATTGACTTTGCAACAATGTCGGTTTGCTGGGCCGTTAGAGCCGAAATGAGTAGAATCAAAAGCATAAGTAAAATAACAAGTAAACTCCAATATAAATAGTCAACAGCTACTGTGGACTTTTGCCCTATTCCAAATTGCTCACGGAAGGTTTCACAGTCGTGTGTGCAATAGCAGAATTGTACATTCGACTTAATAATAATAATAAATAATAATATAATTATAATAATATCTTTTCTTTAATTAAGCGCCTGACAAACGCACTGCGCTGTACATTTACATGTTATGCAATTGACACAATCTTAACTACTAACAGAACAGACAGCCTGCAATACACGGCGCTAATAGCAGCCTACAAAGCATGTCCGCCCTACGGGACTCGAACTCGGTACCTCTCGCTCTCTACGCCAGTGTGTTATCCAATGCGCTATCGCCCCCCTCGATTAAGGAGGCACTTCTATCAGACTAGTGCCTCCCTTGCTTTTATCTTAGCTAGAATTTTACTCTACTAGTCTACTCATTCGAGGACGAGGACTCAGTTTATATATATATACTGTATATATATATATATATATATTAGAAGTGGTCCTTATTTTTAAACTTTCAAAATTCCACCGTCCCACCCTCCAAATAGGTTCTCCCTTGGTAGAAACTAATTGGTATAAAATTTGTTTAATATTGGTCAATGTTTAGGGTATGCTCAATCCACTTGAAATTTTTGCTTATTTTTTGCAATCGCACAAACAAAAGGCATCCGATATGATATGATCAATCATTCGAGTGCAGTAGGGATATCCAGAAAAATGATACATTGCAGAAACCAACCATTCCCTATTTTTTCCCATTATTCTATTCATATATTGTCTAGAAATATTTTTTACAGATTTTAAAATGTTATCCTGAGGTCCCTCAAAGCCTCCGAACATACCCTACTTAAACTCCCAGAACTGAAGGCGCTCATGCTTTGTCTTGGAACTTGGGTCCATTGTCGATTTACTCTTTTTATCACAAAAAATTAAAGAGGAGTCCAACTTGGATGAACCTTTTACTGTTTGTTTGTCTCAATGAGCGCTATATTCTGATAAAATATAAATACTAAGTTCATGGTCATTCAAGGTCATTTCAAGGTCATAAGAAACTAAATCTATAAAAAATCGAAGAAAACTGATCAGATCTCAGGCAATAATTGTTGAAATTGGTTAATTCTTTCTTGTATTTCTCGTCTTGATAAGGGCTACCTTTGATAAGAAACAAGGAGACCAAATGTAAGACGATCAAAAGTTATTTTAAGGACAAAATGGTCAATTTTATAGAAAAATCATGATCTGAAATTGACCTTTTGTACTTAAAATAACTTTTGATAATTATCAATTATTAAGCTATTTCAGCAAAGAAAAGACAAAGATATGAAAAATTGAATAGAATGCACTTCACATCTGAGTATAGTATATTCTTTAGCCTTGAGCCCCATGTACTTATTGGGATAGAAACTTTTTAACCATTGGCAATTTCGCATAGTTATACTTTTGTATAGCATCACAAAGAAGTGGATTGAGCATACCCTAAATGTGCACCAATCACAACCATTTTTGGCAGCAATAAGTTTCTACTGGAGGAGTATGAGATGAGAGGGTGGGAGCCAGTAAAATATTTAAAATATCTTTTCCCATGTTGCTAAGAACCACCCTAATACGCATTTATTTAAAATGTACTTTAATTAAGATGTACTTTATCAAACCCGTGTTTCGAACCCAAGGTCGCAGAAGCGAAAAGCCTAGGCGTAAACCGCTTTCTACCGTGCCACTTCATAGTATTACAACTTTATAACGCTCGCAATAATTAATCTCGCCTGGACTCCAACGGCGACAAACAAGGTGGCCTACAGCAGACGTCATAGGCCCTCGGGTCTGCGGGTATACCCGTACCCGCGGGTTTACCCGTACCCGACCCGTACCCGCGTATCGGGTATACGGGTCGGGTACGCACTGGTCGGGTCGGGTACGGGTATGATCATCATGGGTATACCCGGTTTTACCCGTACCAGCTTGAAATTGTGGGGTTACAATTTCACCTTGCATATAATAGTCAATATTAGACTGTAGCTTAAGGACTGCTCTTCTTCCGCTTCTACCTCTTCCTACTGCTCCTTTTCAGCATCAGTAGAAGTATATCATCATTATCACCATCACCATCATCATCACCATCATCATCATCATCATCATCATCATCATCATCATCATCATCATCATCATCATCATCATCATCATCATCATCATCATCATCATCATCATCATCATCATCATCATCATCATCATCATCCCCTTCGTCATCATCACCATCAATTTCTGACACCAGTCATTTGTCGGCGATGGGTACGAATAAATGTTCTCCCGTTGTTCTGCTGCTGCTACTGCTACTACTACTACTACTACTGCTACTGCTACTGCTACTGCTACTGCTACTGCTACTGCTACTGCTACTGCTAGCTGCTACTGCTACTGCTACTGCTACTGCTACTACTACTACTACTACTACTACTACTACTACTACTACTACTACTACTACTACTACTACTACTACTACTACTACTACTACTACTACTACTACTACTACTACTATCATCGTCATCAGGCTATATACAGGGTGCGGCCGAAAAAATACCCCATTACGAAAATTGCGATTTCTCGAAAACCGCTGAATATTTTCTTACAAATATTTTCATTCTTATTCATAACATATTTTTGCATATTATTTGAAAATTTTATGTCATTATCTTTATATTTGTGATCATGACATCAGGCAGAAGAAAGAACTGCATTTTTTCAACTGAACACGGCATTCACGAAATAGGAAATCATATTTTTACATAAAGTAGTCTGCGGTGTGCCATAATTGCGACATTTCAGCTTTGCAGACGGTGTTTTGTTTACATTTTGAGTAAAATTGCAGTTGTAAGCGTCTGGGCGTAGAAGAAAAAAGCCGATATCCATCAAGCCGTCTGTTGGTCGAAAGAGCCAAGTTCTCTCCCCACATCATGGTTTCTGCAGGTGTCAGCTATGAGGGTAATGGACGCTTGCATTTCATTGACGAGAAGGCCAAAGTCAATGCTAAGTATACTACGTGGAGAATCTTTTGCCTAATCTTGTCGATGACTGTCGACAAGCTTTGGAAATCAGTTCATTTTGCAGCAAGAGCAAGATGGAGCGCCCGCTCACGGCGCAAAGCTGGCCCAAGATTGGTTAACAAGTCACTGCCCGGACTTCATCGACAAGGATTCATGGCCGCCAAAGTCCCCAGATTTGAACCCACTCGACTATGCTGTCTGGATGCAGTTTTGTAACAAAATGTTTAGCGGTTTTCGAGAAATCGCAATTTTCGAAATGGGGTATTTTTTTCGGCCGCACCCTGTATTATTATTGCTATATGCTGAGTTGTAAGCCTATTAGCATGGTTGGGACAGGTGCTGTGGTGAGGCATGCTAATGAAGTGGCGGGTACATTACGGGTACGGGTATACCCGCGGGTACGGGTAGGGTCGGGTGGTAATTTTGAGTACGGGTCGGGTACGGGTACGGGTAATGGTCCTATGTTACGGGTACGGGCCGGGTAGCAAAAAATGCTCTACCCGCAGACCTCTAGTAGGCCCACATACATGCTTTGCTGATAGACAACAGAAGTGAATGTTTCCACTTTCCAGCACCTACCCTTACAGCATGCCGACGTGGAGTCCATATAGTACTCAATGCATATTCCCTTGTTGGACCCGTATATAGTCCATACGGGTTCTATATCTAATTCACAGGGTAAAAATACATTACATTCGTTGCTTTCAGATAGGCCCTATTGTATTTCACGGGTCCTATCTAATTCACAGGGTAAAACGACATTACATTGGCTGCTTTCCGATGTGCCCTATTGTATTGTATTCAAACATTTATAAAGCGCCTCTAGTAGGATGAGCCGTTCAGAGAAGAAATAGGTTGCTACGTGTACAAGACTAAAAGCTTTTTTTTTAATCCATGTTTAACGTCATCATATGACATCAAAGGCCGTTGACGACAATTCACAATATTATTATGTATAATACAGTTGAAACAAAATTGATAGAGTTAAAGGCATAAACAGTACTTTACAATGTCACTAATATTCATTGTTTAGTAGCATAATATTTTAGTTCAGAT
The DNA here is from genome assembly GCA_020284085.1 of Aporrectodea caliginosa. Classification (NCBI taxonomy): domain Eukaryota; kingdom Metazoa; phylum Annelida; class Clitellata; order Crassiclitellata; family Lumbricidae; genus Aporrectodea; species Aporrectodea caliginosa. Next base: position 413,133 of record JACEVL010000358.1, read on the forward strand.
ACTAATTTCAATGTTACTTGCATAAGATAACATACTGTAAGACGGTCTTTCAGGAAAATTATACACTGTTTTTCAGCAATTATCACACATAAATTTTTTAATGTAAAATGAAAATATTCCTGATAAACAGCAATAATGTACACGAGATATCAACTCAGCTATTCAATGATATAACAGCATTGGTTTCAAGTTTACAAAACCTGTAATTATGAAGTTTACAAAACATGAAATTATGAGATGAAATTTATATTTTTAATTTTAAAATTTATATTTTTAATTTAAAAAAAAGTTTGAAAATTGAAAATTAGACTAAAAGCTTTTTTTTTTAATCCACAGTTTAACGTCATCATATGACATCAAAGGCCGTTGACGACAATTCAATATTATGTACAGTACAATTGAAACAAAATTGATAGAGTTAAAGGCATCTAAACAGTACTTTATAATGTCACTAATATTAATTGTTTAGCAGCATAATATTATAGTCAGTTAAGATACTAATGTCAATGTTACTTGTATAAGATAACATACTGTAGGTTGGTCTTTCAGACAAATTATAGGCCTACACTGTTTTGCAGCAATTATCACACAAATCTTTTTAATGTACAATGAAAAGATTCCTGATAAACAGCAATAATGTACATAAGATTCCAAATCCAGTTATTCAATTATAATATTATTATATAACAGCATTGGTTTCAAGTTTACAAAACCTGTAACTATGAAGTTTACAAAACCTGAAATTATTATATGAAATTTATATTTTAATTTTAATTTTCAAACATTTTTTTTTTATTCAATGCAACCAGACATCATAAATAAAATACATGCATAGGCATACATTGAAAACGACAGTTCTTTATCATATGTTATAGATATGAATAGAAAAGATTATTGTAATTTGACCTGAGAGTCTTAATCTTTCACTTTCAATTTTTAACTTCAGTATACCTTAATGGTTATTAAAATTTATTATATATGTTATTTCGACATGAAATTTTTAGTTTAGATATAAATGTTTACATAGGTAATTAATCATTACAAACAAGCAATGTTAGCACAATATATACAAATGGCTTCAAAATAACAAACCCACAACGCATTCACATATCACACCCTAACAACAAAATGTCTACACAAGGGCAAAACTAACCATCAACGTCCACTGACATTATAAACACTACAACCTAAAAAACTTTTCCCTTACCGATAAGGTTGACCAGCCTAAAGACTTCACTTTGCAAGCAGCCCACACCAAGCAAGGTCCTAATATTAAATTCCAACTTGAATACTTTGCATTTATCTGTTAATATATTCGAGATATTTTCTTTGTTACAGTGTAACAGTAGATGAGTTATATTTTCTTTGACTTGACAAGAAGTGCATAATCCATTTTCATGCTTCTTCATTACAAAAAGTCTTTCATTAAGGTTTACCTTTCCAATCTTAGTCTGGAGATTTGCACTTCCTTTTTTCTACTAAAATCTAGAAATTTATTGCTTGCATCTACTACAGGACAAAATAAAATAAACAGCCTGTCCAGACTAAAAGCTTGAACGCAATTGACGTTTATTATGATACGGTGACTCATGTAATAAAGGTGTCTAAGTCAGCACATTATTTTATTGCGTGTCTCGTAGACATCCATATTTAACTTGTAATGTCATTTTTGAATGCATATTATATATATATATATATATATATATATATATATATTAGATAAAGAGGCCTATATATTTAATCTAAACGACATCTTGTGAACGTCTACCTTAACAATACATCGAAGGAAATAGTTGATCGTGTAGCAATTATTGATGGCTGCGTAGTTGCTGTTTATCGATGTAGTATACTGTGCCATAACAAGGATGATTAAATTAAGCAAGGATGGCAGATTCGGTCGATGGATTCAGAATATAACAAGATCTTAGGGCAACAAAGGCCTTTGACGCCGACAGAAAATATATTAATAGTTATCACCATTCGTAAATGTAAATGTAATTGTAGGCCTACACATTTTGCCTGAAACAGCTCTCACCAAGGTTGGTTGGTTAGTTGCTGTTTAACGACGCTGTGCCATAGCAAAGATGACTAGCGTCGCCCTCCTCCTTTCTCCAGGCTTGGGACTGGCAGTAGGAAGTTAAAGCTCTTACCAAAGAACATACGAAATATTTAATGTCGGAAAAGACAATTTTAGGCTGAAGTGTATGTAAAGATTAGTCGAGTAGTATTATTATTCATTGATACCACTGTGCTATGATGTCAGAAAGAGAGGCAGTGTATGCGAGGCGTAGTACTTAGGCCTATAGTTATTTCGTCGTATTATTTTAACATTGGAGGAAACGCGGGATATATAACTTGTTGAAATGCGATTAAAAGGTGTCTAATCAGGAGATCAACATTAGTATTCTCGAATGCTTATCAACATTTTCTAGCAGGTTGTACCATTCGCTCTCAATATAGACTACCTGATGAGTGATGACCGTCGGCTTTTATGCAAACTAAATTTTCTGTCCTATCCGGAAGTCGGTCCATATTCAGGTAGTTCTGCTAGCGAGGCCAACTTTCACCCCCTTGGGTCAGGTTCTATTCCTGGTATTTTCCTCGACACTGACTGGCAGTTTATATTCAAACCAGGCAACCAATACAAAGAAATAGTTTTCGGTTGTTCGATTGTTAATGACGAGTTTAGACTTCCGTGAAAAACTTATGAACCCAAGACTACTACTCCGAAGACAGTTGTTGACAGGGGCATCTATATAATAAACGCACTGTCATGAAGTCATTCATGAAGTCAACATTTCTGTTACGCTTCTATTTTCATGACCATTCGCTTGGGGAGGACAAGAACATTTTACGCAACGGACGTGAATACGGCGTAGCCTGTGAGCACCATAGGCCTATGTCTGAATTTTCAAATTTATTTTCACCGCCTTCCCTTCATTTGGAAACGACAATTTTCAATCATTCCTCTATATGCACTGACCATCAACAAATCTCAGGGTAAAACATTTCGATATGTAGGTGTGCATTTGAATGATCCAGTATTTTCTCATGGCCAAATCTACGTTGCTCTATACCGCTCATGGATGTAGGCCTACGGTTTAAAAGAATTTGAAAAGAAAAAGTTCGTTTTATGTAACTGATGATGAAAATTTTAAAGACGCGTTATGAAAGTAGGCTAATTCCTTTGTGACTTGGGATTGGATCACTTCTTTTCTATCACGCTTTTCACGATCTTTTCACTAATCGCAACCATCACTGAGGGAATTTAACCGTCTTAGGACGGGCAAACATCTAGTCGTTTAAGAAAAGAACATTTAGCCACCATAAATTAAAGCACTTTACCATAGTTATGCATAGGCCTACTCATCCACTTGCTCGCTCGCTGTCATATCACGCTGGCTTGCTCCTCGCAGCATCACACTCACCATTCACACACATACACAAGCATGCAAATGCACATATACACGTGTATAGTTATACGCACGTGTTCAAGCGCGCACACATATACACACTAAACTTATCTGATGGGTTTAAGAAAGAACATCAAATTGCATCAACGGCAGCGATTGTAATGTAGTGACACAATTTATCTAGCTCGCTTTGGAGAACCTATTGCCCCCGTATAGGAGCTGCGGCGATTCAATCAAGCTTTGGATTTTGTCCAATCGCAATGGAATATTCTCGACACGTCGACCGTCAACAGAGGCGGAACAGGAGAGTCGCAGTCAGCAATGCGCAGATTTCTGTACAGAGAAATCGAGAGAGATCTAAGTCGGCGAAATGCGCCGAGACTTTATGTAAAGGAAAGACAACTGCCTTAGACACAGTCATTAGGAAGTCCGCTCGTTCGGAAAAGCGGAAGCAATTTATGCTGATCGATTTCCTTGTGAGACAGTTCTGGAAGAAGGAAGAGGACGATGAGGAAGAGGAAGGAATAAGATTAGACCGGAGAAAAGGAGAGATCATCTGTAAATTGATGATGCATCGAAAGACGAAGAGAGATAAGATGTTATGAGAAGAGAGCAGAGCAGAGGATCGATCACTCGGTCAATTTTTATATTCATCCATCCGATCATCCATCTATCCATCAATCCATTCATCCCATCCATCCATCCATCCGTCCATCTATCCATCCGTCCGTCCGTCCATCCATCCATCCATCCATCCATCCATCCATCCATCCATCCATCCAGATATCCATCCATCCATCTATCCATCCATCCATCCATCCATCCATCCAGTAAGATGTTATGAGAAGATAAGATCATCAGAGCAGAGGATCCATCTATCGATCATCCATCACTCGGTCTATCTCCTCAGATCAATCAGTCTATTTTATCTAAGATCATCATCATCAGATCATGTATATCCGATCCATCATCTATCTATCTATCCATCCATCCATCCAGATCCATCCATCCATCATCCATCTTATCCATTCATCCATCATCCATCCATCATCCATCCATCCATCCATCCATCCATCCATCCATCCATCCATCCATCCATCCATCCATCCATCCATCCATCCATCCATCCATCCATCCATCCATCCATCCATCCATCCATCCATCCATCCATCCATCCATCCATCCATCCATCCATCCATCCATCCATCCATCCATTCATCATCATCCATCCATCCATCCATCCATCCATCCATCCATCCATCCATCCATCCATCCATCCATCCATCCATCCATCCATCCATCATCATCCATCCATCCATCCATCCATCCATCATCCATCCATCCATCCATCCATCCATCCATCCATCCATCCATCCATCCATCCATCCATCCATCCATCCATCCATCCATCCATCCATCCATCCATCCATCCATCCATCCATCCATCCATCCATCCATCCATCCATCCATCCAGATTATCCATCCATCCATTCCATCCATCCATCCAGTCATCCATCCATCCATCCATCCATCCATCCATCCATTCATCCATCCATCCATCCATCCATCCATCCATCCATCCATCCATCCATCCATCCATCACATCCATCCATCCATCCATCCATCCATCCATCCATTTATACCTCCATCCATCCATCCATCCATCCATCCATCCATCCATCCATCCATCCATCCATCCATCCATCCATCCATCCATCCATCCATCCATCCATCCATCCATCCATCCTTCCATCCATCCATCCATCCATCCATCCATCCATCCATCCATCCATCCATCCATCCATCCATCCATCCATCCATCCATCCATCCATCCATCCATCCATCCATCCATCCATCCATACATCCATCCATCCATCCATCCATCCATTTATCCCTCCCTCCATTACTCCCTCCAACTATCCATCCATCCATCCATCCATCCATCCATCCATCCATCCATCCATCCATCCATCCATCCATCCATCCATCCACCCATCCATCCATCCATCCATCCACCCATCCATCCATCTATCCATCTGTCCATCCATCCATCCATCCATCCATCCATCCATCCATCCATCCATCCATTCACCATTCATCCATCCATCCATCCCTCCATCCATTTATGGACTCACTCTTTATTCATTCATTCATCGATTCGTTGTTCATCGATTCATTAATTCATCGAGCCATTGATTCATTGATTTCTGTTGATTTATTGTCGCTGTCGATGACACGACGTCTAATGGATAATCAGAAATCTCGTCCGATCTGCGCAGAGGAACTCTGTTGCTGTTGCAGAGGCATCGTCCGTTCTTCCTATAGTATAAGGCAGCGATAATTGACTGGATGCCGTTCGTCTGGCCGTTGCCTCGTCCATGGACGTCTTTACAGCGATATATGCACAGGAAGACCTGCGCTTACCACTGCAGGCTGTGGTCGTCTGAGCTTTACACAGGCAGGAAGGTACTATTCAGAATTAAAAGTGGGAACCATCAGAACATGACCTGCGCCATAGACCACGCCAATTCACACTTCCTGAAAAAGATGACACTAACGTTATACCTAGGGTACTGTTTAGACGGTAACTCAACTTTATGTTAACTTCTCGACACTGTAATTACCTCAATTTTCACTGAATGCGGTTTGTCGCTCAGATTTCAATAAACGAATATATATATAACATTTATGTATGTAATCTATCGCAACCAAAAAACGGGCGTTTTAGTCTTGTTTTTTTTGGGAAATAGCAACGATGAAAATGTGTGGCTCAACAGAACTCGCGATGAGTCAGTTGTGTCTTTATGCTGATGAGGTTTCCACACAAATCGTGTGACTTCTTTTGAGCTGGGAAACTTGAGGTATCTGGTTCTTTCCCATAGTTTAATGTTACTTAACTTATGTGTAACTTAAATGCAACTTCCTCTTATTTATAATAATGCACAAGAAAAAATAATCGATGGAGTTCCAACGGTGACAATAGGCTGCATTCGCAGGACGTGATCTGTGGTTAGCAGCAGAGGTCGGAAGATCTATGGATCGATATGTTTGGGGGAAATAATAATATTCTTTATTGAAACAATCCGGTTGACAAACCGCAACCGGTTACAGTGTACAGTTATGCAATTGAAACAATTCACAAGAACACAAATGACAGCAGACATAAATCTTAACTATACTAACAGAACAGACAGCCTGCAATACACGGCGCTACTAGCAGCATATACAAAGCATGTCTGCCTACGGAACTCGATATCGGTACCTCTCGCTCTCTATGCCAGTGTGTTATCCAATGCGCTATCGGGCCCTGTCTGCAATAGACAATCAGGAAGGATTGACGAAATATAACAATATGTTTCTACGTGGATTTTGATATGACAAATTCGTTAACACTCTTCAAATAGTCGATTCGCATACTGACCGCGTCAGTATAATATATGACTAATTGACTATTGTACCGAAACTCGTTTCTCTTCTACCGAAAAACATCAGTCGGGCTGGGAAATAGGTGAATGACATCAATGACGTTTGAGATATAGCGACGTCCATTCCTACCAAATAGATTCAGAGCATGAGGTCAGAAGTCGTTTGTCGACGTTTCAGGCTCAGTTACCGTTAGAAAGGAGCATCTTATTCGTGTATTTCAGGCGCAACTACTATTAGTAAGAAGTCCGGTTCTGTTCTTGCGTTCAGCGGAGTGGCTGCCGCGGCGGTGGCGACCATGGACCGGCGAGGCATCGGTGGATGGATGCACGGAGGGCCCGAGGCAGACAAGGCGGCTGATGGGCCTCGATGCAGACCTTTTACTTGGAGAGAAGTCGACTTTTATAAAAGACCGTCGTCCGTCGTCGTTCGGTCGACCAGAGGACAGATATAGAAGCAGTTATATCAATGGACGACGAGCTATTAGTGGGAATTAGGAGTGGCGATCAGAGAGGGAGACAGCAGCTGACGGAAGAGGCTAAGCTGTAGAAGAAGGAGAAGAGGGAGCGCAGAATAAGGAGTGACGCGCAGTAGGAGAGAAGCGGAGAGAGAGGAGCAGTAAAAGGAAGAGGAGGAGGAGGAGCGAAAGACCGCAGTAAGTTACGGTTGACAGGAATCGATTTGGAAAGGGACTTTACTCAGGTACTGCTATCGTCTGGGGATCATACTCTGCTACCAAGAAACGAATTTCATACACTTGCATGTGAATGCACTTAATAGACGACACGCGTAATAAGTTTATACGCATATATACATGTATATCTGTTTATTTATTTATATTATATTACTAGATCGTGTATTATTGTTTTCTACAAGAGTGTAGCCGCTGATTCCCATCGTGTGTGTTTATGTATCATCGTGTGTTTATGTATAGAAACGAATAGAAGAAGGAAAACCGAACCAGGTTCAAGACAGTCTCAGACAGATGGACGGGCAGAGGACATACATGCATGCAAACAGACAGCTGACTGACTGAATGTCTGACTGACTGAGTGGCACAGTCAAAACGACACTTTCAGGTGCACTAACGAAGACAGACAGAGACTGGCAGACAACAGGAAGACATTTGCACAGGTATACAGTTCTAACAGCAGACACACTCAGGCAGACAGAAGCAGACTAAGACAAACAAATTCATTTACACAAGAAGACATACACTCATAGAAGAACATAGACATAGAAGACCAACAGTAAAACGATAGGCAACCATGAAAAGCATGTGGACAGGTAGACAGACAGGTAGACAGACAAGTAGACAGACAGGTGCACGGACAGACAGACAGACAGACAGACAGGTATACAGACAGGTGCATAGACAGGTAGACAGACAGACAGACAGACAGGTATACAGACAGGTGCATAGACAGGTAGACAGACAGGTAGGAGGACAGGTAGACACACAGGTAGACAGACAGGTATATAGACAGGTAGCCAGACAAACCGAGGCGTGAACCATCTGCGCGTAATCCGTTGATCGCATTTCCTTTGTAGACGTTCGGGATCGACGCACTGGACGAGCTTAAGTGCAGTCGCTGCACTCACACAAAACTCCAAGTGCGCACTTAATGGACATGGTGCACTTAGCGTAAAAACTCTGCTCGAAAGAGTGCGGCAACAGCAATGGCTCAGGGTGGATGAAAACGTAGCTGGACAACGGTTTAACATGTGCTCGGAGCCTTTACGGTCACTTAGCATTGTTACGGTGATGACGTGAAGGGTTGGTGCCGTGCGGAGGAGCCAAGACTCGCTAATGACAGAGTGCGGTCGACCTAGAAGTGCAAATGTACCTTGTCCGGAAGTACAATCCGTTCAAAAGAGCGGATGCCGCTGAGGTGGAACTGGGTTCCGTTCAGGTGGAACCGACGGAAGCCCATCACAGCACCTGTGGTTCCACCAGCAAAAGAAAGACCGCCGAACGGGAACTTCATCTGCTCAACATAAAGATCGTAGGTATCACAGTTCCATACAATCTTATCCAAAATAACTTCAGTAGCGCCGATATCATCGACAATATAACCTGTGTACCATGTCATATCAAAGATGGTAATAGTACTATGGTTAGAGTACCAATGTTATAGTACCATAGCTACCAGAATTCTGTTTACGTAAAGTTACATTTGTAACCAAATCTTTTCTTCTAACTTTGGTCACAAAATTCCAGTGTAAACTAGAATTGTACTAATAGTGGAAGATTTAGAGCGCTAATTAACCTGCTTGATGCCTCTGTCACAAGTAATGAGCATGGTTGAATAAATGAGGCGGGTAGCTGAGAGATGGTCCTCGTTTGCCTGCATGGGAAAATTAAACAGTTCGTAGGTAAGATATCGTTAGCTAAGGTAAGGTGACAATAAATGAGGTCATGTAAGTGTCCGTTCATTACAAGTCCCTAATGATACGATAGTAGCCCTGGGTAAAATCTTCTGGATATATTATCTCTTATCGAATTTCCACATATCTTGGAAATGAAACAACCTTTCTACGGATGACTTGAGTGAAACCTCAGAAATGACTTCAAAGAATAGAATCGTAAACACCAAAAGCCGTCCAATGGTTTGATAAAGTTTCCTTTCAAGATGGCATTGATGTACTGACATAATGTGACATTATCAGTAGAACTCTCCAGAGGGTGAAGAGTTGATGTTCCCAGCTCCAAATGTATCGCTGTGCCGTTGTAATTTCGAGTTGTATGCAGTGAAAGCGCGATATACAGTTTGCCAAGCGATGTGCAACTTTTCTGCATATCATACCGATTCAGAGATTTTCTCAAAATGTTGTGATATATACGTTTTTTAGGCGGGGGGAGGGGTTGCCTTAACGCCACAATTTAGAAGAGTCATTTTCAAAAGTTATCTTGTTCCTCCCCAAATTGTGGTAAATTTATCACTTTCTGCTATCACAGAAACTGGTCGAACTCATTTGGAAGATTCCGTAAATTAAGAATTTAGAAATGGGTCTATTTCGATCAGACCTTTTTGCTTTTCAAGAGTTGAGAAGTATGATAAGGCAGGTATCGACCTTCAGAGTTGCTGTGTTTTATGGTTTAATAAAAAGCAAAATATTATTTAGGTTATATGGAGCTGCCAAAATGTATTCCTTGCCTGGAGCATTAGTAAAGGCTAAGACCAGCCCTGTATAAAACAAAGCATTCATTATGTCGGCTGACATAATGAATGCTTTGCTGCATTCAGTAACTTCGACGACATGGCTTTATTTTAAGCATGCATGGCAGGGTCATACATGTAATTATGTATCATCGGAAACAACCAATATTTGAGTTTCACTTATAGATTCTTTGCTTGGGAGGTCGCCGATGAATTCCAGCTAAAAGCATTCATTATCACAGCAATGAATAGAAGCGTCATAGTAGGCCTACTACCGCATTCATTATCACAGCAATGAATAGAAGCGTCATAGTACAACGCCAGATTCTACCGTGTTCCACCTCAAACCCCGAGACAATTATAAGTCGCCAGTGAACATCGTGACCGCATCACGATGCACAAATATTGAGACTGACTGCAATAAATTGTCTTGAGGTAGGGCCAGTGGCGATAGGAATCGAGAGTCGTTATTCCAGTTCACCACCTCGTCAATGTTTTTGTATAGCAGCAACAGGGGCAAGCTGCAGACCCACTTATTCCTCCCGTCAGCTGGAACCGAGTGACTTGCTTTGCATTGATTGTAGGACAAGTTGTTGGCCGACATAGAGGAAGAACACGACACGGAGATTGCTTTCACAAAAGACGATGAGGTAAGAATCGATTCAAATGAAAAATAAGTACATAGACAAAATGGTCGGCTGAAATAATGAATGAAAAGCTTGCACCACTCAATGTTGGTCTATCTGGACTAGTTATTCTTTATGCTAAGATTTGAACTCTCACTATTTTTTTATCATAACTGCGTTAGCGTGAAATCCGATAATTGGGTCTGAACAATTTCAACAAACAATACGCTAATTGTTAAGGTAATGGAGCTAATTTTCAGAAATCTTATGAGGAAATAAAAAATATATTGCGCTACTGTGGAAAATCTGCGTAAAAGCGCTTTTGGCACCTTATACACGAAATTATGAGAGGACAGGAGAGGCGGTGCGAAAAAGGACAGAAGGTAGAATAATGACATTGGGAAAACAGAAGGACGAAGAGGAGTAGAAACAAGAGAAGGCTTAATGAGAGTAAGGAGAGGAGAAGAGAAGAAGGAAGGTGGTTCATAAATTCAAGCTTTTATGCTCAGCAGAAGTCCTGGTAGGCTAAAGAAAAGTGTTTGTGACTCAATTTAGAAGAGTGAATAGAACGCTACAGGTTGAAAATGAAACCAAAACGTTTTCAATGGATCTTGCCGACAAAGAAATCAGTTCATCCGAAAAAGGGAAATGACCGACAGGATATAGGCCTAGTAGTCTTTCCTGTGCATTATTAAAAACCTTTTCGACAGAACTTATAGGGCCATTTCTGCAAATCAATACGAGTAGAGGCGTTAAATAAAGCGGATGAGGAGCACTTTAATAATCCAATAATAAGGTGGCTAATGGATTTTTCAAATGGAGATATTGTTTTGATTAGACTTTGAAAGACGTCAGCTTCAGCTCACAGCTTGAAAGAAAGAGAGAGAACGAGAGAGAGCAAGAGAGAGAAAGAGAGAAAAAGAAGGATAAGAAGAGGAAGAAGAAGAGGAGGAGGAGGAAGAAGAAGAGGAAGAAGAGGAAGAGGAAGAGGAGGAGGAGGAAGAGAAAGAGGCGGAGAGAAGGAAGAGGAAGAGGAAGAGGAAGAGGGAAGGAGGAGAGAAGAAGAGGAAGAAGAAGAGAAGAGGAAGAGGAAGAGGAGGCGGAGGAAGAAGAGGAAGAGGAAGAAGAAGAGGAAGAGGGGAAGATGAAGAGGAAGAGGAGGAGGGGGAAGAAGAAGAAAGAAAGAAAGAAAGAAGAAGAAGAAGAAGAACCTCGATGCGTTTAGAACAAGAATAGAGAAGCGAGCCGATACAAAGGAAGAAAATGTTGCACGTGCGTGTCCAACATTGCGCCTTCGTTCAGCGAATTATGACCAGGTATAGATACCTGTCTCTCCCGTCTCCAACTGTCCATCTACTGTCATGCGATTGAGTAATTATGTATACCATTTCAATGAGCCTTAGGCATCTAAGAAATCTCTCTCACGAAAGTCTCCTGTCAGAATATTAAGACTACAAACCGTAAGTTAAGGGCTTCAAGCATTTCACGGAAATGCAGCAGTTTGATCATTGATTTAAAGCCTAAAGAATGTAGGCACATTATGAAATAATTATGCTTATGGAAATAATGTCGAATGCTCCAATCTAACAAATTCCCATAAAATTTCACAAGGCGACGATTTACATTCTTCTTATGACAGTTCTTCTTCTTCTTTACGTTCTCTGCCCTCAGGCAGGTTCATATGTCCAACGACGCCATTTTTCTCTGTTCTCTGCTTCTCTTTTCAGTCCGCTGTATCCCTCCTCTGCCAACATCCAGTCCAGTAGCATTGTTCTTGGTCTTCCTCTCATCTTTTCCCCTCCATTCTTCCCTCAATGATGTCTCTTAGTAGGGTGTCGCTCCTTATGTGTCCTATCCATTTCTTCTGCCGCCCCCGTATAGTGCCTACCAGTGATCTTCTTTCTTCCACCAGCTGTAAGATTTCCTCATTCGTTCTTCGCTCCACCCAGCTGATTTTCTCCATTCTGCGCCATATCCATTATGACAGTTACCAAGTGTAATAATAGTTGTTCGATAGCACAACTGATCACACGCCAACGAAAGACGAACACTAGCACAATTTGCTATTATACATCGCAAGAACTGCTAAAACTGTTAGCTAAATTCGGTTCAACATTTAAAATCAACTGCTTTTTCGCTTTCTCGACCGATATTAATTCCCATTATGTGATTCTACTTGTATTTCGCAATTGTAATCTATATGTCAAACATTTATGTCAAACATCTGTGAACCGCAGTTTCAAGAATAAACTCATCACTGACGTTCCCGATCCGAACCAGTGAAATCTGTCAAATAATAATAGGGACTTGCGAAACTGTGTAAGGGACAAACTGAGGAGCTCGAGCCGCAGCTCTCGAGAAAAGCGATTCCAGCTGGCAGTCCTTCATAGGCAAAGCTTCTGGGCTGAGCAGAAGCAGTATACGCATAAGTGGAAGAGTCAGAAGTTCATGAACAGCCGACCAAATGGTGCCACGACCCGGGACCGAGGAGACAGAAATGCAGAAGTCCCTATGGTACATTTATGTTGGAGCAGAGCCGACGAGACAATTACGCATAAGAGTCTGCTGAATAGGAAGCCAGCGCAAAGTATCCCGCATAAAGGAAGCTATATTATGGCCAAACCTGGAGACACTTCTTCAATTAATCATTCGGCTGTTATCAGAATCTTCTGCTTGTTTTGAATATCTGTGTCATAATATTTGGTAGTTCATCCCAATAAAACGGGCAGTGGCATTCAGAACAGACTGAAGCATTGAAATATTAGCTAGTGAAAGCCCAGCAAAGATAGCGTTACCAAAGTTCACCTGGTGCAGATAAGAGCGTGGATTAAAGTATTGACAGCGTCAAAAGAGAGGGAGACATTGAGGATTGATTTTGATTGATGGTCCAGAGTTTATTTAATTCTCTACATCGATTGAGGTTATAAAGCTATAGTACCAATTCTATCTGTGGATGGGTTTGCTATTCATTGCCCCCTACGCGGGTCAAGAAAGGTGCACTGTCACATTAATGTTTTCCCCTTTTTCGCAATTTTCTTCTTAGTGCATTGCGAATCAAAATCAGATCTTCGCCAATTATGCTCCTGCAATTGAAAGATTGGATAGAAATGCGGCAGTTGCTGCAGATGGTTTCCTGCAACAATATGGTCGAAAATTGTTATTTGATTGACACATCTCTCTGCAGAACAGGCATCGGCTTATCTGCGCACCGCTGAGCTGCACGATTGTATCGCCATAATCAAATGTCATTTTAATATTGTGTTATGACGTGGCATGGGCGTATTTAGGGGATGGTTTTACGGATTCAAACCCCCCCCCCAAAAAAAGGTTTCCGACAAATTTTTTAGATGCTTTTACATGCAAATTACAAAAAACCTGGACTTTTGCGACGATTTTCAATGGAACCCCCTTCCCCGAAATCTTAAAACCCCTCCGAAATTTTTTCTGGCTACGCCCATGTGACGTGGCATATACACATTTTGGAAAATCAGTTAAACTATCAGTGCTTTAACTTTATAAGAGATTAAGTGCATAAATTAGGCCTTCTGTTGAAGTTCTGTGCTCAGTTGCGGAATCGTTAAACAGGCATAAGATTATCGCTGTCCACCGGTATGCCTACGACACCCAGGCCTCGCTCACGCCCAGCGGATGCTGTTATTTCCGTTTTCATTCATTCATTCATTCATTCATTCATTCATTCATTCATTCATTCATTCATTCCTTCACTTCATTCATTCATTCATTCATTCATTCATTCATTCATTATTCATTCATTCATTCATTCATTCATTCATTCATTCATTCATTCATTCATTCATTCATTCATTCATTCTGGGGACTTATAGAGCGCCCCTTCAAGTAGCTTACTCCTGACTGCTACAGCTCAGTCCAGAAGCTTTGCCAGCTTGAATCCCCTTTTTTCGAGAGCTGCTGCTCGAGCTACTCAGCTTGTCCTTTCCACAGTTGCGTAATTGCTTTTAGTCTGTCAGTCGATAGCGCTGAGCAAGGGCATATCCAGAAAACAATTTTGGGGCTTCCATTGGACGCGGGATTCCATTGAACATGGTCGCAGAGTATGAGGTCAGTTTTGAAAAGTTAAATTTTTCGGCAATTATATATTTGAGGGGGTTGAATCCGTAAACCCCTAGGGACGTCCATGGCGCTGAGCAGCTGTGCTTGGAGAACTACGCAGTTACCGTCTCAGGGTAGGCGTGGACCGACATTTAGTGGCAATAAGTACCGCACTGGGTACCCTCTGAACTGTCAATATGAGAAGTGAACTGTTTGGCGGATCAAATTGACAGATGCATGCTCTTCCTGTCCGAGTGATTCACCTTGTTATCATAATTTTCTGATTGATTCTACGCATGTCATCGGCCATTATTTCATTCATTCCGGAAATTTACATAGCGCCTTTTCAAGAAGCCTACTCAGAGGCGCATGTCGGTCGACTGATCGACCTCTGCGTCATTTCGACGGATATTTTCATCTAATACAGAATTTGCGCAGTAACTTTGAACATGTTGGAGTTTTCCGGTGCTAGGTTTGCGTACCGGACTTATTCGGCAGTTTTGCCAAGAATTTTGTACGTTTAAAGGGCGTTTTCTTCGCAAGTCGCCTAGGCCCATGTGACTGCATCAGGCCCATCTTTCTGATGTTACGGTCGAGTGTGAGCCATGCGGACCGTGTCCGCCTCATTTAGCGGGTGTTTTCGTCTCGGGGCAGGGCGACCCACGCGGGCCATTGGATTGACCTCGACCGTTAGTCACTGGTGGCTCTACAATCTATACCGACCGACATGCGACGAATGTATCTCTCCCTGCTCTTTGTGCCTCGACGGCTAGCCGAACGTGCGTCATTTTCCACCAGTGAGGGGCAGCATCATCATGTTTGCGAACGCTGTCACCTGTCGTCGCTGTATACCACGCAACTTAGTCCAGAGACTCTGAACATCCATGCCATCTTCGGCTGTCGACAGAAATCCGTTGGTTGGTTCCTCGTGTGTGTGTGTGTGCCCGCTACTGGTGACTCTTTCAGCTTACTGTGCATTGTTTTGCTAACTGATTCATTCATTCTTTGATGCATAAGTATATTAATTCTTACTGACATTTAACATCATAATATAGTCTAGCGCAGAGAGCTCCTCTGAGTAGATATCTCGAAGGGGCGCTATATAAATGTTCAATTACAATACATTTTCTGATTGGCGCGTCTTAAGGAACTATCTGAGGAAGCCCCATCCAGTGTGGAGTTTCTGGGCAAGACCTAAAACACTAACCCAGACATTTCCCTTCTTTGTTGCACTATTTTGCCATTGTCCGTCTAACGATTGAACCTCTGAAGCGCCAATGTTAACCGTTCCTGTCAGGCTATTTACAGCGCCCTCTGTTGTTTTCCCGCAATACATGACATAGAACGCCAATTACACAACGGTTGGCCATTTAGCTACCATCGATCGATGATGTATTGTGATATACCAACGGCTCTGTTTAAGTAATCAGACTAGACCGTATTAGTCGTCAACTTCTAGAAGTATTCAATATCTCGAGATATTACTACACACGCAGTAAGGACCGGTGTTAAGAATAGTTTAACGTTGGTACTAGACGGTAGAATCAATAGTGGGTCGGGACAGGATTTCTACACAATGGGAGGCCAGTCTTTAAAAGCAACAAAGCCCAGTCTTTCACAGAACTGCAACGCAGTCTAGCTACTATGACGATAATATGACAATGTCTTTCTGTTTAATCCTGCGCCTATTGTGCCTAATTGCCTATACGTTTCTAGCATGAAGGCCAGCACTCAGACTGATGTCTGGTGACAACTGAAACTAGTTTGGTCTGAAGGGTCACAGCATCACATGCCTGAAAACATAGTGAAGTAATTATCACCTGAAGACATACATTTGGCACGCCTTAACAGTACGGGTCACAACAAGTGCCCCTCAATACGACATAATTAAATAAGTAATGTGTGTTGGCGTGTTAAGCACATCAGCGCCCACTATTGACAGTCAAGAATGTAATGAACTGTCTTTGAAAAATGTGCCGGTGTGGACAGGGTGGTCTCATTTTGTACTCTAGAGTCCATGATACCGGTAGGCCTTGTGGACTGTAAGAGTACAGCATTTCCAAACACGAGAGTAGGAGACAGGGTGGCCTATAGGCACAGTTTGTACTCTAGAGTCCATGATACCTGTGGGCACGGTGGACTAGAGTGTCTAGAACTTTGTGTCTAGGCATGATGTAGCCTAGAGTACGTTGTGCCTAGGTATGATGAACTCTACAGTATAGATTAGATTAATAATTTGCTTCACCTCACATAAATTGAACTATAAAACTTTCATAAAGAGTTTAGTTGTTGTTTTGTATATTTATTATTAAAAATATAGCTGCTTTTAATTTCGCTACCATTTTAAAGTCTTTTTTTTCAAAACGCAACTTTTATGGCTTAACTTAAGTACTACAGCCTGAGGTTGAATCAAGAATATTACACGATTATATCGTAGCCTGGGGGGATTATGTCCTAGCTTGGGGATTTTGTCCAGGGGCTTTTGTCCGGGGGGATTATGTCCATGGGGACAATGTCCGTTCCTCGCCTGAGATAGTGTGGAATCTAGGGTGCATGATGTACTCTACAGTACGTTGTGTCTATAGAGTACACTTTAGCTGCATATATAGAGTGCGTTATGCCTGGATGTTGGCTAGGCATTTCGTAGCCTATGCTCTGGACTCTAGAGTTCGAGATACCTGTAGGCACGATGGACTCTAGAGTACATTGTGCTTAGGCTTGATGTATTCTAGAGTGCGTTGCGCCTAGAGCACACCTTACCTGTCACACCGGTGTGGTAGGTAAGGTGAACTCTAGGCACAACGTACTGTAGAGTACATCATACCTAGGCATAACGTACTCTAAAGCATGCGCTAACTGGCGGTAGCATGCTCTAGAGTATACATCAAGCATGATCAAGGCATAACGTACTCTATGCAGATGATATGTACCCTAGATTCAACACTACCTCAGGCATTGCGTATATATTCAAGTTAAGTCATATAAATTACGTATTAAAAAAAGTAAAGATTTTGAAATGGTAGCGAAATAAAGAGCAGCAATATTTGCAATAATAGATATACAAAACAACATTTAAATAGTTTATGAAAATTTTGTAGTTTAATTTATCGGAGGTGAAGCAAATTTTTCATTTAATCCTACTGGAGAGTACATCATAGGCACAACGTACTGTAAAGTACATCATACCTATAGGTACAATGATCCTGACTCTAAAGTCCACCGCGCCTCGATTCCCGGTCGGTCGGTTTATCAGAGATTAACAGGCACTGCGGTGACTCTACAATATGAAATGTACAATAGAATACAACACAACACCCTGCCGTGGTGTAGGGGTATGTTCGGTCCTACTCTCGTGTTTGGGGATGCTGTACTCTAGGGTTCACTCCACAGTGCCTACAGGTATCATGAACTGTAGAGTACAAAACAATGCAATAGAGTCCACTCTGCCTCCTACATAGGCACACACTCCTATTCATCCCTGTTTTATTTTGGTATGTTTTACTGGATCACTCTCGCTGTGCATACCTCCTGGCACACAACACCCGGAGCTCCTGTCGTTTGCTTCAGTAGTCCTGTCGGTGCTTGAGTAGTGGTGGTGATGATGATGGTGATGGTGGAGCTGGCTGTGGTGATGGTGATATAGCTACTATGGAAATTCCTAGCGCTGTGTATACCTCTGGCAGTTGGAACTTTGATTGACAGGAGCTATTGTGCCGTCAGAGATTAAGTCTGAGAGCCTTTTAGACACCGAAATCAGCAAGCCTTCATTGCTTAAGTCTATACGCGCAGTTCACACAGATAGGCATAGTCAGGCTGCATGCGTCTGATAGAAAAGCTATATATATATATATATATATATATATGTGTGTGTATATAAGCGTTCAAATATATAATATATAATATGATATATGTATATAAATTGGTATTCTGCATACAATCGTATACATAAATATATCTATTGGCAGGTCTGTCATTCATTCATTTGAAAGCCCAAAGCAATTATCCCTACCGATTTTTTATAAGTATAATGTACATGGTCGAACAGCATTAAATGTAGTATTATTTAATATAATATATAATATTATGTGAAGACCTCTGCTTGATCGATACTACAAATGACCAATTCCTAAATGACGCCTCATAGGAAACTCTCTACTTTTGTCTGCAATATTCTCTTCCTCCTTGTCTTCCTTCGCTTCTCTGCTCTTTCATAATACTGCTTCTATTTCTACATCGACCCTGAATGCTTCTCAAAGATTCTGCCCTTTAAAGAATCAGAGACGTGCACTGGCTTCCTATTTTCCTCGCAATTGCCTTGCAGCAACGTATTATATATATATATTTCGCCCTTACAATAATATTGTCATGCTACATTACTTTACTTCTGAAAGACGCTCGCCTCGAGCAATGACATATCCAACTGTACACCAGTCATTTGAGCTACATCGTATCCATGACAACCGGCGGTTGCATCTTCCCGTCGACGAGAGCTGCTGCTGGAGAAATCCATCATTAAAATGAAAAGCGTTATAGCCACTTTGCATTATGCCGAAGCAAAATTAATGGTGTTTGGCTTCCGCTCGGAGTGACTTCGAAGGCGAGGACGACGTCAAATTAAGACGTTCTGCCGGGTAGACACCCCTGCAGCGTTTCATAAAGAGTGAAAGATGGCCGTTGCTAGGGCAACCGAAGCCCTACAAGTGAATCAAAGACTCCATCATTAAAATTCTTTCGCTTCATGCTAAGAATTAATTAAGAAAAGCTTTCTCTCGCGAAATATAATCTTTCCCCTACTTCCGTCCATCTTGTCTTCGGTCCCCGTCCATCATTTCCCCTCCTTTTCTCCCTCTTTTCTCCCTCCCTTTCTCCCTCTCTTACTCCCTTCCTTACTTCCTTCCTCTTCTCATCGATCCGTGCTCTGTCATCTATTGAAGCTTAGTGCGTTGAAGCATTGAACACGGATTATCAGGGAGAATTCATTATTTCGTGCTTTATAAGAAATTAACAAATCGGTCTATGTGGCTGCAGACGGCGGAGAAAATGATTGAATTTTCCCGCCAGTGTCGATCAAGTGTCTTTGGTAATCGGTGCATAAGCAGACGACAAAGTATCCATTAACCAAATACCCAGAATGCCGTGTGATTGAGTCTCTTCCGGTCCGAGATTTGACCGGAAGCAGTCAGTCAGTCGCGCTTATTGGAGCGACGTCGTTTCAAACTCGGTTTCAATTTTATAAATTAAGCAATCTGGCTTCATTGCCGCGAGAAGAAGAGAACGAGATGGTAAGAAAGACAGACAGATAGACTGACAGACCATATTGTAAGATAATATAAACACAGGGATAGGAAGAAAAGGAAGAAGGAGAAGGGGGAGAGATGGGAGAGTAAGATAGGCTGAAGAATATTAAGGGTACAGAAAACTTGAAGGGGGGAGAGGAGGAAAATGAAAGAGCATCAGCAACGGCAGAAGGATCATAATGAGGATTGAAGACGATATATTTTTGGGAGATTATAAAAGGCGCTACATGTTTATTTATTGAGAAATATTTAGGTTGCGACTTTTACGAACCTCTTAAAACAAGTCTTGCTCCGGTGTTCACTGTTCAATGCATCTGAACTCATTTTGTCCGCACATAAAGTAGCCTACATATTATACATGCTTACATAATTGCGTAGGCCTACGTAAATGTGTAGGCCTACGTACGTGCAGCGGTCTACTTTTAATCGCATTTGTATAATTATGTTTAATTAATGTGAGATTCAGTGTATAGATTATATGATGCTAGTTAGGAAAAAACGCGGCTCAAAGTCACTATTTCTCCTTGGCTTTCAAACATTTCTATATCTAGCAGCACCTTCACCTGGCGGCTATAGTCAGACTATCCGCTCCTCAGATTCACATTTCGGTGTGACCGTGAGCATAACAAATTTAATTAATTGTAATAATAATCATGAATGGATAAAATGCACAAGGACTTATGTGTTTGGTAATAATTACTTAAGTGGTCAGCGTCAATTGCAGGGCCGTATTATCCATTAGGCTTAGTAGTCACTGTGCCTATGGCGTACGAACCTTTCACTGGCTTTCAGGGGCCTACTATAAAGTGTGAAATGAGATATTGAAAAGTGTAATGATTGAATCTGATGCAAAAGTGAAAAACAGAAAAAAATTCGAATTCTAATTTAATAATTTTCGTAATTGTACTGCAACAGTTTAACTTTAAGATATTAACTTACAGTTAAGCTGTGCAACAGCTATATGAACTTTACGGCTCTTTGCATTAGCAAGATCACTTATATTTATAGCGTCTTCAAAATGTCAGTTCCCGAATGATTAGGCCTAAATCGTTTTCAGTTTCAGAGCTGGTGGTTGGGGACTACGAATGCAAGGGTGCCTAGGGCCTACGATGACCTTAAAACGGTCCTGGTCAAAATATAGAACCGCCTCAAAGGACACAATAATATGAAGTTAGACTTTGATAAGACCGTTTACTGTGTTCTGGAGTAATGCAAACCGTCGCAGATAAGCCTACTGCGCTGAATAAATTTGAATCGCTTGATTCAGCGCTCGTGAATAAGCTGGTGCCCTGCGCTTGGCTTTCGAGTGACGCTTTAGAAGTTTGGAGATTACGATTACGATAACGATTACAAAACCGATGCGTTTTCTCAAGACGCGGTTCGGTCATCTTTAGATTCTCCAGTTATACGCAATTAGTCAGATGAGTTAAAGGCTCCTTGGAAGGACAATTTGTATTCAAATTCAGGTCGAATCGTCCTTCAACTCTTAAGACGTTTCTATTGAGTGACTTCGATCTGCATCAGCGATCGATAGCGACATTTGGGTTGTGAGATCGTATATAAATGGCGTATGAAGCACTAAAGCAATGCTAGTGTAGTCGTCGTTTTGATTTGTCCCTTAGAGAACAGTGGCTCATGTATTTGCATCAGGAGCAAACCTTATTGGACTAAAGAATGTAATGGAATCTATTTAAAGTCATTTTGTTTTATAAAACGCGATTAAACCTCAGCAAACGAATTGTTTAGTATCGGCATAAGAGATTCATATTTTGGGGACTCTCAACTTGCGTAGACGTCGACATAACAATTCACAATATTTCTACTCAACCCAACGCGAGTGAGGCTTTCCTGCGGTTAACAATGAATTCAGCGTTTGACTCAAAGTCCTCAAGAATTTAAATTAACTAAAAAAATTGTTAGCTGCGTCTTTACTCCGTAGTTTGCCAAAATCTCCGTCTCTTAAATCGACTAGGCCTACAACCGAAACAGCATCGATTGGAATTCTGAAATTTTGTCTAAAACTTATTCCACAAGTTAAACCTGTGTTTAATCCAATAGATTTCAAACAATAAACACTTGCCAGATATCCTTCAGTCTCAGGTATGACTTAAATTTGATTATTCATATATCAACTATTCGATGTTTTCTCACACTCATTACTTGGCAAAAAAAATGGAGCAATAGTCTAAAAAAACTCAGATTTCGCTCGGATCATAAGTAGTTTCGGATGATTTTTTGATCTGAAGTTCAGCGGTGAAGACAAAATATAAAGCAGGTGGGCAGACATGAAGACCAAGTGAATAACAGCGAACGTTTGCGGATATATGAGAGCATAACTTCCGAATAGATGTACATCTAGGTCAATGCGAAATTCCGCCCTCAGGCGAATACCGTATAGATTATTAACCCTCATGCGACCAACATATTTTACTCCTTAATATGACCAACTGGGGTCCGGGGGACCCCAATTGTCACTCACACGTTTATGCATTCTGCTCTTGTTGAAACGTGACTTTATTTTTGCTACAAGTTAAAGTTCTAACTTGTCATTGTTTACCTGGGTATTGCTTACCATCTAATAGTCTGATCAGATAAAATTAGTGTTTTACTGAGTGTCAAGACTGGACAAGATGACCTAACTAATTGCTGAAATAAACATTGTCATGAGTTGTACTGAATAGTTTTAATAGCAGCTATCACAAACAGCTTGCTGCTGACTGTGTTCGCCACACACTGGCCGGTTGCATAGAGTACATTCACGTGCTGCCTTCTTGTCATTACCGCGTTGACACAATGAGCATCGCCGACGCTTGCCTTGGCCTTTGAGCCTTTGGAGATTGAAGCTGAGTGTGGTTGACGGGGTTGAGCTTCTACACCACACCATCTTTCTTCTTGTGGTGTGCATTGTAGCCAGGTGATCCATATTGTCAACACCGCTTTTGGTTCCATTGTAATGGAGGATTATTTCTGGCTTGTTGCTCATAGATCTGAGCATCAGTGGTGGCATCGTGGTGCAGCGTGGATATAGCTAACACAGCTTTGCCTGGTTTAGGAACAAACGATACAAGAGTAAGTTGGTCATGAAATCCAAACAAAGAGCTCAATTCCTGGCGCCCACGCCTGGCCTTCATTGCCTCTGGAACTTGAGGTTTGTTGCTACGAATTGTACCAACATATGTCATTCGATCTGCAAGTAGCTGCTCTGCAAGATCAACAGATGAAAAAAGTTATCTGCCACCACGTTCCTGCCACTGTGCCGCCATGGCGATACCAATTGTTTCACTACTCTTGCGCCTTGTCCTGTCTCACGCTGAGTTCCCTCCTGTCTGCCCAGTTATATGTCCGCAGTAAGTGGATATGAAGTGACAGCGTCGCAGCACCACCATATTTTGATACCGTATTTTGCAGGTTTGGATGGTATGTACTGCCTGAAGTTGCATCTGCCACGGTAAGCCACAAGCTGCTCATCTACGCACAGATCAGGACCAGGAACAAAAAACTTTGGCAGTTGAGCAGTACACATTGTCCATATGTCACGGAAAGCGGCCAGTTTGTCGTGTTTCAACCTTTCATCACGCGTTGCCTTGTCGTCGAATCTCATGTACTTCATGATGCAGCGAAATCGTGTCCTAGACATGGTTGCAACAAAAACTGGCCTGCCTTCACGCTCAGACCACAAGCTTGACTGTGGCTCATGATTTCCTCTGTAGACACCTGCCAGTATGCAGAGTCCAATGAACGCAATCATTTCCTTGTCATTGACAGGTTTCCATTCAGCGCGTTGATTTTCAGGATTTTGTTCATTCCAGGCACGTATTCGTCTCCTTGCCTCCCTGTTCGTCTGAAGAACAATTCCGTCTAATTTCCGGGGTCAAGAAAAGCTGGTACGTATCAAAAATTGTGTCACACCGTGATGTGGCAGTTACACCAAACTGGTGTTCGAATGATATCTTGAACACGCCGACGGCCTGATGCCGGTGGCTGTGTTTCCCAAAGAAAGCCGTTTTTGCCAGTCATCAGATGACCTGAAGCCGATTTTGCTTGAACTGCAACACCTTGCTGTCTTCCTACTCCTCTACCACGCAGACCACGACCACGACCTCTTGTTCCAACTGAAATAGGCCTACTGTTTTGACCACTGTTGGCTGGAGCAGGTAGGCATTGCGCACCTATATCGACTTCGTCATCTGCACTTTCCACATCGCTATGTTCAGAGTACTCAGATACATGATCATCATTCTCTGAAACTGAGTCATTGTCATTATCTGTGCTGTCGTCACTCTCGTCAAGAATTATTCGTAGTGCTTCTTTTGCACTGTATCGCGCCAGACCAATTTTCGCTGTCATAATAAATGTTCAAACAGTACCGTTAAGTTCTCTAAAACGCACTGCTAAAGCTGGGGTCCTCCGGGACCCCACTGGATTTTATTTATTTAAAAAATAACCGTTAATAGCAAATCCGGATTTCACTAGACGTAAACAGTGAGCGATATCCAGGTGACAAATTCATAAAATGCCGTAAAAAATATCTCATAGCCCAAAAGTAGCACAAGCCTATGCAGCGCTGGGGTCCCCCAGGACCCCAGTTGGTCGCATGAGGGTTAAGGATCAATATCGCTTTACGCATGCCTGGATGTCTTGGAAACTTCATGGTGGGCTGGTTCCAACTTAGAGTGGCTTGCAAACAGTTGAAGAAAATGATAATTTAATCGCTCTTGGCCTTTAGTTCATTGCGGATCATTTATTACACCTATGAAAGGATACATCATACATGATATGGAATTCGTTTTGCTGTTTTACAGCCTAACTTTGTCTAACTTTGATAAGGATCCGTAAATGCAATGTTTTGAATTGATAACCAACCGTGCTGGGCTCGAATCGGAGATTCGCGTTAAATTTGCTCCTCCAAGTATTATCCTTTACCATTTGATTAAACTTAATGAAACAACACTAGATCCATAACTGCGCATGAAAATTAAGGTGATTATGAAGTGCACTGGTCGTGAAGACTATGAAGACGATGATAACGAAAACAATCAAATGGTGTTTCTGGCTATGATTAACAGAAGCGATAAATCAATGCGCCACACAGTTTCTTTATCTAGCGCCAGAGGCTCAATCACTCATGTAATGTATGCCGGTTAATAATTAATTCAGTAAGTATGTTGAAGACATGCTGACACACACACACACACACACACACACACACACACACACACACACACACACACACACACACACACACACACACACACACACACACACACACACACACACACACACACACACACACACACACACACACACACACACACACACACACACACACACACACACACACACACACACACACACACACACACACACACACATATGCTCCATACATAGACACGCGTGCCATTAGCATATAACTTACAATAAGTAGACTTAAAAGTATTCCTGGAGTTAATACCAGATTTAATCAGAGTTTTTGATTAATGCATTAAGTTTTTTCTTAATTACTTCAACGTTCACTAAAGCCTGCCTGTCTGTCTGTCTGTCTGTTTCTCTGTCTGTCTGCATGCATGTAGTCAAACAAGATCGATATATAAGATAGGCCTAGAGAGAAATGCAGACACAGGCGGTTAGACCGAGATACAAGCAGAGGGTCTTGGAAGTCCTATTACGTAAGTATAGGGATATTTTATTGAACGCACTGCCGTTCTGTATGAATTGTGGCGTTGCAATTCCCCAAGGCCTCTCTGCCCATTGATCCACTGTTCTTAGATTCGCCGAGAAGGCGATGAAGATGCAGCCAATTAGATGTTCTTAGGGAAGGGTGGTCTTCTCTGAAGATGGGAACAGAAAGAGAGAGGGAGGAAGGGATGGGGGTGTGGTGATAAAGATGTCAGAGACGCCACCTATCGGCCTGGGGCTGTCTCCGTAGCAGCTAGAGATGCTCGTCATCTTTCCACATCTTTACATCCGACAGTGTTATTCTGCTACTGCTGCTGCTGCTTGCTTGTGACACGCGTGATGCTGTTGTGCCTGCTTTTGGTGGATCGGTGCTTCGAGTAGCACCAGCTGCAGCAGCCGAGGTTTTATGGAAAAATGGAGGAAAAGGACGGAATCTGTAGGCATTACCTGAAGCAGAGATCTTAATTAAGCCAGCTGGAACTGTCTAAATCACTGCCACACACTCTCGCAGACAAAAGTCAATTTTGTCAAAGACAATGGTCATTAGTAATTCCTATTCAGTCTTCGGCCTCATATGATCCTAGCATTGTCATGTTACATCGTCTTCAATCATCTTATCTTTCTCAGAAACTCTGAACCAATTCTTATACTGTTCCATTTGTCAATTGCCTTTATATCATGTAACTCGCTGTGGTATACCCTGTTCTGTTATACGAAGAGACATATAGGGCCTACCTAGGCTTAACTAATATAAAAAGTACAATCTCATCCAACAATCTTCACGAATAACTGTCGTATACCCTTCGTGTCTCGCTCTGTCCTATTCTGCCCTGCACATGGGCGTAGCCATAAAAAAAATTTGGAGGGGTTTTAAGATTTCGGGGGAAGGGTTTCCATTGGAAATGGTCGCAAAAGTTCACGTTTTTTGGTATTTTGCATGTTAAAGCATATAAAAAAATTTCGGAAACTTATTTGGGGGGGTTGAACCCGTAAAACCCCCCATAAATACGCCCATGGCCCTGCACTATCCATTCCTATCCTACTTTACTCTACCTCATCATATCCTATCCTATTTTATCCTATCACATCCTATCCTTTCTTATCCTAACCTCCCATCATATCCTATTCCATCCTCTCCTCTCCTATTCTACCCTATCCTATTCTTCTCTGGACTGCAGTCATGTCCAGGGACGTAGCCAGGAAACAATTTCTTGGGGGTTTAGTTTGGGGGAGGGGTAGAGTTCCATTGGACATGTTCGTATTTTCTACATTTTTGTTTTTAATGACAGTAATGCATTTATTTGGGGAGGGGTGAACCCGTAAAACCACCCCTAAATGCGCCCGTGGTCATGTCATGTCCTATTGCACGGCATCGTATATATACCATGTCCTATAATTTCTTAGGTAACTACATGAATTGTCTTTTCCGTGCCGACCTAAAATTCGCTTCGTATTATATCGCGGCATGCCCTAGCTCAAGGTTACCATTTCCACAAAATGTCACAAGCCAATCTAATCGGTGTTGATCTAAACTGTTGCGATGAAAAAGAAGCTAAGTGAGTTATCACAATCGATGATGATCTTTCTCTGGTTTTGTAACCAACGGTTATACTCCTTCTACTCCACCTCAAGCCGCCACGTAGGGACCCTGGGCAAGTCCTTCACTCGCAATTGCTCATGCGCTTCGGCGTGAAACTCCGATTCAGTGTCCGCGCTCTTATCGGTCGGGAGCGCCTCTGAGTAGAAATCTTGAAGGGCGCTATAACAAGTGCTCATACATACATACATACATACATACTCCCATAATTCTTCTCTGTTTTTTCTCATCCTATATATACCACACCCACCGTAGCACCATACTCTCTACCACCGTAGCACCATGCTGTCTCCTCGCTTGACCCCCCAAATTCTGACCTGGCACCGGAACCGACAAGACAACCTGGCTATTGCGGATTGTATTTGATATAGCGCCGGTGTATAAGCTGTTATAATGCATGATGTGGCTTTTGTGGGTGCTGAGAAATTTCGAAGATTCATATTATGTTACATTTCTTCCTATCTTGCTTCTCCTAATCTTTCTTCATCTCCTTTTTATCCTCCTCCTCTTTCTTCTTATCCGTATCCTCGTTCTTTCTTAGTTCAATCTTATTCTCCTTCTCATTATTCTCCTTCTCATTATTCTCCTTCTCATTATTCTCCTTCTCATTATACTCCTTCTTCTTATTCTCCTTCTCCATTATACTCCTTCTTCTTCTTTCCTTAGTACTCCTTCTTATTATTCTCCTTCTCATTATACTCCTTCTTCTTATTCTCCTTCACAATATTCTCCTTCTTCTTATCTTCCTTGTCTGAATTCTCTTTCTGTTTATTCTTCTTTATACGTCTGATTCTCTAATAATCCCCTTCCTTATCTCTCGTCTCGTCCTTCTCATTTCTTCCCCTTCTCCGTCTCTCCCTCTCTCCGTCTCTCCATCTCTCTCTCTCTTTATCGATCTCTAATCATTCATTCGCTAGCAACAGATATTGCGAATAGGTTCTAAATAGAAGAACGTCATCCGTGACCTTTGCTGCGTTTGAACGCTCAACGATACCAAAGTCTAATCGATTTCAGTGACCTTTAATCTTTGACCTTTGAATCGATTCTATGTCAGACTCATTCGGCGACAGGGTCACGTCGACTAGGCAACCATTCTCCCTGCTATCGGAGTTTTAAAGTATTTTTATGTCTGGATACTCAATCACACGCAGACACAAAGGAACGCACACACGCACATATCTTCTTATCAAAACGTATAAACAACTCTGTGATGCAACCTTTCCGCTTTCGTTGACGGCCAAAACGGTCGTCAACGCTGAAGCAACCATGGATGACTAATGGCCCGTTGAAATCGTGTAATAGAAATTCTGGTCTCGTTCACAGATATTGGCTAAATCGAACTGAAGGCATTATAAAGCATCGAAATAAATTAAAACAAATCAGAAAAGAGGCTGTTGTGAAGTCATTGGAGTCTTTGCTGAACGAATTTTTCTAGCAGCTTATTTGGATGTCCAGTTATTTCATGATTTCTGATCATCTAAAAAAGTCAACTCATTTCTGCTCTGATGTTTCTTTTCTCATCCTGTGTTCTCGCTGTCCATCGTTTGATCCTCATATGTATCATGGTCTCATAATTCTGGTCCAAATTTTGAAAATTATTTTCCTTCTTCTCCATATCCTCTTCATTTTTCCAAAAGCTTGTCAGTAGCAACTAATTCTCATTTAAATCCTAAGGTATGATGAAGCAGAGCTGACGAGACAATTACGCAGATGGATCAGTATCTTAAACTGCATGATGAACACGCTGCTAAATAGGGAGCCATTGCAAAGTATCCCTCATAAAGGAAGCTATATGGCCAAACCTGGAGACACTTTCCCAGGCCTTTATTCTCAGAATCGTCTCCTGGTTTTGTCTATCTGTTTCATAAGATCAAATAATTGTTCCGCTTTTAGCGAGGAAGCCAATGTCGTCAGTGAGTCGAAGATTACTCACCAGATCTCCATTTAGTTTGATTTCCGCCTCAATGTTGTTTTGGCTTCCATTAATGAATCTAAAACCAGATCAAACAGATATGGCG
The DNA here is from genome assembly GCA_020284085.1 of Aporrectodea caliginosa. NCBI lineage: Eukaryota > Metazoa > Annelida > Clitellata > Crassiclitellata > Lumbricidae > Aporrectodea > Aporrectodea caliginosa. The sequence continues at coordinate 442,416 of JACEVL010000358.1, forward strand.
AAAAGGTGAATCCTTGTCGCATACCCGTTTTTGTCTGAAAATTTTTGTGACTTTTAGTCAACCTTTATTGCTCTTGATGATTACTAGTTTAGTGTGTTAAATCGGAGAAAAACTAATTTCACACTGCTTCGTTGAGTTCGTTCACACCGGAAAGTTTACTGTACTTGTGACATGTTAGTTGCTATTGATGGTACATTGGTACGCTGATTACTCAAGTTACACTCATGCAAACTATTGGGTATATGTAGGCTATAGACCAGCATCTTACAACCTATGGAGAAGAAGTAAATTGGTCGAATTCATAAAATTACAAAGAGCATTAATGTATTGTTCCAATTAGACATTGCTTTTCTAATCACACCCTGATAAAATCTGTTTCTTCTTAATTATTCATAACTTATCCTGTGGCAATATATCTTGGAGTTCTAATTATACTTATCGCTTGGAGTGTCTGATAACTCTGCAGAAACGTGCAATCTGACATTGTTTGTATGCTACATTGGAAATATTGCACGAAATCAGCCTTTTTTACCTTATAACATAATAAGGTTGAAAAGTCTCAAAATGTTAAATTTAGTCTGTTAATTTTCATCATAAAATGTTGACTTCTGTCATTTGTTAATTACTTTCATCAGAGGACCACTGTGCATGTACAGAACGGAGAGCCTAGCAATAGTATGACATTAACATGACTCGCTTAAGCAGTTTTCAGTGCAATGTGCAGGACCAACGCTGTGGAATAGGCCTACTTTCCATCAGACTTGACCAAGATACCAATTCTTAGTCAATTAAAGAAAATTCTGAAACATCATCTGTTAAATTTTCAATGACCACTATAATAATTTTACTAGCACTTTTACACTGGTAGGCTCAAATTCAGCGTTTAGACTGCTTGTTAATCACAAATATTCCTTCTTGTTCCTCTTGTTCTTCTTCTTGTTCTTCTTCTTGTTCTTCTTGTTCTTCTTCTTGTTCTTCTTTTGTTCTTCTTCTTGTTCTTGTTCTTCTTGTTCTTCCCTTTTTTTCTTGTTTCTTCTTCTTGTTCTTTTTCTTTTTGTTCTTCTTGTTCTTCTTTTTGTTCTTCTTCTTGTTCTTGCTTCTTCTTGTTCTTCTATTTGTTCTTCTTCTTCTTTTTCTTCTTGTTCTTCTTGTTCTTCTTCCTCCTTCTTCTTCTTCCTCTTCTTCTTCCTCCTTCTTCTTTCTTTTTGTTCTTGCTGTTCCTCAGCTCCTCTTGTTCTTCTTCTTCTTCTTCCTCCTCCTCTTCCTCCCACTCCTCCTCTTCTTCCGTGTTCTGTCCTTAGGCAAGTCCAAGAATCTAACGACGCCATATAATACTCTCTATTCTGTGACTTTTCCTTAATTTCTTAAAATCTTCGTCTGTTTCTTTTATCCATCATCCAGTCCAACATCATACTTCTTGTTCATCCTGAGCTTTCTTCTCTTCAATTCTTCCTTCAAGCACTATTCTCAGGAGCGAACTTCCAAGCAGTGTGTGGCCAATTCAGTTCACTTGTCTTCTCTTTTTTCAGTTGCAATATCTGCTACACCTTTCTACCTACATTCAACAAGGAGTTTAAATTTTTTTAAACCACCCTATAGTCAAACTTAACACCCCTGGGAATTACTATACGAAATCAACTGGGAGTGTATACTGATTATTTATTTATTTGCTAAACATCGTTGCAATGTATATACCCTGCTTTCTTACCTCCTTTTGCGTTTATAATAATTACTTTAGGATTGCTCAGTTCTGAACTTCTGACATCACATTGATGCATCTTTCCAATGCTGTCAGGTGGCCCTGGCTATAGCGGGACCTTCGGCCCTTTTGGGTCTCCTGTATAAATTGACAATAATTGGATAAACATGATGATGATGATGATTGTATTGTATTGTATTGTATTTGAACATTTATAAAGCGCTTCTCATGATGAGCCTTTCAGAAGCGAGTGCGAGGTATGATGAGGAAAAAGGAAGGTTTTAAGGTGATGAGAAAGAGGATGAGATGATGATGAGAGAGGATTGTAGAGCGTATGAGAGGAGGAAGTCGATTCCATAGAGAGGGACCTATGCATGACAAAGGACCTGGATTGATGATGATGGTATACGACCTGTATTAAGTTGGTTACCGAATAAAATGTCATGCTATATGTCATATAAATTACTTAATCTGTCATATAACTTACTTAATCTGTTTTGTGGTGTTCCAATAAACGGCATTTTGAATGTTCATATAAAGTGTGTGCGTGTAACTGTGTATGCGTGACATGTGTTATTCAGGAATATTGCCTGCGTATAATATATCGGCTAACGAGCATAAAAAGGGGCTTTTGAGTACACATTTTAGTGTCAACAACGTTGTAGAAAAGTCTAAGCATCCGTAAAGACAGAATCGTAGATACAAAGAGACGAAGTAACAAGGACACACACGGAGACAGATTCAGAATGAAACATAACAATTAGATTAACACGCAAACAGATGGTCAGACCGCTGAGATAAGGACAGGCAGAACCACAGAGACGAAGACATAGATCGATATAGAAATAGATAAAGACACAGAGACATGTAGATGTAGAGAAGTAGTCGCAGAGAAATAGAGAGACAGAAACAGAGGTAGACAAAGACAAACAGCGGAGGACAAAAGCGACAAACATCAATATAGAGACAGTCTAAACAGGAAGAGAGGAAATCGGAGTCTTAGAAGAGGGAGAAGGAGAAGGAAGCGGAGAAGGAAAGATGAAGGAGAAGGAGAAGAAGATGGAGTGAATCTACAGCATTAAGAGCAGAAAGAAGAGAAGCAAGAGAAGGGCTGCAAAGAAGAAGCGGGAAGAGCAGGACTGGCGACCGAACCGAAGAAGTATTGGAAGACGAAGGAGAATGAGCACGTTGAACAGGAGAACAGCATGAGCAGGAGGAGGAGAGGAATCGCGAGCAGGAACTTGAGAACAACGAGAGAGAAACAGAGACAGAGAGAGACAGACAGACAGACAGAGAGACAGAGAAGAGTGAGAGACAGAGTGAGAGAGAGAGAGAGAGAGAGAGAGAGAGAGAGACAGAGAGAGACAGAGAGACAGACAGACAGAGACAGAGACAGAGACAGAAACATAGGCAGAGGTAGAGACAGAGACAGAGACAGATAGAGAGAGACATAGAGAGAGTAGGGCAAAGAAGAAGCAGGAGAGGAGTGAGAGCGGGTAGAATTATAGTTGTGCAGAAGAAGTGATGGGGGGGAGGCACTCTTTCCCAGATCCCATCGACCAAACGGACGGATGGACGCCCACCAGAGGACGCCACAGAGAATAAGAGAGACTGCTGTGCGTCCATTCGTTTCGAAGGAGGCACGTACTCACGTAGATACGTCGTGTGCATCATCGTTGGATGTTCCTCTGGTGCGTGCCTTCGCCGCCGCCGCCTCCATCGCCGTCACCACCGCCTCCATCGCCGCCGCCGTCGATGCCGCGATCTAGGGCTGCGGCATAAAACTCAATTATTTGGCCGAATATAATAAGGGGGCAGTGAGTCCTTGTGTCGATCGTGTCCTGCATCTGCTTCTACGTCCGACCTTGTTATTCGGGGACAGCCTGTTATTTGGCACCCGAAATGGACAAGACATGCAGCAGAGGGAGGGACGGAGGGAGGGAGCGAGGGCGGTGGCAGAGGTGGGGGCATGGGGTCGACACGGGGGCTCCTTGTCCCGCCGCCGCATGGGGCGATCGATTGCCCGGCGTCTGATGTCGATTGCGGTCGATGCCTCGTCGAAAGACGGAGGCAAAGAGACCGCCGCCGGTCGATCTGTCTCCTTGTTTTTGCCCTTGTCTCTCTCTGTCTATCTCTGTCTGTCTGTTTGTGTGTGCCCTGTCTCTCTCTGTATATCTCTGTCTGTCTGTGTCTGTGTCTGTCTATCTGTCTGTCTCTGTCTGTCTGTTTGTTTGTGCCCTTGTCTCTGTCTGTCTGTCTGTCTGTCTGTCTGTCTGTCTCTCTCTCTCTCTCTCTCTCTCTCTCTCTCTCTCTCTCTCTCTCTCTCTCTCTCTCTCTCACCCTCTTGTTCGCGTATGATGAATTGTTCGGGTGTCGGGTTAATCAATCAGTCGACAGATCGATCAATCCATATATATCTATCGATCTATGCTTCTATCGAGTCATCGATCAATGAGCCAATCAGTCCGGCAGTCGATAGGTGGATAGATTGTCCGGTTTGGCAGTTAATTTGTCTGTCAATCAGAAACGGTTATACAGAGAGTCTTACCGAAGGATCTGGCAAATCCACTGCCGCTCAATTTGAGTCACACTGCAACTAGAGTAGAAACATTTCGTGACTGATCACTGATTGATCGATTGGAAATCTAAATGACTGACCTATGACTGATCGATTGGTCGATTAGGGTGTACGAATCGCAGAGGTACAACGGGATTAGGACGATTTGGTTGGCTTCCGATCGACACAGCGCAGGTCTCTTGTTTCTCCGGTGGTTGGGGCTTCTACTGCGGGCGTCGGTGGACCCTTCCTTCATTCACAGTCCAACCTTCATGTATGTAACGCAGTCAACCTTACAAGTGTCAATTTATCGCTTTCTGTTCTGTGGCACAAGACCAGACATTGAAGGCATATATATTATACATATATATATATATATATATATATATATATATATATATATATATATATATACATACATATTAATTAATTAATTAATTGAATGAATGAATGAATCCAAGCGTATATATCTATGTTTGTATGGGAACCTGTGCACATCTGTATGCACCCATGTAGATAAACATATATTATGTACGTATATATACATATTCACACACATGCTCGAATACATACATGCATACATGTATACAGTAAGTCGATCTATTTCAATCCTCGTCAAGAAATCAAGTGCAAATCTGGAGGTCTTCTACGACATTTGGCTTCTCTGTTATCGCTTCATGGACCCACTGCGTATAACAATCTCCCCAATGACCATGTGACGAACGCGTCATCTCTGTAGAGTGCCTATCATTTTAAACTATCAAATTACTATCACTGATATTTTACCCATGTCAGAGCCTTTGTTTTAAGTTACGTCGCTATATAAATCAGGTTCCTCTTGCACAAAAAAGTTCTTTTAGAGTTTTGATCGTCCAGTTTCTGGAACTGTCTATAGCGCCTTCCTCGTTTCTACAAGCCGGGCCTAGGAGAGGGGGGCCACCGGGGCCATGTGGCCCCAGGCCTCACTTGATAAAGGGCCTCGGAATTTTGGAATTACGGAGTTATTTATTGAAATGGGGAATTACGGAATTAAGGAGTATTCTAATTATTTCGTGACGAAATCGCGTTAAATAATTAAACTGTAACCAAATTTTTTATAAAGGGCCTCGGAATTAAGAGTTATTCATTGAAATGTAGGGCTATACAAATTCTAATTATTTCGTGACGAAATCGTTGACGTTAAGTAATACAAACTGTAAAGTGTAAACAATAATTTCTTTATAAAGGTCCTCGGAATTAAGGAGTTATTCATTGAAATGTAGCGCTATACAAATTCTAATTATTTCGTGACGAAATCGTTGACGATAATTACAAACCGTAACAATTTTTTTCGTAAATCTGTTATTATCAGAAAAACGCCTTGAAAATCGTGGCCCTGGGCCTCCAAATCCTGTCCTAGGCCCTGTCTACAAGTAGCGTATACATATACAGTACACTGTGTTGGTCTTTGGATAACGATAGACAACACTTGTCTAATCCAGAGCGTATTTCCCTGTTGACTGTGCGCGTGTCTTCAATCAAGGTTTAGACCGGATTCACAAAAGTTTTCAGCACACACAAAGATTTTACTCAGACGTGACAATCGATTGATGCCCTTATGTTGCATTACATGGGCTCCATAGAAGCCTCTAGGGTCGTTCAGATATTGCATCTCATCGTGCAATATTAAATTCAACAGGGTTTATAACTTCGTGTAGAATTAGTCGGGCGCAATATTTAGCCTGACAAATACTGTTATTGTGACCGCTGTGTATACTGACAAAACACGGCTATTTCTCTTTGTCTATCTATATTATTCTATATATTTGTGCATTACATATTTCATAATAAATAATAAAACGACCCTAACACGGTTTGATAGATTGCCGCTAGGGATCGCAATGGCTGGTTTGTTTACGTTTAGCTCGTGAATATTTTATATCTGCGACTTCTTCATTTATATCTTTCAACCAGTTTTGTGTTTTATCTAGCAATAAACCATTTTATTACGTTTATCCCCAGAGAGCTGAACGTCATAAGGTTTTTCAACGCGCAGTTGGATATATCCAGCCTCCAATTATAGGGTTGTAGGGCATATACACCTTCATGGATTCATGCACACAGTTCTGCCCATCTAATTCAATATCGTTTAGACCGCGAGTCTTCAGTCCCTTAAGTGTTGTTGCTGTTCTATACGTTATTGTTTACAGCCGATGTCACGCAATAGAACCTCCCGGAAAATCTATTCCGGGACAGATTCTCCCCAGCGAATCTATCTGAGAAAATATTCGCCCATCATGGATTTTGTTCTGGTATATAACTAAAGTACCCGCGGAAGAAATTATTTCATCCACCGTCTCTCCTGGATGAGAATTTATTTCTTATAATAGATAAAAAATTACATTTAGGCCTATGTTAAAGTCGTCGATCGATTTTGCACAACTCAGTATAAAACTGGTTACAATTATGGGAAATTGTTGCAATAAAGGCATTTAATTTTTTGGAAAAACTGAAAAGAAATCAAACGCAGAAATTCAAAATTTACCATAGTAAGTAATAAAGAAAGTAAGTAAGTAAGTATTCTTTATTTGCACCTGAAAAGCGCACATGCATTACATTGTAGCCTATACATCGATTTTATATATTTTCGAAATAAACTATAACAGGAGCAGATTATAAAGTCACACATGCATGCACAACTAAATATAACTAAAGATATATATATATACCTCGATTAGGAAAACTACTTTTAAAATTCAATTCCACGTTAGACGAATAGTTCAACACTTTATTTCCGATTGCAGTTTACTTATGCAGCTCTTATCTCTCAACACATTTTCATTATGAACGACGTGGGGTAAATATTTACCCCATGACGCTGTGGACTGAAAAATCTTTGTCCCACAACATGACGTTGTGATGGTTTTGGTGTCACAATATGTTATTGGTCGAAACTTGTAAACACATGAAACGTCGAATTATACCTAATTAGAGTTGCTCTGCAATCAACATCCAAACACCGCTGGGGGAATTAGGCCTATTTACCTCGAGCCGTCCTACGAAGGTCAAAAAGTTTAGAATGTTGATAATATCATCAGTCAAGTACAAGCTAGAAGTGTTTTTAAAAGCTCACCGCAGATTGATTCGGATTTCTCTTGTAGACGAGATTCCTGATTTTCAGAATATTCTACCGGATATTCTTGTATTTTTATTTGTAATGCAATTCAGTTACACGTGCATGGGATTCAATCTTATCCATGATGCAAGTTTCGAACTGTTTCATTCCATTCTAGTGGCTTAGGCAATTAATTATATTTTTCAGCCACTTATAATCAACGTCTTATTGAGACCGACTAAGCTTCTTCCGCACTGTCCGAGTAATCCTTGGTTCAGCAAAATACTTCAGACGTCTTCTTGAAAGCAGCGGAAATAATGAACTCTTGTCAGGCTTCATTATTGGCTAGATGTGTTCCTAGTGAAAAAGAAAAAAATCTTACTATGTTCAGCGATTGAAAGTCAGACTACAAAGGCGACTCTGATCGAATTGGATAGAGCTATAAGGTTCGGTCACCAGAGTAGCAAGTCGTATATATAGATCGACGATGTGTACACATCTAATAACCTAAATTATTAGTACTAACACTAGTTCTAATACTAGTACAAATACAAGTTCTAATATAGTGCTACTATACTGCTACTACTGATAGCAATATTAATAATAGTAATACAAATAATAAGCATTAACACTAGTAGTAATGCTGATACCAATGCTAGTACTAGTATCAGTACTAATTATACTACTATTACTACTATCACTAATAATGCTAATACTAATACCAGTACAAATACCAACGCTATTACTAATAATAATTACAATACTAATTCTTCTTCTTCTGGTTCTCTGCCTCTTAGGCAGGTTCAAATGTCCGACGTCGCCACTCCTCTCGTTGTATTATAATACTAATACTAAAACTAATATAAAACTACTACTGTTACTACTGCTGCTGCTGCTGCTGCTGCTGCTGCTGCTGCTGCTGCTGCTGCTACTACTACTACTACTACTACTACTACTACACTACTACTACTATTACTCCTACTACTATTACTCCTACTAATACTAACACTAACACTAATACTAATATAATGCTAAAACTAATGCCATTATGGGAAAATTTCATTTAAGATGTCTTCTAATATAATTTTTATGAATTGAAACTGTATATATACCGATCACTGTCATTAACTAAACCTAATTATTGGCCTACTTCGCATGCAGGGTCTGCATGTAGCAGAATATGAGTTGGCTAAGTCTGGGTTCCTAGCAAAATTCAGATCAATAGGGTTCCGTGGTCAAAAAAGATTGAGAAGCACTGCTCTAGAGTCCATCGAACGAAAAGCTGCCAATGACGTCATGAATCAATGCGACTTCTTGTGGTCGAACAAATATTGACCTTATCTAAAACGTATGTTTGACGATATAATGTGTTTCAGTGACCCAGAATTACGGTCAATATTTCCGGTTTTACAATATGGAGTCTCCCCAAACAGACTCTCCCCAGAATGCAATAATATTTCCAGCGAGAATCTTTCTGGGAACAAAGTCTCCCATTTATATGGTATCTACCCTATCTACTATACAAAACCAGATAATGTATAAAGAAAAAGAACTAGACGTTGTACTTGTAAATGAATTGCATCTAGCTAGCGAACAACTTATTTATAAGGATTGTATATTAAGTATGCTAACTTGGTGCAAGATGGCACTGGGTTCTGAAGGATTCCTGTAATCATAAATCCCCCTTTCCATTCATTCATTCATTCATTCATTCATTCATTCATTCAATCATTCATTCATTCATTCAGTCATTGGTAGGCTACATGCTTTGATACCAGTTAGTTTTATTATTAGTATTAGTCTCAGTTTAGTACTAATGTCAATATTAGTATTGGTATTAGCATTGGCATTAGTATCAGTATCATTTATTCATATCCAGCATTTGTATAGCGCCCCTTCAAGAAAAATACTCAGAGGCGCTCCCGACTCCAGCACTAATTTAACTTAACCCTAGGGCTACCAAGCTTTTTTTGTAACACGGACTACGAAGGGGGATGGTTACCACCCCCCCTGGATTTCGTGTTTGGTTTTCTATATCATAACTTGTAATATAGCAATGGATTCAGCATTCATTTCTGCAAAGAATGGTATATTTAGTTGTACATTATGTGAATGCACCTCGAAATTACATCACTTTTAACAACGGAACCCATTAATTAGCAATAATATTATTGCGTACATTTTGTACTTTTTGGATAAACAAATATAAGATTATGTGTGTTTTAAAACTAATCTATGTATAAAAGATACACAAAATCATCCCTACACATGTTTATATAGTATAAATGTACATCCATACATATATATCCATACATATATATCGGTGGTTTACGTTGTAATGCTGTATTCAGCCATTTTCACACAGATTACGCGTATTATTATTTATTTTGATCACTTCCGGTATTCAAAAGACAAAGGTGTAGGTATGCAAATGAAGCCCTTCATTCCCTCTAAAGAATGGTATCTTTGTTTCTCTTCAGGAAGATAAATGAATACGCTACAGACAAAACACTAAGGGGGAGTCCTTCCATTCAGCCATTTTTCACGCATATTACGCGTATTATTATTTATTTTGAGCACTTCCGGTTGTCTCAGGTCAACTCAGTGACGATAGAAATGTAGCCCCACATTCCCTCTATAGAATGGTATAATTTGTGTCTCTTAATATTAAATGACTGATAAGATATAGTCGAAAATCTAGGGGGGGGTATCCACCCCTCTGGTACCTCGGGTATATTGGATATAACTTTTGGACGGTGTGAGATATCATCTCACATTTTACCTCAAAACGTGTGTAAATGAACCCCCTACAGCTACCTAAAAGGTCAAATTTGTATTCCGTACGGAAAAAGTTTGAGATGAAAAAAACATAGGGGGGGTGGCAACCACCCCCCCCTCTTGGTAGCCCGAGGGTTAACATCGAATGACCATCGACTGATGGATGCCTTGTGTGTTATAATAATGGCGCTATAGAAGTCATTAGATATTGATAATGGTGTTCCTCAGGGTTCTGTGTTGGCCCAATATTTTTTATGTTTTCGTTTCCTGTATCGTCATCGTGTGTCTGTTCGGTATTGCCCTCTCAGCTGATAGTTCTAGCGTTATTTTACGGAACAGTGCTTGCAATCACTTTATTTCTGGTTCTGTCAAAATGGTCTTTGTCTTACTCTCACCAAATCGGATACAAAACTACTTGGTAACCCATCAACAACTACATAACTTTCCTTTACTTATCAAGTCGATGTAGGCGGTACAAATTGCAAGTGTTAGCCTGTCGAAAAATTACAACTCTCGGAGTCACATTTGACTCCATTCTTAGTTTTAAGCAACACGTTTCTGCTGTCTGCAAAATGCTTTATATTCCATCTCAGAGTCATGAAACACATAGCTACGCCCTGCCCTTACTGACAAGTGACAATTTCAATTTGGTATACGGACCTGCAAAGCTTCGATATTCGATTCGAAGACGAATCGGACGGCAGTAATCAATTCGATTCTAAAATGACATCATGATTTGAAATATTTTAGAATCATGACCCTTTGACACGCTTTATTGTAAACTAATTGTTTGAACTGTTTACTGCTCGTGGATTGGTTGTTGAATTGCTGCGTGCAATGCGGTATGCGACGACATTTAACTCATCAGCGGCTGCAGCGACTGCCGCAATTCAGCATACAAATGGCCAACATCTAGCGGGCGCAGATTAGAAATGCAATTGGATAAAATTTGAAAGGAGAATAAAAGGATGATTCCACTGTTGTCGAGAGTTGCGCGTAGTTTAGTTGCTATTCAAGCCACAAAATATTTTCCAGAAAGAGTTAATTCAGTTTGGGGACAAATAATGACAGACCTAACGCTACAATTCTTCTTAAACAAATGCAGAAACTTTTATTTCGACACGACATAACAAAGATTTGTTATTCGAACATTGTATTGTCCCGGGAGGTTTTGTGAATTAGTAATTTTTAAACGTGTGATTTAGGCACTAAAATGCGTGACTAAATTTAATTAACATGGAATCAGAACAAACAAATTTGTGTTGTTTTAATTCTGTTAATTAACTTAATGTTTAGTTTAATTGATTGTCAACTGCTGTAAAGTTATCAGGCCTACACTAATATATTGATATACCTAAATGTATTACTGTGGTACGTCTGTGCTATTAAGAACACACTACAATGTGACTACATGAATATAAAAAGCTGGAACCCGCTGATTTGATTCGAAATTCGAATCGAATTCGAACCTTTACCCTGATTCGTCTCGAGGTTTGATTCGACTGAAAATTTGTGATTCGAAGGTCCCTGCAATTTGGCTTCTTCTATTGCTGTTGATCTTGTTCAGTCAAGGCCGGACTATGCTAACTCCGCCTCTTCCTGTTTACATGTAATAGTCTATCAATAGACTAGCGCTGGTGAAGAAATGGCCCTTCACTACTCATCTTGTGTGCCGCAATAACATGCTCGACTCCTTCGCACTCAACAACCTTCTCCCCTCCGACCGTTAATTTTTTTTACCTTCCTACCCATACCACAGATCCATTGATCATCAAAAGTTTCCTCAACCTTTTCTGGGTAAAGTTATTAGTGGACGTGCTTTTAGTGCAGCCTCACCCTTGGTCTGGAATAGCATCATTTTATCTTCAAAGTATGCTCCATCAATTTCATCCTTCAAGCGGCAGCTTAAACCTTTTATATCATGAATTCGTCGGTCACTTAGTTCTCCTCCTCCTTACGACGTCCATTATCTCCCTCCCCTCCCGAGCGACTGGTCGTGCCTCTCTGATTCAAGTCTTGACGTCTGACATGTTAATCGCTCATTATTCATTCATTATTTAGCATCACTGAAACATCAAAAAATACATCGACTTCCGTCCGATACCTACGCTCGACTGCACCGCAAATCGACACGACCACTGCCATAAACGCCCCGAGCAGAAGCACCAGATGCCCTGCGCTCACTCCAACAGCGGCATGCCAACCAGATACAGCCATAGACTGCACCCATTCATGCCTTAAAAGGCTTAAATTAAACGCTCAAGTATACCATGTCGGATCTAAAATGCATGTGTTCCAAACCAAATCAGCTGACATATATTATACATATATACATGCATATATACATGCATGCATATGTACATACATACGTACACAGAAGCATACATACATACATACATACATACATACATACATACATACATACATACATACATACATACATACATACATAAATACATACATACATACATGAATACATACATACATTCATACATACATACATACATACATACATACATACATACATACATATATATATACATTCATACATACATACATACATACATACATACATACATACATACATACATACATACATACATACATACATACATACATACATACATACATACATACATACATACATACATACATACATACATACATACATACATACATACATACATAGTTACATACATACATACATACATACATACATACATACATACATACATATATACATACATACATACATACATACATACATACATACATACATACATACATACGTGCCTAAATACATGCATGCATATATACATATATATATAAATAAATAAATACAGTCATCAACAAAGGCTTCATGAAATCATATCAAGCAGAATAATATGCAGTGCACATAATCCACATAATGATATTTAATATAGTGGTTTGTAATATAGCGATATAGGTCTAATAATAGACCGCACTTAGAGAGAGAGAGAGCTGGTCTCAAATGAAATGTCCACCGAAACACGTGCAGTGAATACTAGCAGTCACGCAGTTTCGTAATTGGCGACTAATGAGCGATAATAAGCATATTAGGGCACTGGCATTACTCAAATTGCGCTGCATATCGTGGTCTTTGGCCACCACCGGCGTGCTGTTCGATTCTCTCTCTGGTATGATCAATAATCCGTTCTCGTTTAGCGCAACATGCTATGTCTACTAAGGTGTCCCAAAACGACAGAAACTTTTCAAAAGTTTATATATCTTGATGGCCAACCTCTAGAAAGTTTCTATAGGACTAGTTATTATATTGTACGAAGTTACAGCTAATTAGATTAACATTTAGGCGTGGCTCAAGCGACTCTAAGTTAAGCATTGTATAGCTGAGCCATACACATTAATTTACCATTGAGAAATTTTATCCCAGAGTATCTCAGGAACTAAAAGCAATCGAGAAGTGATTTTTGTGTCTATGACAGGGTTTTCCGGGGAGAAGTCAAATATGCTATTTCTAACATTGTAGGACAATCGGATGACCTTCATTTTCAAGGTCATTTGACATCTATTGTCATAATATTTCGTTTTCGGTGAAGGCTAAAAAGAAGGTGTCAGTCCAAGATAGGCCCACTGGGCTCAAGGAAATAAAATAGAGTTATAAGCAACCTGGTATGACCATCGTATGACCATCGCATGACTTTGTAGTTCAAGGTCACTCGACCTGTTATGGTTAACCTTTGGCCTCACTGGAACTACAAGTTATGTAAAAAAATTCCTGGCGTATATGATGTTTTTCAGAGTCTTGGATTCCAAAGAAGTATACTCAACAGAGTTATGATGAACATCATATGGTCAGTGCATGACTGTAGTTCAGGGTCCATTGACCTGCAATGTTTAACCTTTGGTTCTCCGAAACTACAAGTGCTAGAATAGTTTTCTCTATGTCTAATAATTTTTATGATTTTAAGGGCCGCCAAAAACTGTACACTCAACATTATAGGTTTCGATCGCTTTCCTCATTCTGCAGCTTCTCTCCAACCTTTCCTCTCTTTGGACCAGCATGATCTCTTTGTCCCGCGAACTAGGACCACTTTGGCGCAAGCTAGGTCATTTCTCACCATTGGGCCTGCCATGTGGAATTCCATCCCCTCCTCTTTACGCGTTTCCATTCCTTCTAGATCTTTTCCTACTTCTCTCTTTCTTCAAAACCTATTTCTTCTCTCGGGGTACTCGCACTGGGAGCACTACTGAATAGTCACTGCTGTGAACGGCGCTATATAAGTTACTAATTACATTCCACTACATCTGAGCTTCAAGGTCACTTGACGACCCGGCGTGGTTGCCCTTCGTTTCTCGGGAACTGCAAGCAGTAGAATTGTGATTGTGGTTTATCTTCAGTTAAGGCATTAAAGCACTTTCCTAAACATGAGATTTGTTATTGTACGTTGTGATTCACAGAAAATTGTTACGGGAAACTGTCTACGACTTTCCAAGGTCATATGAACTGTTACAAACCAATCAACGTGTTACTTGATTATTATAGATCATGGAATGTAATTACCGCAGAGTGGTAGGCATGTGTCTTCAGGATTTCTTGTAGCCAAAAATCTTACAGTTGACACCAAGATCACCTTTCTAAGACCTGTGGGTGGCTATGGATATATATATAAGTTCACTGGGAACGTCACGGTGAGTGAGATCACGTGGTCTGTGAAATATAATATTATTATCAAATTCCTTGTAGTCGATAACCCTAGTCTGCAGACACCGAGATCTCCTTTCCAAGACTTCTGGCTTTGGAGATAGGAGCGGTTACTTCAAAAGTTGAGTGACGTTATGTCACATGTTCTGGAAGAAGAAACTGCTAAGGGGTTTCAAGAATATTTTATGCAAATCCTTCTTTCCTAAAACCATAATTTGATACCTAAAAATAAACCTTTTAAGAACAAAACGTTAAGAGGAACCATTGATCTAACGCAATGTCAACTGTGACGTCAAAGTTTGACGTCATGTCACATGGCGTCATGCAAGAGTAACCTTATGAGACAAAGCCTATGTTGTGAGCAAACATTTCCAGGAAACCTCACCAAAGGAATTTTGAATATCTCTTCCCGTTTGAAAGTTATGCATTGAAAACCGATGTGTTGGTAAACTTTCCACACAGGCTATTGCATGGGGGTATACGAAATTTGAAAAGGCTTTGAGCCACGTCTAAATGATCTTCAATCTTGCTGTAACTTTGCATTTTTTATCAGAATAGCCAAGAGAAACTTTTTAGAGGTTGGCCATTAAAATTTGAGGACTTTGGTTTTTCTGGGACACCCTAATGTCTACAGGGAAATTTATACGAGAGCTTTACCTGTAAGAGTCATGGAGGTTCTGCTCCGTTCCTGTTTCAACAATCTTAATGGTCAGAAAAGACATATTACTAGATGCAAGGTGTACTGTTAAATCTAACGTGTAAATTTTAATCTCCGCAACATACCTGGTCCAAGAAGAACTCCACCTTACAGTAAAAAAAGTAATACATTCTGTAGTACGTTTTCATATAAAGTCGAATAATTTTTAACCTTCTATTTACATGTATGATCATGTAGTCCTGCTAACCTGCCATTTTACAGTGATCACTGACCATTATAGTACTCCCTACCACTGACCTTACACTAAAATTGACCTATCACCCTGATTCTTGCTGACTTGAATTGATATTGCGCTGGTGCATAACATGGACGGCCTACCGCAGATTTTGTATGGCACCAGAAATTTCGAAGATAAACAAGTATGTCTACACTCCATACGGAGTATTGGTCACAATATTTGAGTCACGGAAGGAATAGGCCAAGAAAGAGGCAAAAAAACAACACATCTCTTATAAAAATCAATTACAAAAATCACTGATAGGAAACATCTCCTTAATCCGGTAAATATTAAGACTTTCTGTAATGAATGAAGGAACCGTTATGATCTGTATAAGAAAGAGTAAAACTATCTATTCGCGCATCTAGGCTATATGTATGCAAGCTTGCAGAGCAGAAACGGATCGGCGAGGCATAAGAAAAACGAGGGTAGTTAAACAAGTTCTTTCGCATATTATATTACTCGGCTCTTTCTGAGAATCAGAAAAATCGAATCGTGTCATAAATCAGCTGATCGTGAGCTCCAAGTTTCCGGGGAAGGAATCGATCTCTTCCATAGTTTGAAGTATCTTCGAGTCACAAAGTTCCCTGGTTAAGGATTTTTACGGTGGCAGGTCGGAAAATATGTTTAGCCGAAAATCGCCAATAATTAGCATCGGGACGCTACAAAAAGCACGTCCCGAATACAAATGGTTTCCCTCTGCCTCCTTAAGATAATGACATTAATTAACGATCATGTTTCGGCGTTTCCATGGATACGCGCTCATTTGCAGACTCTGCCGAGACGAAGAGGAAAGATCGATGAACGTCGAACGGAACCATTTAGCATTTCCGGTTCTTATCATACGTTGCCAGAATTTCCGGTCTGACTTTGTTATTAAACTCGATTAAGCGAGATTGACTGATCAATTCACCGGCTTCTTAAACCAGATCATCAATTCGCCTGCTTGCTTCCGCCCATTTATTGCAATGAATTATTATGGTCGTTTGTTTAGGCCCTATCAACATTTATCATGGAACAGGAAGAAGTCTCGTGTGCAAAATTTCCATCTCTAGTTAAAGTAGTGTTGGATTATCGGATGGTATACGCATGATTCTGTGCTTCCTTGAAATTAAATGCACGTAGATCTATCATCGCGCTTCAGACCTAATACACGTCTCTATCAGTCGGGTCCACATACAGGTATGGGATCCTTCCAGGTCTTCAACTCTAGTCAGCATCTTCGAGATAACGAAAGATAGATGGGATTACTTCACTTAATAGACCAGTGCTTCCCAAAGTGGTGGTCCGCGGACCGGCACCGGTCCGCGAGCCCTCAGTTGCCGGTCCGCAGAGTGAGTCAAGAAACTGGTAAAATTGTTTCGGAATCAGGAAATGGCTATTAAAAATTTTTTATTTCATAAAACACACTCTTTATACTAGCAGTTAAAGGGCAATAGAGTCACAGAATTGGCTAAGTATGCATTTAAGTCAATTTAACACATTTTTCGGAATCTATTTTAGGTTATCGAAAAACAGAAAAAAATCAATAAATTTGGCACCGGTCCTCCTGCAGAGGAAAAATTCCTGCCGGTCCGTCACACTCAAAAGTTAATTCTGCTGGTCCGTGACACTGTAAAGTTTGGGAAGCACTGTAATAGACTACATCATTTTGGACACACTATGGAGTCAACTTTGAAATTAATTATCATTTTGCATTAATAAGATCTACTCATCTATTTATGTATACATGCATGTATGTATGTATGTATGTATGTATGTTTGATTGTATGTATGTATGTGTATGTATGTATGTATGTATGTATGTTTGATATGTATGTATGTATGCATGTACGTATGATATGTATGTATGTATGTATGTATGTATGTATGTATATGTATGTATGTAATGCACTGTGCATATATGTATGTTTGTATGAATGTACAGCATGTATCTGTATCTATGATGTATGTATGTATGTCCATGGAACACAGTATGTCAATTGTATTAGTAACTATCATGCTTGCAATGTATGTATGAATAGTGGGTTCGCATGGAGAGACCCGAGACAGACGGGGATATGGTTAGACAGATGACATGACAGGGACAGACGGCTTGGAGGGGAAACCAGACAGACAGACAGTGAGAGACCATGGAGAGAAGGGGAGAGCTGTATAAGGGAAACAGATGGGCGCAGCGCTGGTGACTGCCAGCAAGAAAAGTAAGAGGTTAGCTAGAGTTACAATTACCATATAATTATGGCAAGCACGACGAATGTTACCATGTATACGGTGTTACGGACGACAGACTCCATCTGCCTGAGCCAGAAGGACAAATCCCTTCTGCACGATGATACAATGTTCTATAGTACTATGTATAAACCGAGTTTTGTCGAAGATGACAAGCGACGCTGAGCAATAATAATGGCCGCTACTGGCGCTACACAAATTAAACTCCCCATTCAGCAGTCCTTAAGGCTTAAGTAGATGGTAGATGAAATCGGCCAAGGCTTACAAGTATTCAACGTCGGTCGCAGAAGGTTCCTTCCGGTGGCTTACGGTCTGTGTCATTCCAAACATAGTCCTGAGTAGATTTCTTGAAGGGGCGCTAAATAAATCTCCAGAATGAATGGTGTAAACCAAAGCACCTTTGTGAAGGTCGTGAAGGCGTTATATAAATAATTCAATGCATGATACTTGAGGACTCTTCCCGTCCTGCCATCTCTGAATTCAGGATTTCCCAATCATATGTAACGTGAATAGTTCTTTCGGTTCGTGGTTGGATGGTTCCACCGAGAACCTATTCACCATCTCAAAAGTAAACATGTCCAATTTCTACGAGGATTCAGTGACACGCGACCGAGTAACATTGGAAATCACGCGATATCGTATCCGGAATGAGAAGATAATCACGAAACGCTGACTGAGTAACTGTAGTAGTCCGAAGAGATAAGAATTAACGAGCAAAGACCTATGTTGTGACGAACAATATGCCAAATTGACATGTGATTAGGCCTATGTAGGTGTTTGAACGTGTGTTCTATAGGCATTAGCCTATATAGGCTATGCATGTTTATGTAACCAGAGGGTCGCAGGTTTGAATCTACCTCAAACCACTGCGAAACGACCCTGGACAAGTTGCTGACCCACAACTGTCTGTCAGGAAGGCAACGGAAACCACCTCAATATTCTCATCCCCAGGTGACATAAAAGCCAACAGACCTGCCTTCTGACAGAGAACTCATCATCATCATATGTATTTGCATGCTTGTATGAGAGTATGATGCTTGCATGTGTAATAGTATACTATACGTACTAACATGCGCACATACATACATGCATACAGACATGCATGTATGTATGCGTGTGCATACATGTATGTATGCATGTGTGTATGTATGTAAACATGTATTTGAGTATCAAGTCATTTATAGAAAATCTTTACGAACTTCACAAAGGTGCTTGGTACTAAACAATATACATAATAACAGGTGATTTTTATTTTTGATGGCGCATCTCAAGTGTTTAAGTAAGTCTTACTCACTTCCATTTGAGTCTAAAAATGGTTAAATTATATAGAGCAATTACTGTTTATGTAGGTCTACTTAATCAATACGATACGTGTATGTGAGACGAAAATCTTATTTTTAAACATATGAACGACTCTCAAATATTGCTCATTGCTCAAACTCAAACATAAACTCAGCCTGTTTCGTATAACCTAGGCCCTACATGTAATATGTAACGATGTTGTGAGAGACCGACAGACAGACGGATAGATGGACGGACAGACAGGCAGATAGACGGAGGAACAGATGGACGGACGGATGGTAATAATATATTTTTTCGTTTATTCAACAATCCGGTTGACACACCGTAACCGGTTACAGTGTACAATTATGCAATTCACAAGACACAAATCTTAACTACTAACAGAACAGACAGCCTGCAAACACAAAGCATATCCGCCCAACGGGGCTCGAACTCGGTACCTCTCGGTCTCTTTGCCAGATGTTATCCAATGCGCCAGACAGACAGACAGACAGACAGACATACAGACAGACAGAGAATTCTGTAGGTGAGATGATTCTTTTGAAAGGGCATCGAGGGATTACATAAGCTGCACTGTGTCTGCGTCACTCTTTTACCATTTCTGTCGTTTGCCGTTGGCGTTGGAAAAGAAGACTGCACGGGGTAGAGTAAGACGAACCTAGAAACCAATTCGTAGATAAGTGGCATATTTTCTCTCATATATCCCTTCACGCCGCCTCTCTCTTTGTATATCTCTCTCTCTCGCTCTGTCTGTCTGTCTGTCTCTGTCTGTCTGTCTGTCTGTCTCTCGCTCTCTGTCTGTCTGTCTGTTCTCTCTCTCGCTCTCTGTCTGTCTGTCTGTCTGTCTCTCTCTGTCACTCAAAGTATATATCTACCTATCGGTATGTCAGCCTTTCTGTCTGTGTACCTACCAATCCATCTATCTAAAAATCTATCAGTCAGTCTATCTACCAATTGATCAATCCATCAATCAATCAATCTGTCTAATAATCAATAAATAAATCATTCAATCAATTAATTAATCAATCAAACAAGTAAACAATCAATCAATCAATCAATCAATCTGTCAATTTTCCTAAGTCTGTCTGACTGTCTGTTTATCGATATATATATCTCCATTTCCCTCCTTTCTGTCTCCTTCTTTCTTTCAATTTCTCCATCTTCCTTTCCTTACCTGTTTCTTTCTCACTAACCTGGCTGGCTAGGGTTCGTTATTCTTCTTACTGGACCTGGTGCGATGCATTCGCTCTCCTAGTATAGGTGTGCGCTGCATTTGGGGCCATTGGGTTCGCCATTGCAGCAGATAAGCCTAATGGCTGCTTCTGCTTCTGCTTCTGCTTCTGCTGCTGTTGTATCGAGTCTTCGTCGGTGGACGGACGAACGTTCTTTGGGATTAATTGACGCTTTCGTTGTGTGGTGCAGCTGATGATAATTTTCCTAAGGCCAGTTGGCCATTGATCGAGCAGCGGCGAAGTCTTAAGTCCGTTCCGTGCACCTGGCTTTTAGTGACAGTCGAAAGAGAGAGCAGCAGGACGCTGATGACGGAAAAGAAGAGCGATGAGCGGCTGAGCTCCTCGCGACACTGAAGCCGTGACTTAAAAGAGAAGCGCGTGAGAACGGCCAATGAGAAAACATACAAATCTAGCGACGTTGTGATTAATAGTTGCGCTAAATAAATGTATGATTGTATTGTAAAAAGCAATGGCATGATCTGTGAGGTTTTAAAGCTACGCTTCTCTGGCTGTGTATCTACTAGGCCTATATGGCACGTGACTGCATTGAAGTTAGCTATAGGCCTATCACTTACGACATGAATGCCGGTAGTTAGCTTTTAATACGCGTCAATCTGACAACTGGATGAAAACAATGTAACAAGCTGCGCTTCTGACAGCTTGATCAAGTGAATAAAAGAAATTTGATTGAAAATTGTTTGAACAGTCACAACTTATTTATAGCTAAAGAGACAAAGAATATGCGTATAGGCCTATACCAGTATACCTGTTAGGAATAAGGCATATGAATATAATTAGCCAATCCCTCATAATAGGCACTTCATTTCTGTATACACTTAGGCCTATATATAGTTATAAGTAACAAATTGCAACACTGACGCCGTGACTTGTAAGTGAGGCGAGTGAGAAAACTCATTTGCTACATCACTAATAGTATTATGCAGATGGTAAGAGCAGAAGCTGCTGGCCAAGAATATTAGAAATATACTGATTGAGGAGAGTGCCACCATTTAACAGAACTTCATGGTGTAATCAACGATGACAGATATGATGGCAAGTGATTTGCAAGTGCTTTTTACACGAGAAGTGTCAGCATTAATTGGAATCCCCGCATTCAGGGAGCCAGACAGCCAGCGCAGATAACTATGTCATCGGGCCTATCCTTAAATGGCTATATAAATGTAGGAAGAGGATTAGTGCAATTTGAGGATTATGCATACGGTTATGATTCAGCACGAGTGTGACGAGTACCAGGGATGGAGGCAAAATAGAGCAAAAGTAGGCGTCAGAAATTGAGAGGCTGTGCTTATTAATTTGAATAGCATACGATGAAAACGTGACTCAGGTAGAGCAGGGTGTGACTTTTGGACAAGTGGCGAGAGGATGGATGGTACTGGACTTAGCCAGACTTAACCAGACTATTCCAAATATCCCGGAAACGAAGACACTCTACTTAAAGTGAGAAGACTTTTGTTGATTGACTAAGCTAAGATATTTTCCTATAGAGTGTGAAGTACAAATTTGCTTAGGAAATATTAGTAGTATTAGTAGTAGAAGCTATGCAGGAACCCATGGAGGCAAGAAATCTAAGAGACGGAGAAGGTTGAAAATGCAGAAGAATTTGATATCAAGAGATAGTTTTGGAGGCATATGGGAGAGCACTCGAGAGTAAACTAGAGAAAAGACTGGCTGTCAACCCATGACGTGCCACGAGCAGACCGAATAAATTTAACTATTGCTACTTGTTGGGAGAAAAGAAACGAAATCTGAAGTGTCTGGATTAAATATGCCCTCAGGGTTTGTCGGCATTATTGGAACAAATGCGCAAGATTTTACCTTAACATATCCACAAAACCTATCGAAATAAAAATTCAAAGATGACCATCTATAAACTGTGTTTTAAGCGGAACTCGATTAAGGAAAAGTGTGTATATATGAAAAACCACAGCTCCGAAAGTGATGCATAATTACGTCTTTGTCATATGTTGCTGAACAAGCCCTGGTAAAGATTGTAAATTTTCAACCGTTGCATGTCACAACTTTTGACGCAGAGAACTTATTGAAATGTAGCGATAATCATCGAGATCGGAGACAAATTAATGCAGCTTATAATCTCGCACATTCGTGTTAATAGAAGAACAAAGCAATTACTGCAATTAGTATCCAATTTAATCTCTGCTTAAAATAAAATGATTGAAAGAACACTCTCTAAAATCTAAATCTAATTACTGGGCGCGGTGGTATATAGGGGTATGTTCGGTGCCTTGCAGCCGGAGGGTTGCGGGTTCTCAATCCACCCCAAAGCCGCCGCGTTGGGAACTTGGGCAAGTCCTTCACTCGCAATTGCTCATGCGCAGGGTGTGACCGTTAGCGTCAGTGGCGAGAGGAGCGCCTCTGAATGGGCAATCTGGTAGGGGCGCTATAACCAAGTGTTCCAAATACAATACAATACAATACAAAATCGTTCAACTGTTAAACATAAGTCTTCATACTTAAGAACTTCATTAAATTTTTTGCTTTGGGTATTGGCCGTATTGCACTGCCAAGTTCCCGTATTCGACTTCACAGCTATTAAAACACTTTCGTCGTCATAATCTATGCGTGGTAACTGGTAATAGCTTGATAACTTTGGTGGTGGTAGGTTTAGTGTGTCCACATTCATGGATAGTGCTTCTAAAGAACTTGTATGACAAGTGTTTGCAGGAGATTTTGACTAGTTGAACTGCTTATATTGGTAACAGGCTCTGCACGAGAGTCAGCAATTTATGTGGACGTAGGTTCTGTGGTTTGTCTTCCAGCATAAAGGGCCTAAAGGCTACGTTTGTGAAACAATACATGTGATGTTGGTGAGACAAACCCATTGAAAACAGTTAATGCATGGTAGTTGGGAGACTGGTGTCACCGTAATCTGCGGAAACTGAAACCAACCGGTTGTATGGCTGCAGCGATAGGTCAACAGAGGTCGATCATGGTACAAGATAGTGAACAGACCCGGAAACGTCTCATGGAATTGACAAAATAACTTCTGCTGTATTCTCATTTGCAACTAGATAATACAAATCCGGGGGCCTGTTTAAAACCCGGATCACTGATGTCAATAAAATTCCCGGATACCGGAGTTTTGAGTACAAGTTTGACTGCTCTTGGGTTTTGGTGTGCGACCGCGAGCGCGTGCGTTTGTGTCTGCTATATGTTAACGAATAACAACAAAGGCAAGCTGAGCGCATAGTCACCTGTATACGTAGCCTGCATACAATTAATTTAAAAAGTTGCCTACTTTGTGACATTTACGATCAGAACAACATCAAACAGATGATTATCAAGTACTTGCGTCAAGCAAAAGACTTAACGACAGTTGTTTCATGAATATTTCATTGTCAAATGTCACGTTTCTGTTCTGTTTATTTCGTCTTAATAGCAGTTGCTCTGATACAGCCTTCCATCATCGCAATGTCCTTTTGAAACTTTTTACCATATTCGTCATTGAATGCACCAAGATTTGCAGGGAAGAAGTCGAAGTGTGAATGCAGAAAATGAATCTTCATCAAAATTTTGCACTTCATAGTTTTACATGCTTGAAGCATACTGTCAACCAGCTGGCCTGAGTCTGGTTCCCCGCAAAATTCTCCACGACATCTTGGAGCGCTTTCCATGCGATTTTCTCTTGCAGGTCTTCGAACCGCCTGTCACTAATGACGTCTCCGTTTTGTGGACCAACAAAAGTGCCTTCCTTAATTTTGACGTCCGTTATTGTTCGAAATATCGTTCTTAAATATCTAAATCCTTCACCTTCCTTGTTCATCGCTTTCACGGCATTTCTCACTCTTGTGTCCATAAATCAAAAGCTCTTTGGACCCTCTATGAAGCCTATTGTTTTTATTTTATTGAAAAATCGAAACTAGCAACATAACAGTGGTATGTATATGGGAAAAGAGTTTTGTTGAAAAACATCATTTAAGCCTAATTAGACATAAATTAGGTAAATTGCAAAAATTGCAAAAATAGTTCAAAAAGTGCAAAAACATTTTTTCCAGTCAATTCTTTCCTACCAAGCGAATTTATTTTTACATTTATAGTGTAAATAAATGCAATGGAATGCGAAAATTCTAGCGAAGGCAACTAGCAACAATCAACGGCAAAAACCCGTTGGTAGCCTACCCTATGCTGTTCATAAAATTTTAAAACAACAAACAAAAATAATGTCCGTTGAACGATGAATAATGAATTTAGAGATGCAGTACCGTCATGTCCAGGTGGCGCATAAGTGCAAAACTGCACTAAGCTACAAGCTGTGCTGCATGACCTCTAATCTTATGGTGCAAAAATGCACTTCAGGCCCATAAAGGATAAACCTAATGTAATGAGATTCTGTAGAACAGCTGTCCCAATCGCAAATGAAGCACTGGTACTTGGTATGTCCAAACCGCATTCTTAGTAGCAGCGCCATTGTCTTTATATTACCGCAGATGTTTCAATTGTTGCATATGTGTCTCAACCACAGTTCACGTACTCGCTAGTTTCTTGCATGTGCACTGCACAGCCAATAATTAATCAATGAAGACTGCCATTATCATTATTTAACAAGACAGGTTCCAGGCTTAACAGTGGCGAATCTACATAAAGACGTCATTGCTGCGGGTCATGCTAACAAACCAAAGTCGTGAACAACTTATCATTGTCACTGCAGAAACAAAGGTTGTCCATCTGTGCAAAGAAATTTCTCGTATCTTCTATGGCGGGTCCGAAAGACAGACATTTTCATACTTGGCGACAGCCTTATAGTTCTGCTTTTGTTTTAGACAAAAACTAAGTACCTGACAATTTCATTTAAATCTGATTGTGTTGGCATATCAGGCTCACCGGACATAAACAATTCCAGCACTAGATCAATGTCACTTTCCAAGTCTGACTCGTGTTTTGTGGCATCTTCGTTTGCCTCATCTAGGTTTCTTGTCTCTGGTATATCTTCGGTACTGGCAAACTGTCGCCATACGGAACTGGTTTCCCGACTGAAGGCAGATTGGGATATTCAACAGATTTCTTATTTTTAGCAAAGAAGCCAGAGACATTGGTCAGACAGAAATAACATTCCGTCACGTTATCTTTGAGTTCTCGCCATATCATCGGGATTGCGAACGGCATAGACTTATGAGTACCTCTAAGCCAAGCGCTCAGATAGAACTGTTGTTGATCTGTATGATAGGAATCCATCAGTATCACGGTCTGAACGGCGGTAAAAGTGACGCTTTTCAAACTCGTCAAACCCGGGGTTTCAAACGTATGTTAACTCGTTTTGTCGGATTTCAAAATGCCGGGATAAACCTGATACCCGTTAACCATTAAACCCTTAAACCCGGGTTTGTATTCCCTGTCTGTAGCGTTTTCGAGAGTTTCGGCAATTTCTGGTTTTAGAATGAGAGGCTAACCGAAAATTACTCCGCGATCGAGAGCAATGAAAGATGAAAGAAGTAAAGAGGAAGACGTAGACATTGAGAGGATTGCAGGAGCTTTGAGGACTGATGAAACATTATATAGATACGCGATACATACATACATACATACATACATACATACATACATACATACATACATACATACATACATACATACATACATACATACATACACAATATGTCATACATACATATGTATATACATACATACATACATACATAAATACATACATATACATACATACATACATATATACATGTTACACCCACACCACACACACACATAAAAATACATACACACACACATACAATGCATACATGGATACACAAATACACAATACATACTACATAGCTTTATACACATACTCAACACCAACTATGGATCCAGGCGATGCATAATACTAGCCAATCTAAGATCATTATGAAGAAAATTTACCTGGGTCAGACTACCTGTTTTGTTATCATTATACGGACCTCAATAATTATATGTTTATCAGCGTCACCGAATATCTCTAAAGACATCGCCCCTGTATACAGTATGTACAAATACTCCTCCCATGTCTACCCTCTACCTGTTCAGTTTCTTTTACGTGTGTCATCGTAATGACGTTCATATTGAGCGACATGTCAGCAAATCCTAATGCTGGTCACAGATGTTCACAGTCATGTTCTTAATCATGTATGAGACATTACCATGTATACACAGCGCCTTTGTGAATTGCAAAATGCGCTATATTAAGTGTAATCATAGTATACATGTACATGCGTAGATACTTATCTATTATATTCATGTATTCATTTGTCAATAGCAATTGCAGTTAGTAACCTTTATCATTCCGATGTCTAATGCACAAGGCATCAACTGATGGCGCACCAGTACATGCATGTATAATAAATGTTATGTAATGTAACAGAATACTTGTATATATCGCGTCTTAAGAGCCTTTCAGATGAGTTGTAGACTTAGCTATCAGACAGATGAAAAAGGTGTGTCTTTGATGTTAAATACATACGTTATGTATGTGCAGGCATTATTATGCATACACATACACATAATGAAGAGATAGGGTAGGCCATATAATATCGAGGCTTTCGCAACGGATAAAGATGAATACAAGTTTTTACTTGTGTACACAATTCATTGAACATTATGAGTACAACAGAAATATGGCTCTCTTTCTCGTAAAGATAACCAGTTTGATCAATGAAGCTTGCCCCGGTCTTATATTAAATTGTTTTCCTAAGTAGCCTATCCTATTCCATTCTGCCATGTTGTTGAATAATAGAATAAGATCTCATGTGTCTAAACTGTACTTAACTCACCAGCTAATGCAAAAATGGTTGAATTGCTCATACCATGTTTGCGCTTCAATCAGAATATCCTCAAACACCAGAACCGTATCTCTGAGTAGTAATATTGTCTCGTGCAATAAACAAGTGGTTACCCTACATTGCTCCCTCATCGGCGCCTTGCCGAACGACTCTTATTCATCAACAATTTACAGCCGCAGTGCAGTCACTGTAAGGGATATCTATTGTAAATTTAATTGTTTTTGTATCTGTAATTTAAATGGAAGTCTCGGAAAACTTCAGCGCAACATAAAATTCGCGTCAAGGAGACCAGCACTGTACCAAGAAATTCGTAAAAGCCAGGTTATTTAGTCTGTAGGTGCCATGTCAGAATCAGAGGGGTTGAGCTCAGTGTGTGGACTATAAGTACTAAACCAATTTGGTGCAGAACTAGGCACCCCATACAAGTACTGGAAACGATGCAGAAGAATCCCGAGTCCACAATGTGAAGAGTTTCAACGCGGTAGTGCATGAGCAAATGCTTAGTGACCCTACTTGCACATGATGTCATCAAGCCACACGGCGGCGTTGAAATGGTGTGATTCGAACTCCGCAACCCTCAGTGCTGAAGGCTACCGTGACATGCGATTAATAACCGCAGCATTCCAGCATGTGTCTAAACCGGACTTAAACTGTTACTCACAAGTTGTTGAATTGTTCATGCCGTGTACACAAGGGAAAGATCCCTCATGTGATGAGAAACTGATAACTGATGCAATTGACAGTGGATGGACCCAGGACTTCAGAATCATTCTCTAAGAAAAGATTTTGGAACTATATCGAGGAGATAGCCTTTTTGTCACCTGAACAAAAGTACAGTTTTACAAGGTGGAGAAATAGGATGAAGAAATTGATAACCGGCTGAACAGCCAACAATTACAGCCATATACAAGAAATTTTCTCTGAAAAAGATCAAGAATTTTACTGGCAAGCTCATGAGTAGCCGAGTAAACAGCAAGACCTATGTCATTTACTTCTGCATAGAGATGGGACGTTAATATTATATTTTTTTGCTGTAACATGTACCAATTTTGTTAAAAACAATAATAGTTACATGGTGCTTCAAACAGCTTGTCGATTTATCGTCATATGGCTTAGATACAGCAGTTTAAAGTATCAGATCTTTGAAGCTATGTTCCCGAAACATCAAATTTCCGACATACTTGGGTATTGCTCTAAGGTCTTCAATTACTTTCGATAATTATACTAAGGAACTTTCAATGAACGAAAAATTATATTTGTGATATTCTGGTATTTGCATTCTACATATAGTGACTTTTCAGGTTTGCTCGTTTCTTCGGTTTTCGATATTTTTCGCTTTTCGGTATTTTTCGGTATTTTTCGCTTTTCGGTATTTTTCGGTTTTCCGAATCCTGACTACTTCGGTTTTTCTCAATATCAACCACTGGTTTAACCTCTACTTCATATGCTTGATCACTTCAATGCCTTGCAGTTGCTATTCGATTCTCTTCTGGCCATGTTATCCTGGTGCCACCACTGGTCCTCGTCAAAATCTTTTCAAAGTTTCCTGATACATATTCCTCTAAAGCTATCGAAAAACTGGATCATTGTACACATCATCATACAATATCTCGAATCATGAGAACTGGATCCCGTTCTTCCTCGTTGGCTGACCCGGGCTTTTGGTAGACACGACCACTTTTGTAAGCTATTCAAACTTTGTTTATTTAATTAATTTTCAAATAAAATAAATTCCACCGCCTGTGCGTATTTGTGTGAATGTGTTTGTCTGTGTTTGTCTGTGCATGTTTGTCTGTGTTCTTGTCTGTGTGCATTTGTCTGTGTGTGTTTATCTGTGCATGCTTGTCTGTATATTTGTCTGCGTGTTTGCCTGTGTGTGTTTATTTGTGTGTGCTTGTCTGTGTGTGTTTGCCTGTGTGTTTGTCTATGTGTGCTCCTCTCTGCGTGTTCGTCTGTTTGTGTTCGTCTGTTTGTTCGTCTGTGTGTGTTTGTCTGTCTTTGCTTTGTGTGTGTGAGTTGTGTCGGGTTTTGCCATTGTGTACGTTTCACTGATTGTTCTTTGCGGTGATCACAACAGAAGATGGAAATTCCAGATGTATTTCCGGTGCAAATTACTTTATATAGCGCCTCACATTTCAATGCTTTGTAGACGAGAACGGTGGCCTGGGACGTAGAAGCACCCCTCCACCTCCTCTGGGGCAACGAACAACGGGTGATGAAAGCGAATTTAACGTCTGTTCATAAACACTACATCAAAAATTAACTCTCTCCTCCGCCCCCCACTCCACCCCCCACAGGCTATAAATCCGACATACACTTTGGAAAATGGTAACCATAGCAGCCAGCGACCGACCAGCTGCACGGGAGAAATCGATTTCTCGTGACCCGCGGTTGACCCTAATCTGATCTACTGTCGACCAATCAGACGCAAAGATTTTCAATTTCTCCTCTTTGTCTGCTGCGCAATGCTGGGCGTCCTTCGCCCCCACCCCCTCCGCTCTGCCTTTCGCTGTCCCCCTCGCTCTGTCTGTCGATTCCCGACCGGAGAATCTTCTGTCCCTCTATCGCTGTCTGTTCCTATCACCCTCTGTCTGTCTCTGGCCATCTCCTGCCCGGCAGTATAGGCAGCTTCGATATCGATACCGATATTGATTGAGTCGGGCGAAAGACGCTCTGGACTTCGGGGAAGGAAGGGAGGAAGGGATGTAGGGAGAGATGGTTGGGGTTTCTGCGAGGGAACACGGCGGTTGATGTGACGCTGGTCATTGGCAAATTGGCTTCTACTTGTGTCTGTACGAAGCACAAAGGCAACGTCACTGACTGACTGACTGACTGACTGACTGACTAACTGACTGACTGACTGACTGACTGACTGACTTACTGACTGACTACTTACTTACTTACTTTGACTTGCTGATAGACCAACTGACTGGCTGGCTGACTGATTGACCAACTGACTGAGTGGCTGACTGATTGACCAACTGACCTGGTTGTCCGACTGATTGACTGACTCGCTGGCTGGCTGACCGGCTGGCTGACTGACATGGGTTCTTCGTCGTTGGCCAGTTCGAGCAAAGTAGATAGCAGGAGAAGGAATTGCAGAGGAAAGGAGGAATATGTGGGAATGTCGAGAGTTTGAGCAAGTGGTTGCAGAATTATAGGATAAGGCTGAGGAGAAACCAAAGTAAAGCACGTGAAATTTTCTGGAGACAGAATAAAAGAGATGCTAAGCAGACGGAAGTAGACGACGAAAAGAGAATAATAATGAAAGAGGAGTAGGAGGATTAGGATGGAAAGGGAGTACGATGGTAGAAGGAGGAGATGAAGAAGAAAGTGAAAGACTCGAACAACATAAAGAAAGAAGACGATAGAAGAGGACAACCAGTGAGACATGAGTAGGAGTGGGCGAGAGAAAGAGGAGGACTGATCGTTTGTATGCTTCGTGAATTGGATGCTGCGTTACGTGTCTCCAATTTCAAAGCAATGAAAGTTGGTCGACCTTTAAAGAGGAAGACAAGAGGAATAGACGGTTGAGACGTCGATGGAGAAAGTGGAGGAGGAGGAGGAGTTGGCGACACCAGAGGAGGATTGTGGTAAGGGAGAAGGGAGAATGGAGAAGAAGAGCCCGAGGATGATGAGAATCGATGAGGAGCAGAAGGAAGAGAACGTGGAAGAACGAAGTAGGAAGAAAACCGAAAGTATGATAAAAGCCCTGGGAAGAAGTAGCCCTGTATACCTGCCTGCCACTGCGCCTGTCTATCTGTCTCTGTCTGTCTGTCTTTCTGTCTGTCTAAGAGAGATGTGAGAACTGTTGGGAGAGAATAGAGGAGGAGGGAGAGACGGATATTCAGACGGACGACAGGCCAAAGTCAATTTGGAAACAGGACCTCGAGACTACAACAGTTGGCGTCGATTTAATTACGGTGGGCGAAAACGACAGCCGAATAAATTGGTAGAGGGTCCGCAGGGAGAGCAGCCCTCAGCCGCCGCCGGGAGGGAACGCGTTAGGGAGGGTGAAGGAGGAGGAGATGGAGGAGAAAGGGATCGGAGAGTGCTCGGATAAAGAGAGGGGCGAATCCCCGGCTCCCTTTAGACGCAGGAGGAAGGCCTTTTATCACCAGCATTACAATGGACGGTAGACAGACAGAGACACAGGCGATGGGAGGTATAGTCTGAGAAGGAAGAAAAGGGCGTATAAATAAGAACGAGGGGAATAATAATAATAATAATAATAATAATAATAATAATAATAATAATAATAATAATAATAATAATAATAATAATAATAATAATAATAATAATAATAATAATAATAATAATAATAATAATAATAATAATAATAGACACAGGCGATGGGAGGTATAGTCTGAGAAGGAAGAAAAGGGCGTATAAATAAGAACGAGGGGAATAATAATAATAATAATAATAATAATAATGGGGAAGAGAGTTCCAAGCTGATGGGCCAATCTCCTCCTTCACCCTTCACCGTACGATTAGGTGCCGTTCCAGACGAATTTTACTGTTGACCTAATCTGCAGAGGTCCGGGTTTAATTAGTGTTGAAGTCCCTGAGGGATCATGTATACCTCAGGGCTTACTTGTCCAAAAAATTTGAAGCCAAAAAATGCTAAAAAAAAAAAATAATAATAATAATAATATGAAGTCCAGAGCTTCGTAGCCTACCCCTAGAATTATAAGGTTCTATGTCCACTTTTATGAAAAATCAACCTAACGCTATATCCATTATCCGCAGGGAGAGCAGCTCTGCTACGGCCCACTCTAGGTGCTTTGCACGTGTTGGCCCATCAGCTTGGAATTCTCTTCCCCAATCTCTTCGCCATGAGTTACTAGCCCTATCACCTTCCCAGTTCCGTAGACGCCTTAAGACATTTTTGTCCACTGAAGCAGGTCGAGAGCTCTGCTGATTTTTGAGCAGCGCTATATTAATTTCGATTACAATTACAATTACATTATCAGCATGACATGGGCTATGTTCTGAATAGTCCAGCTTAACTGGAGACGCTTTCTGTGAGTTCTATATAGTCCTATGTCCATAATTTTCCGGAAATTTCCAAATTAAGTGCCATTTGGACAGTGTCTCAAAGCTATAGAGGTACAAGTTCAGTCGTCCAATAGAATCGTTAATTTTGTATCACGTAAATGTGAGATATAACCGTGATCGAGTAAGGTTTAAAAAATTATACGGCGTTATGTCCTCAGCCAATACCAGTGAGAGTTCTTCTTAACACGCGACTTGGACTTGTAACCTACAGCACTCACTTTGTCTGCAATCAATGATGTTATACGGCTCTATGTCTAAAAATAGTCACCCCTGCCATAATTAAAGCCATATTAGGCCTACTCATAGTCCGTTTACATTATGATCGAAAAACGCATTTAATCATAGTAAGTGAAAACATTGAGTCTTGTCGTCCCAGAGATACCGAGGCGACGGGTGCCACCGCTGAAATAAAATCAGCTAAAAGTACACTGCTATTCTACCCGCATACAGTTTTGTGCCTTGGCCTTTGAAACTCTCAATTGGTCCTGTTAGTCAAGAAGGCATCGCTTTCGTCAACGGCCTTGGCCATCGTCTGCCCAGATTACTGGAGACTATAATACAGGAAACTACAGTTCTCTACTAACGCATGTCTCTAGCCATCCAACGCTTCAACGCACTTTTACCACCGAGCACATCAACGAAGACTAGCCCTCCCAGATTTAAATGCTACCCCAATTTTTTTATCTTGTGGGACTGTATGTATATTGGATAAAAACATTAATACTGACAATAATATTAAAATAATAATAAAATAAATAATGATAAAATAATAATAAAATAATAAAATAGCAATGATGAATAAAGAATAAGGTAATGAGGCAAGGGGCTTAAGCGGCAGTTTTCACTTGATGAAGTTTCCGAATAAGTTGTAGCTTGATGTGGCGATGACGAATGTGCTAATGTAATGAAAATATAATGTAACAATGACAATTTATACTGCGAGCAACTCAAAGTACTTTAAATTTACAGTTGTCATCGCCAATGACAAAAGAGTTACTTTAACGAAAAATTAGCGAGAGCTAAGAAGCTATTAGCTGTTGGCTGACAAACGATTATTTAATATCGCGGCAATTTTTGTGTTTAAATGATCACTGTGAAAAGTGCATATGAACGTCTTTCTTTCTTGGTTTAATATTATTATTATTATTATTATTATTATTATTATTATTATTATTATTATTATTATTATTATTATTATTATTATTATTATTATTATTATTATTATTATTATTATTATAAAAATTTATGCCCCGAGGTATACAGGATCCATCAGGGACTTAGAGATTACTATATGATGTAATTTGTCTGGAGATGACCCTACTCGTCGGTTATTATTATTATTATTATTATTATTATTATTATTATTATTATTATTATTTTTATTATTATTATTATTATTATTAAAAAATAAATTTGTAACGCGCGCACGGTCACACCGAAATGTGAATCTGAGGCGCGGATAGTCAGCCGCCAGGTGAAGATGCACTTAGATTTCCAAATCCTTGAAAGTCAAGGAGAAATAGTGAGTTTTGAATCGCTTTTTGAAGAAAGAAGTAAGCCTACTGAACTGTTCATCTCGTAACAGTTCCTAGGCTGACTGTCACTCCCTCCTACTCATCGCTGTAGCTCGTCCACTGCGCAAAAGACTACACCCACTCTTCTAATTAAAGAGGATATGAAGAAATTAGAGGCTTTTGAAATGTGGATTTGGAGAAGGATGGAGAAGGTGAGCTGGACGGAGCATATATCGAATGAGGAGGTTCTACAAATGGTTGATGAAAAGCGATCGCTAATAACAACAATAAGAGAAAGACAGAAGAACTGGGTGGGGCACGTATTAAGAGGAGACTCCCTCCTGAAAGAAATCATAGAAGGGAGAATGGAAGGGAAAAGAGGGAGAGGAAGACCGAGGCAGATGATGCTGGGATGGATGACCGACGGATACAGCGAACTAAAGGAAAAAGCACAGCACAGAGAAGAGTGGCGTCATTGGAAGTTGGAACCTGCCGAAGGGCAGAGAACTTAAAGAAGACTCTTCTAATTGAGACTCGACTTCAAGAAATATACCTAAAATCAGAATCTACATAGGTCTTCTGTATCCTATTTGCAACACAATGAAGCTATCCATGTCATGGTATAGTTTTGCATGCTTTGGATTAGGATCTAATGAAGACGCTCGTTTCCTCTCTAAAGGTCTTAATTTGGCAAAGAGGAAAAGCGCTAAGATAATGGACACATAACTACTGTATTGCATTACTTGCCGTTTAATTCCCAATCTCTCTCCCCCTCCCTTCCTCTCCTTCCGTCTGTCTGTCTCTGTCTCTCTCTCTGCCTCTGTCTATCTATCTATCTGTCTGTCTGTCTGTCTGTCTATCTATCTATCTATCTATCTATCTATCTATCTATCTATCTATCTATCTATCTATCTATCTATCTATCTATCTATCTATCTATCTATCTATCTATCTATCTATCTATCTATCTATCTATCTATCTATCTATCTATCTATCTATCTATCTATCCGTCCGTCCATCCGTCTATCTATCTATCTGTCTGTCTGTCTGTCCGTCCGTCCGTCCGTCCGTCCATCCATCCATCCATCCATCTATCATCTATCCATCTATCATCTATCTATCTATCTATCTATCTATCTATCTATCTATCTATCTATCTATCTATCTATCTATCTATCTATCTATCTATCTATCTATCTATCTATCTATCTATCTATCTATCTATCTATCTATCATCTATCTATCTATCTATCTATCTATCTATCTTTCTATGACGCACTCTCCTCATCTGTGTCTCATTTTCCTGTAGATATGTTGAGGTGAAATTAAATGGTAATGATGTTACGATCATGACGATTATGACGATGGTGATTACGACGACGACGAAGACGACAACGATGATAGTGATGATCAACTGAATATGACGAGGAGGAGTCGAATGCCAAGAGACGGACGGAAGAGGATAACGACGACGACAACGATTATGATTATAATAATAACGACAACAACGACGACGACGACGATGATCAGTAGGATGATGAGGAATAGATGATGATGATGATGATGATGATGATGATGATGATGATGATGATGATGATGATGATGATGATGATGATGATGATGATGATGATGATGATGATGATGTGCTGATGATGATGATGTTGTTGTTGTGCAGTGCGTGGCATGTCTGTCTTCGCGTGCGACGATGCAGACGTTGCCTTGCGGTCATCGCGTCGTCTGCCGCAAGTGCTTCATCCGAACGATCCAGGCAGCGGTCAAGCAGCGCAGTCTGCCTCTGAGGTGCGTCGTCTGTCGGGCCAAGGTCCTCAAACTGAAGCAGGTCCTCATCCGGTCCACCGCAGACCACCACCCGACGCAGGGGGCCACCGACCGACGAGGACTACCACCAACGTCTCTTTATAACGGACCAACCAACGCATCGCTTCTACACGGCGCAGGAGGACCACACCACAATGCACCATCCACTTCGCGTCACCACGGACTACCACCTGCAGCGTTCCTTCATCACCCGTCGGATCACCGCGGCTCCTCGGCCGGTCATGGACCACCGACACTGCTTCTTCACGGTCCATCGACGTCGCTCGTGCCATCCATCCACCAGCGGTCCCTTCTCTCGTCTCCTGGACTACGGCGGCACCGTTCACCAGCGTCGAGAATCACGGGCGCCTCCTCCTGCGCCTCAGCCGCGGGTTCGTCGACCGGGTTCAGTTCACCCGTCGTTGCGCCGCGCTCGGCCCCAGTCACGAAGATTATGCAACCACTGCTGATCTACCCATCGGGGGCAGCAGCGGGGCAGGCTACGCCTCACCCCCGACTCCAGGTCCGGCGTACCCTGGCCTGGTCGTCGACCGACGAGGTCAAACGTGAGTCTGGAGGGGCGACTGCTGGGTCAGCGAGGCACCGACGGCTGATGCCGGGGGGTACCTACAGCCCAGCCTTGACCAGTCGAACTGGTTCATGTGTGCCGCAGCGGACGAGAGCTCATTCGGATCACAGGAAGTAGTATGGAATGAACGCTTGAAACATTCAACCAACGCAATACTCGAACTGCCTGAACAAAAGATGGCGCTAGATAGGTTCAGATAGGCAGCATGGCTGAACTGGCTGCACAGTTCCTCTTCTTCTGTCGATCTACAATCGTTCCCATGGACGGCATGAAGAGAGAGAGAGAGAGAGAGAGAGAGAGAGAGAGAGAGACGAGAGACAGACAGAGACAGACAGAAACAGAAACAGAGTCAGAGTGAGAGAGTGAGAGAGAGAGGCAGGCAGACACACATACAGACAGACAGTCAGAGAGACAGACAGAGACAGAGAGAGACACAGAGAGACAGAGAGAAACAGATAGAGACAGACAGACACAGAGGCAGAGGCAGAGACAGAGACAGAGAGTTTGCATTTCCACTTCATCAGCAATAATTCTTATCTTGACGGCGTGTGACCTACGTCATACACACACCGTCAAGCTAGTCATCTGATCGGTCAGTATATATACACTTCACCAGTTTAAAGAGATGCTATTTATCATCCGGAGTAACGTGCCAACCCT
Source organism: Aporrectodea caliginosa (assembly GCA_020284085.1). Taxonomy (NCBI): domain Eukaryota; kingdom Metazoa; phylum Annelida; class Clitellata; order Crassiclitellata; family Lumbricidae; genus Aporrectodea; species Aporrectodea caliginosa. Next base: position 479,354 of record JACEVL010000358.1, read on the forward strand.
AGTGCAGGTCACACACTCCACTAATATCAGCGTGCATACCCACCGGCTGATGACAGGTAATTTCGCGGCTTACGTGGTCCACACAACACATTACCAGTTTCTCAAAATCCTAGTCAAAACCAGAAACGGTCGCGAGAGGTTCTTTCGTTTTCACACAACGTATACACATAGATGATCATTTATTTCCGGTGAAGCTGCACTCGAACGAATGTTGTGAATGGAATTGGCGATGTTCCTAACTAAGAACTGAATATGGCTCTAATCCGACCTCTGCTTAATCCTGCTTTGATCTAAATGAAGTAGGGATAAGACGGTCGGTAAGTGCAACTTTGTTTCATGGATCCGGTGCTGTAATTTGTTTTATTGGCAGTCAATTCATGGAAAAGAGGGATATCAGCTGGAATGGTGAACTGGTAATGCAGACAAATAATTATAAGAGAGGATGACAGAATCGATAAAGATTGGCAGTGCGTATCAACGGCGAATGAATCGGAGCAGAATGCCTGATAACGGAATAAGTTACGCACGACTTGTCTGCTCGAAGACAATGGAAGAGTTTCCGGTTATGGAAACATCTTCCCGCAGAGGAACCACCGCGGAGTAGCACGGACGATATCCAACCTACCGTTCAGACCAGTTTCCATTCATCTCAGTTCATCAATGCAAAATGCGTCGTTTAATGACCAGTTTCCATCCATTCCGGTCCATCAAAGACGCAGCCAAAACGCTCTGGCTTCCGTGACAACCAGTCGCAGACACTCGACGACGATTTTCACGAATCGTTGATCAGCTGAAAGTAATCGATTTGAAGGCGAGGTCGACGCTTTAACGAAGCGTGCAATTCTCTCTTGGCTGGAAGCCTCTTCTCGTAAGATGTCCTAATTACCGGAGACATCATAGGCAAAGCATGATCGTCAGCCTTATCATAGTATTGACCGTTTAACTCATCGTCATCACCGTTCTTATTTACTACAACATCTTCTTCTTTGAGCTATTCTACGGCTGCTATTTATAACTTCAACATTAACGTCGTTGTTAGCATGTGCTTAAGAATGACAACGACCCGCATGATGACAATGATAAATACGACGACAATCAAAATAATCATTGTCATCATCATCATTATCATCATTCTAATCATCGTCGCCACCTTCCTCCTCCTCCTTCAATACATCATCCTATCACCTTCACCATCCTCTTAATGGTCACTGATATCATCGTCGTCGTAGTCGTTATAATTGTTTCTATCGTCGTCGTCATCATCATCATCATCATCATCATCATCGTCGTCGTCGTCATTTTCATCATGATAATCAATTGTTATAGTCATCAGTTAAGACTATAGTAAGAATTTAGCGATTTCAAATAACCTACCATATCAAAACAGTGCGAGTGGACACTGGGCTGCAATAACAAACCGATTGTTAATTTCGTTGAATCATCTAGAAAGCAATTATTGTACTCAGACAGATGCTAGTAAATAGTAGATTTGTGTAAACGAACTGTTAAGTAATTTCTACAAGTACAAATGAAGTAGTTTGACACCAAACGAAATGGTTCTTCATTTCATTAGTTGTTGTTCTGCCCCATTGCTGTGTTCTTGTGTTTGCGCTGCTTTCCCACTCGTCACATGGGCCACACAATTAGTCCCCCTATTACTATTAACCCCGTCTAACTCTTTCGCTATTACAATTAGTCCCCCTATTACTATTAACCCCGTCTAACTCTTTCGCTATCACAAATATGTCTTCTTCCCATTTATATTTGTCTAATCATACTGCCCTTACTGCTTACAGCGTCTTAAGCAGACTCTTCTTACTGCTTAAACCTTCCTAAACATACTCTTTGGAAATTACTCCAAAGCTTCAACCGCACAACCGAATCCTTGCTCCCCTACTGTAGTTATCCATGTAGTTATACACACAGAGGCAGCCACCAAGCGTGCTATCCAACTGAATTCAACTTCGTCTGAAATCCTTGACACGCATATCCCCGCGATATAGATCTAAGAATGTTGCTGCACATTCAGCCGTGGTACAAATCAGAAATAGCTGCTGCCAGGAGGAGGTTGCGCATTCGGTTCGAAAGGTGATGGCGACGCTACAATTCATCTCAACAACTTGGTATATATATCAGTATCGTACTTTTTTAAGACTCTTCTCAGCAGCCAAATCCACGTACATGTGCCTGTCTCCGTATCTGAAAACTCTTCTTCTTCAAAGTTACTCTGTCAGTCAGATAAGATTTTGCATCGCGACAAAGTAAATTGACTTCCATCGTCGTTCATGTGCGAGGAACTTCGGTGGACGGTGGGACAACCGCGATCCATCGGCAACGGATCACATCCGCCAATCGCCGTTTGTTATCCTCGTTGTGCTCTCGTCAGTTCTAGGTGCCTAGTAGATTTTAAATTCACTGTCGAGTTCTGTGCCTTTTTGTCATTTCTCTGATGTAATACAGAACAAGACTTAAAGCTTGTCTGCTTATCCTCCGCATTCCTCTGGTTTCACTCTCTTATCAGATATAGACTTAGCTTTTTACAATAAATTACAAATTTTGACTGATTTCACTTGAAGCGACTATCGATCAATGCTATTGAACTTTTGATTAGAAGTGTAAATGAATTTAAAATGGCATCATTAACCGACCAGACAGATTGAAGATGCCACATTGAAGTCTGATAGCAGAACACAGTCGTCGTATTCTTCGTCTAGACATTCCTTTCTAAAAAAGGTCGATGTAACATGTCGAGCTCAGTGCAACTAGTGTAGAACGTGGTTGCTGCTGCAATCTGAGTCTGCTTCACAGTTCGACGTGAGTGGTCGGTCACACCCTGAATCCACGCAAATATTTAAGATCCGGACAATGTACCGAAAGGAAATTGCCAAACTGTGCCACACTCCGGCGAAATGGTCGCATCGTCACGTAGCCTGTTAGCTCAAAGGCGATCTACTCCTAAGATGAAAGCCAACACCGCTTCTGTTTGATGTCACCGCTGGCTAAAAGACTCACCCTCAGGTTCACTATAGGAGGAGTCGGTGTTTGTTCTGAGATTAAAGGGAGGTGTCACCTCTGAACTAAAAACAAACGTTATGAAAATAATGCGCTTCAGCAAAGCTACCGCTTAGATAGGAACACAAGCAGATAGTAACCCAGTATGGTTGACAGAGATGAACGTGCACACAGGCAAAGAAGGATGATAGATGAATGTAAAGGTTGGGGCAAATTAGTTAGCGGATGAGGAAGAGAACTATCGACAAAGATTGGAGGAAGGATTTGAACTTGTATAGGCTACCGTTTGCTGTAGATGTAAAAATTTAGAAAAAGATGACCTAAAGTTCCTTTTCATAATATAAGTTTACTAGAATATAATTTATCACCTCATCCTATCAACCACCCATTTGTCTGTCTGTGTCGAATTTACCTGCTGATACTTTGCTAAGCGCATTGGTGCGCGTTATACTGATACAAAATACTCCTCGCAAATCACAATTGTTTTACTACATTTGATAAGTTTAAAGCATTGGAATATTATGCTGAAACTTCAGATACCATAACTATAATTGCGGTAAAACATTTAGGATTCTGCTTTTGGAAGAAGCTAAAGATGCTGTGAATATCATATAGCAAATAACACGCTAAATTACACAAAGTACACCAAACCTAAGTGGGATATGCAAGTCATTTTCTATCCTGCATCATAAGTAACTAAGCAAGACACTTTCCAAACAATAGTAAAACCAAGTCAGGAAACAAGAAAATTACGCAATAGGCCTATTATTTAACAGTACAAATCTCATTTTATATAAGCGTCCATATTTGTTTACATCTACAAACTCGAGATACATGTAATCATTACATAATTTATAAGCAATTGAGCGCCTCTGGTTGGGTTTACTTGAAGATGCGCTGTATAAATTTCTACTTACAGCTACCGTTACAAGCCACAACATAGATTTTTCTTCTGGAGAAGAAAAGAACACAATAAATGATTGATGCTAATCCCGATGAATCTACAAACAGTAGAGATATTCCCCCTTCTGTGCACTATAATAGGCGTCATGAAAGTAAAGACGCTGATCGAATAAGCTCAGCGAAACGTAGTTGAAGCCAGTCAACACAATTTCCAAATAGTCCCTTTCAAACATCCAAGATTCGTGCAGCATCCGCTTAAAAAATTATTCTGCTGCTGATGCAGCTGCTGCTCGTGTGTTCCTAATGATGCTGATGATGAATGATCATGTGGCAGGAAAGCGTTAAGTCACATCAGACGCGTGTTCAGTCACGAATAAAATCAGATATCGCCTGATCGAACCATATCTTACTTATCCCTATAGTAGGCTAAATATATATATTCATACATGCATATATGTAATACGTATATATAGGCTATATATACGTGCTATATATTTATATATTATATACATGTGTGTGTGCTCTATATTGGCAGAACATTGGGAACGTCCTATTTTCTCTTCTGCCTATACTTAACCTCCATCCCTTATTGTCTCTTTTCATAATTAATCATCGCCCGTACTACCCTCCCTGCAGCGTAAACCCCATTTCTGTCATCGCCATCTTGTTGTGCACTTCTTCAATCCAGTCTCATCTCTCGATCTCTGTCTAAGTGTTTTTGCTAACTTTATTTTCATATTGGTAAATTAGAAGCGAGTGAACGAGTAAGTCAGTCAGTGAGATAGTGAGTCAGTGAGTGAAAAATGGACTCAGCGATGATAGATTTACGGATGCGTGAATTGATCTGAATGAATGGATGGATGCGTGAATTGATGCATGCATAGATGAACCGGTGAAGAGAAATAAGCAGGTGAGCAGCTACTACTTTATAAAACTAAAAAGTGGACATAATTGTCGTTGTTACGGTGGCATGCATATGCTGTTCGTCCCGACCAATGAGCGTTTGGTCCGTTGGTCCGTTGGCCTGAGTTGGTCGGTCGACGATCGTGCCTTGCAATTAGCTGAGCGACATTCTGATGCGTCCCAATCGATGGACGGTTGACGGGTCGAGCGAGGCGCTGGACGGGACTCGGTCCAGATGCCTAATGCGTAAAGCACGGGAATTAAACGCAGCGACGAGGAAGGCGTCCACCGGGACAGGGAGGGAGGGTGGAAGGGAAGGAGCGAAGGGAACGGAGGTTTCGATATCTCGTGCACTGATCGATTCACCGCAGACGTACGGAAGGATAGACTAGTGACAGGAGGAAGACGAAATGAGTACGGAGTAAGAAGGAAGGGTAATTGAGAATGAAGAGAAGGGAAGAGAAGAGGAGAGGAGATGAGAGAAGAGAAGATAAGAGAAGAGAAGAGAAGAGAAGAGAAGAGAAGAGAAGAGAAGAGAAGAGAAGAGAAAGAGAAGAGAAGAGAATAGAAGAGAAGAGAACAGAACAGAAGACAGACAGACAGAAACAGAGATAGAGACATAAAGAGAGACAGAGAGAGAGAGCAAGAGGAAGCGATGAAGAGAATATGGAGCACAAAATGAAGCAGATGGAAAGAGGCAGTGAGTTTATATGGAAAGAGACGAGACGCTTTATGACAGATCGACTTGAGTCAATGTTCTAAATTGGACTAAAGCTGTATATGAGCCTTTACGATGCAAAGCGAACGAAGCACCGTAGAAAGAATGTTTAACTGGAGACAGCTACTATAGTCTGACATCGATGCCAAGAAGATGGTCTGTATTGGTTTACAATGCAAAATCTTCTTTCCATTGATTTTGTCATGGTGATGATGACGACGACGACGATGATCATGATGACGATGATCAGCAGAACTTTTCAGATGAGTACTACTACAGGCGCCTCGAAACTGCAGACACATTCCACAACTAGCATGCGGGCACATAAATTCAAACATACAAGCATACATACAGACGAGCAGCCAAACAGACAGGCAGACAAACACAGAGTTAGCATGACGTACAAAAGACAGACAGACAGATTTGTGCCAGAGGCTGACAAATAGACGTCGCCACGCGCAGCGACAGAAAATTCGCCGTCGTAAACGGAGTCGCCCTCTTCCGCCAAAAACTGGAGCGCCGCCTGCCGCCCGCCGCCGCCGCCATGTCGAGTCGGCAAAACCGGAAAATGGCGGAACATAAAATCGATGGGATCGGAGTGGCAACCCAGAATCCACCGCGCGCCACCGGAAGTCGCCCTAATGTAACCAGTGCGTGCATTAGCCGGGGCACACGAAAGGCACACGGGTCGACTTTGATCGATAGGAGGCGCCGCCTTATAAATAGACTCGTTTTGGTCGAAAAAGAAAGCCAAAATGGCGGATAAAACTCATATTTGTCAGACGATTATACGAAGACGACGACGACGACGACGATGTTGTTGTGCGGCGTCCACACAGACAGACAGACAAACGGACGGCTAAAGAGATCAGACACAGGTCTGACGTAAGCACGCGAGGCTATATTTGGTTGACGGACTGTGTTGTAAGGACTGCAAATGAGCAATATATTCTTAGAACAATACATGCCAATATTTACAGACTCCATAACTCAGGGGTTCTTAAACTTTTTAGAAGCAGGGACCGGCTGTGCATTTATGATGTTGTTGGCGGACCACCAGTTAGAAATGCAAAATTTTATCTGACAATCGAATCCAAGATAAAGGGAAATTAGAGGAATGAGTCCATATTTTATCTTAATATTTTATTGAAATTATTCTAAGAGCGAAATAATGCGAAATAGTGACTAAATCAATAAACTGCTTTTACAAATATATGTAATTACACATGTTCTTGTTATTCATTGTTAAATATAACAATAAATATCAGAATGTATTTATTATAGTTAAAGGAAGCGTTCAAGTTTTTATAAATAATAACTAGTAATTTTATTACACGAGAAGGCTTACTCCTATCTAAAAGTAGCAAGCCTAATTACTGAAAGTTTAATTAAATTAAACTTGACTAAACTTACAGCAAATGGAGTCAAGCAAGTCATGGCTAAATTACAGAGTTCTCCATATTCCTAAAGAAACATTGATCCAGAATGCAGCCAACGATCCAGTCTTTTCAAATATAGCATTTAAACCTTTATCATTTGCAAGTTCTATGAGTTTATCATCAAGAACTGTAGTAAAAGAGATCCTTCCCGTACATTATCATCGTTTTCTTGTGTGCTGTCACTGTCCGTGTCTGAGTTGCGGCGCTTTGCTGTTGTTTCATTACTTTTAAAGAAACTGTCCAAAGAGACTTGATGTGCTTTGCTCATTGTTTCTCTTATTTTTTAAATTTAAAACTAAGATTTCTAGAACTTTATTTCGTGTTTAAATTTGTCTTATTGCAAATAAACAGAAATATTCATACGCTAGCGTTTTCTTAATTATCGCTCAATTCCATCAACAAAGAACAAATATCTGGCGTACGAATGGTTGTGTTCAGTTGGTGACAGTTTCAATCGCTAGGTGATCGAAGTCCATATGCCTAGCGATCACGGTGTGGCGATAATGGGAACTTTAGATCTAGAATCTAGATTGATTTATTGCAAATAACGTTAAATAATAATTTCATTCTATAAATTTTTTTAACTTAAAAAATATATCTATAATTATCTGTATTTTCCAGGAATAAGTTGATCAAATTTTTATTTTTAGGGATTGTTTCGCGGACCGGCGACTTGAGCTCCGCGGACCGGCGCCGGTCCGCGGACCACCACTTTAAGAACCACTGCCATAACTCATTCTCATCATTATGCATATTATGTAAATGATTTTGCATAATACTTATCTATAGAGGCATAAATTATTATTAAAGGAAAAAAATCACATTCAATTATGAGTGTCAGTCAACTTCTTGATGTTTGTTTGCCTCGATCGATCAGCTTTCGAAGACTTGTATTCGATCGTACTAATTATATTGCCAGGTAGGTTGCGCCACGAGGAACGTTATGCAAATGTGCAATAACAATAATTACAATCCTAATGTAATGAATAATATAAATGAAAAACAAGAACAAAAGCCTATTAATTTCTTATTCATCAGGCGACATGTCGACAGTATTATAACGACCGAACTGGCGTATTATGCTTTCTGCGTTGTTTCTTGATTTTTCGAGTCTTGATTTACTGAACATTTCCTATTAGCTTCAGTAGTAATGTAATATAAAATGTATTATAAGTCGCCAAATTTCTTATTATCACACTGTCACAAAATGGATGTCATTGGCTTACAATTCAAAAATGCACCCAAGAATCATTACGGTATTCTATACATACCAAGGAAGAACCTCGATCGTTCTATCCTATGGCTTTACCAAGCATTTTATTGTCTAGTTGAAGAGCATAAATTTATACAAGACATGCAGTGTGCTTTGGTGGCCGCATATCAGATCCACAAGAGGTCGGTCTTTAGCGGTTCCATTTTATTAGTATAATGCTCGACTCCAGAGATTTATGATCTATATTTAGACTGGCTTTATACTTAACGACCAATTTATGCTTTTATGGCAGATTCAAACGATCGTTTCTTCCCTTAGAGTCGACAGCAACAGTAATTGAATAAATGCTCCAAATCTTTACACTCATGAACCCTCCGATATTACATTATTCATGTGAGGCACAGAGGCCGATCGGATAGAGTGCTCGGCCTATAATGCGAAGAGTACGGATTTGAGTCTCCACTCGGGTGGTCAATGTGTAAGGACCTTGTGCAAGTCCTTCACGCACAATTGCTCAGCGTCATCAACGTTCTGTCGCATGGTCGTTTGAACTTTTAAAGGCGGACAATATCAAATGCAGTTGCATTATACTATTTTATTGTGTTCTAGTTGATCTGTGAATTCAGAGACATTGGCACTTTGAAATTAAGAGTCCAGCCAGTTGTCTGAAGTTAAAATTAGCAGTCAGCTTATTTCAGTCGACCTGTCAATCGCACAACGCTTTGAGCCCCATTGTGTACATTCTATATATAGAGGGGGCTAATTGTTTAGTTATACAATAAGTGAGCTTCACATTCAATTCCGCAGACTACAGTCTCCCACGTAGCTCTTTAATTGTCTTGTGGACTTTTGTCTTGAATGCAAAAAGGCATTCGTTGTTGCTTAGTACACGCAAACACCAGCGGAGGGAGCGACTCAGCCCACTGACGTCTGTCTTTATCTACCGGGCATTGAAGACGTCATGGCAGTTCGGTGGGGGCGTAACCGTGTCTTGCGGACGTTTGGCCAGGATTTCATTCTCAATCATCGGTCAATCATGACAGCATGGATAGAAAAAGAGACACAGTAACTACCAATTTCCATCAAATGTGAACGTCATCAAAATTATCCACAACGAAATCTAAACGTGCGTTTGGGAATGGCGATAGAGTTGACATGTTCTCGATTGTGTATACGATTGCGACTCCAAATAACATGGCACGATACAATAAAGTAAAATATACGAAAGAAAAAAGATCGAAACTCTCTTCAGAAAAACAGCTGTAAATTACTGTAATGTAATGTCAATCTTCTAAATTTTCAGCGCCACACAAAAGCCGCGTAAGGGAGACCAGCTTTACACTGGCGCTATATCAACTCAAGTCCGTAATAGCCAGGCTGCTTTGTCCGTTCCGGTGCCAGATGCCAGCAGCAGTTCATGTGAATCTGGCATAGAGGACGGAAGACCTGATGCCCTTTATCCGTTGGAGATCGAATGATGGTGACAATGAACCGCTCACCGCACAGGGGGGGGCGGTGTCTTCCGTCTGGGCGACTCAAGCAAGACGTCTGAGACGTCTTTCGATCAACGTATCCGACTGCAGCCATCGTATAATTCGGAGACGGTCACTACCAATTGTCGCCGATTCCCCAATTATCCCATTGCGACAGAGCACCTTGTATACGTTGCTTGAATCCGTCACATAACCCAATAAGTGAATTTAGATTTGTTTGTAAGTGTAGCGCTGTGCAGTCTCAGCTTTAGCTATGTCCAAATCAGGAGCAATATTACGCCTATGGGCATTGGCGTAAATTTCGGGGTACGGCGTACTTGCACCCCACATTTTGGGCTGGTGGACATAATTTTGCGGGCCGCGAGTGACTCCAACGGCGTTCTGCAAAACAATCATATCACTGCCCTTGCTGATCCAACATAAAATGAAAGCTTCGTAGTTTATTTACTCATAATGACCGTTCCATCAGGAAGTTTCAGGATTGACGGTTTCCGTAATAGAGACAATACTATAAAGCTCGGTATCGGAATCCGATTCTGTCACTTCCGCATGCAGTCTCCGGGTGGGCAACGCCTCGATGATGGCCCTTTCTCATAACGGGGTTCTTTCCTTTGCCGGAGTGATGCGAGATGTTGTCCGGGTGGTGATGTGTCCGAAAAATATTGTCATTGGTTCATGTGACCAATGACGTCAGATAGCAACTGTCAATCTAAACTAATACGAATGCGAGATCTTGTCCGGGAAAGACATAAAATAGGAAAGACAATATCTCGTACATGTATAATTATGTCGTGCCAGATACTGTCTTACTAAAGGAAGTGGACGGATTCGGACACATCTCCACCCCGGACAATATCTCGCACCACACCGACCGCCGTCGTTCCTTTTCGGTGTGCCTTTTTTTTACTATGGGCTCTTTTTCCACAACATCCTGCATCTAGGAATCCCGAAACTATCGCCATTAGTATACGTGGTACAAGCCATTCTCTGAGTTCGTGGAACAGGGAAGTCGTATGTGAAGTGGCTGTCTTTCCGCCCTGGCACTTGCATATGGGGTATCACATCTCACCACCATCACATGTGTCTCGCCCTGTTTCCTTGTGTAGGACTTCCAACCTGACATGTATATTCGCCACCATACGCTGCAATCTTAGTGGATTGATCCTCTAGAAGTCTAGATATTGGCCTGATTGCGGATGGCTTTTACTGCGCCATCGATTGATGCATCGATGCTATAGAATTTACTAATTAAATTTACAGTTACAATAATATGGGGTAAGTCCTCTTAGTGGGGCAGTTCTTAACCAACACAGTTGTAACTTCTGCTTCTGTAGATACTGGTAGAGATCTCCACTTAAATCTGGCAGTGAAGGTCCTATCTGTTACAGACTTACAGTAGGCCTATTATAGAATATACATTGTATAGCCTTCGTTATTTGCCCACAGACATTCGACCCGACTTACGCAAGAGGGGACGCCGCAATTTAGTCAGTTCTCTGAGCTGTGTGTTATGATTAGCTTTTCCCGGACGTCCTGTTATTCGAATATATATTTAGTATTTCGCCCGAAACCTCTTTTGATATATATTCTCTATGCACTGTATTTATCACCAACTGCACGATACCAAGATTCGTCTCGTTTATATGAAGATTGTACGCTTCGCCAATCCACATCTAGATCGACACACGGCTCGACAGCTTTTATTAAACCTCTTTTGCAGTGTCAGTATCTTTTATTATATGGTGCGGAAGACGCTCTTTCGCTTCCGCAATACTCAACTGGTATTGTGTGCAAAACCTACTGTCGCCGTTTGTGGCACCTAAGCAATCCTTTAATGCTGGGTTTAATAAGTGCGTCTTAAACTTAGACTTCTGGTCTAAAGTGTCCGTCGGGGACTTTCTTTGCTCACTGGCAGCAGTTAATCATTAGGCAGCGGGTGGATGGGTGTTGTTGGCACCAGTGTTATTTCAGTTCTGGCTTTTCAGCTACAGTTACAGTTACAGTTATCTAATTTATGATTTTTTAGTTAAAGTTATAGTCACTGCAGTTAACTGAAATCAGATTTTTCAGTTTCAGTTATTTTTTTATTTTTCAGTTACAGTTTCAGTTATTTCTCTTTATTTTTCAGTTATAGCATCAGTTATTTTTTCACAAGTCATGACTAATGACACACTGACCACAAGTATTCTGAACAGTTACCAGAAATATTTACGCAGCAAATCAATGCGATTTAACGTATTGTCGGTTTACTTTAAGAAAACACGACGTTCCAGATTAACACTTGCTCTGTTCCGACAATAATTAGCGTGTCACACTCGTGGTTTTCAATGTCCTTGCCAGCAACGGTATGAAAACAACATCGACTTTTGTCGTATGCGGCTTCGTAAACAAAATGTTCCCACACGCCACATTCTACTTTTCGACCACTACTTGGCTTAAAACTCGTAGTCGTGGATTGTTTTACGAATTTACGGTTTAGCGCCAACGACAACACAACGAAAGGAAAAGGAACCGGAAGTGAAACGAACATAGAAAACTGAAAAGGAACCAGAAGTGAAGCTAGCATAGAAAACTGAAAAGAAACCAGAAGTGAAATGAGTATAGAAAACTGACCGTAGACTAGAGTAGGAATACCATTCAAAAAGTAAGTAAGAAAAACACTCATGTTTTATTTTTCAGTTAACTTTTGTTATTTTTCAGTTATACAGTTTTCGTTTTTCAGTTACTATTACAGTTTCAGTTATTCATTATTTTCAGTTACAGTTACAGTTAACTGCAAGACATTTTTCAGTTATTTTGCTATTTCAGTTACAGTTAATAGAAATAACATTGGTTGGCACCGTGTTGCATTCAATTGTCTTAATAAATGTTAAACTGTTCGGAATAAACAGCTTATTAAAGCTTACTGAAGAACTTAAATATGAAACTAGCACGTGATTCCTGTGTTCTTTAAATAAAAATTATTATTATTATTATTTTAAACCTTATACATGGCCTGAATGGGATCTGAGAAATTCTCCTTTCCCAAAGAGTCAATCTTCTCTTTTGTCTTAGAGTTACCTCTGCCGTTCATATCTATAGACGCTCCGCGAACCTGACACCGCATACTCTGATCCTGTGATATCAAGTAAATTAGTTCTCTCTTCACCGACTCCGACCACGAAAACCGGGGCTAGAATTAGGTCGAAATGAAAACGCACCGAGTCAATAGAAGACGAATATTATCCAATATAGAGTAGTCATCTGCCATCGACAATCACGCTCCTCCATATCCAAGGTTTTAGTGAAGCGACGAACCCTGCCATTTTAGACATAATTATCTCTTTTCAGAGTTGACTCATATGGACGCCGTGTAAACAGATGACATTCGCCACCACTCAAACGCTCGGAACTGACTTCCGGTCATTTGAAAGGCATCAATTTCCGGTTGTCCTCGACAGCCACAAGAAGCCCCGCCAAACGACGATCAACCTATAGGAGAGAGGACGTCGGGCATATATGCAGGCTCGCTTTCAAATGACGAACTCCGGAAGGCAAGCCGTCAGACAAAACTGCCAATACGTCATTTAAACACATTGCTATAGCTTCGTGCTGTCCGTAAGTGATAACGGAGGCTTTATTTGCGAAATATACCTTTAAGAATTGCACCGAGGTTAAAACGGACATTTCTCCTTGGATCCAGTCTCGGGTCAATCTGACCGGACGAATTTTAGGCGATGAGGAATTTATGTCTATTAAAGAAAGTCGTTGTCTGTTTCCTTTAGACTCACTGACCTACATACACATGAGATGGTGCTATGCTAAATTATGACATTACAATTTACATAAATTAAGTGTTCTCTGTTTTTCAGAAGAGCCTTCGTAAGACTTTGCAGCTTGAGCAATTTCAAAAGGCATGTTTTGAGCAGCTATTCTGTCTCCTGTCTCTCTGTCTGTCTGTCTTGCTCTCTCTTTCCCTCTGTCTCAGTCTCTCAGTCTCTCTCTCCTCTCTGTCTCTGTTTCTCTTTCTCTGTCTGTCTGTCTGTCTGTCTCTGTCTCTCTTTCGCTCTCTCTGTTTTTCTCTCTCTGTCTCTTTCTCTATCTGTGTTTCTCTCTCTGTGTCTCTGTGTATGTCTGTCTCTGTCTGTCGTTGTCTTTGTCTCTGTCTGTCTCTCTCTAGCCTGCTCTTCCGCGTCTTGTTCCTCTTCCTTTTCTTAGTCCTTTCCCATTCCTATCTGTCTCTGTCTCTCCCTCTTCCTGCCCCTGTCCCTGTCCCGTTCCCTCTCCCTCCCCTCTCTCATCTTCTTCTTCTGCTTCCTCTTCCTCTTTTTCTTCCTCTTCCTTTTCCTCTTCCTCTTCCTCTTTTTCTTCACCATCATCATCATCTTCTTCTTCCTCCTCTTCCGCCTCCTCCTCCTCCTTCTCCTCCTCCCTCCTCCTCCTCCTCCTCCTCCTCTTCCTCCTCTTCTTCAGATTCTTCTTCTTCTTCACACACTTCTTCGCGTACATCTTCTTCGCATTCTTCTTCTCCTCACTGCCATTGAATGCAGGTGCTATGGAAAACATAGGCATGCCTTAACTGTCCTTAGCAAGTATATTTGTTAAAGCAGATCTTGAAATCCTAGCAAACTCTAGAGTCTAGACGCAAAAGCGTTGACTCGACACGAGGTGGGTTTATCACGAGTGCGGTGCTACCTGGCGAACTAACGAGAAATATCTGAAACAGCTGCAATGCCATCTATGATCTATGGAAGAACTCAAGACTTTACATTAGAGATGTACATAGCGCCTTCTGAACACTTCTCGACGGCGCTCTGTTGGCCAAGACCAAACCTCACCTGAACAAAAACTGTTGTCGGCTACCTATAAAAATATTGCTGTAATAGTCAAGAGACACGGAATCCAAAAAATCGATTGAATTACCCACATTTTCGAAAACTAGTCTGCAATAATGTAGGGCGGGTTAGATATTAAATTGTCTGATTTGTGTTCAAACTACTTCTTAAATGTGCCCCCAAACGTTGCTATATTTTTAGAACACCTCGTGGAAACGGGAAAACATAGGGACCTATGTCGTACACCCCTAATGATATGGAACTTTAATAGAGATCTGAGGAATTTGAGGAAAAGACGTAGTAGAAGTTATCCATAATAAAAAATTATGCTTTAGAATTCGTGTAAAAGAGAAAAAATTACCCAGATTTTCACTGATGATTCTCAAACGGATGATGACCAAGCAAGATCTTATTTGTATTGCATCCATAAACTAACAGGAATAGCCTGGAACCAAATAATTATGACTAAATCTTGTACTGCAAAAGTACTAACTGGTACCAGCAGAACGTGTGATCGAAACTGGCTAATTTCTAACAAGATCAGCTGGAAAACTGCTATATCTGCTCTTTAGACATTGTGGAATCAATTTTGTCTCGAAAATCGGCCGCCAAACCAAACCTGCCCTTCTATAGGTTCTGAAATCTCCCAAACGGATTCTCTGTTTCTTGCTTTATATGTAATACTTTACGAAGTTCTTGTCTTAAGATAGATTTCTTTTATCAATACTATAAGAGGTGTTTTCAGTTTAGAGCGAACAGGAAAATGTAAGAAGCGTTAACTGACTGGAAGACCAACAAGTAAGTTTTCCGTTTACAGAGTAAGATAGTCTCAATGGGAGTTGCTAACAAGGGTAGAGAGTTCCAGATGAAGACTGAAGAGATCAGCAACAGTTAGGCCTACTGTGAATGAACGCCGGCATGCGACAAGACGTCTACAAGGTACTATATACATAGCCTACTTGGCAGCAGATGCTAATCGAAGAGAGGATCGGCCTTCAATAAAGATAAGGATAAAAACCATGTAGGCTACAAGTAGGTTGGCAGATTTAATGTGCACGTCCTTTCACTCCTTTGTACATGAGGAGTGCCAGGTTGACGCGAATATGCGCAGATACAGGAAGCCAGTGTATGTCTCTGTCTTTGTATTCGATAGGTGGCGCCATAAGAGCATAATGTAATATGGTGTCGATGGTCCAAGACACAGTCTTTCTACTTAATGCGTTATTCTAGCTGGTTTATGCAGTGTGCAGTCAGGTAGACCACAGAGTAATCGTAATCGTAAACTCCAACATTTTAAAGCGCTACTCTGAAGCTAAACGCAGGGCATTAGCTTATTCACGAGCGCTGAGTGTAGAGTTGCAGTAGCCGAGTTCACCAGAATAAGACTGTGTATCAGTGTTCAAAGCGTGTGTATGACCAATATAGGACAGAATGATGAATGTTAATGCAGCAAAATAAACAGCTTTCACTGCCTTTCAGTCTTAAGTGACTGAGCACTCAAAACAATCACTCGTGGCGTTAGATGCCATGTAAATTTTCAGTGTCTGCATAGTTCGTTCACAGGTATTCGATAGGTGGCGCCATAAACTTATATATGACGGAAGCTCTTCATCTGTATAGTTCGTTCACAGGTATTCGATAGGTGGCGCCATACACTTATATATGACAGAAGCTCTTCATCTGTATAGTTTGTTCACATGTATTCGTTAGGTGGCGCCATTAAACTTATAGAAGACTAAAGCTCTGCAGTTTAAGACCCGTCAGCATTAAACAGCGCGTGCTCCCTTGATAAAGGTTCATTTCCGTAGAGTTTCCTTTTGCTTAATGGTCCTTCCGGAAGCTCCTGCTTCCATCTACATGTACATGGAGATTTGACTGTGGAATGATGTGTAGGGTAGTCCCTAATTCACGGTCAAAAAGTGAAAAAATCACGGCATACTTTTGCAAAAATCCAAAAATTCACGGCACCGTGCAAAAAAATTCACGGCACCGTGAAAAATTTTTCCGATGACCTTTTTTTTTTTTTTGGTCGTCGGCGCCATTTTTGACGTGTTTTTGTAGAAAAAGTGCTGAAAATGTGAAAAATCACGGAAAATCACGGGAAAAGGCTAAATTCACGGCAAACGGCAAAATTCACGGCAAACGGCGAAATTCACGGTTTCCGTGATTTCCGTGAATTCGTGATTTAGGGACTACCCTAATGATGTGGTAGGCATAATACAGCGCGCCGTAAACTGTCCATTTCTTTAGCGCCATATAAATAGAATTCAAAGGTGCCTTAGGGGCCGTCCGTAAATGACGTCACGCAATTTTGGCCGATTTTAACCCCTCCCCTCGTCACACTTCGTCACAAAAAGTAACACCCCCTCTGAAAATGACGTCACAAAGCTCTGACTCCCCTAAAACCAAATTTCCATGACGAAGCAAAATGCTCCTTCATGGAACAAATAGGGAAACCATGAATATTTTAAAATCTAACGGTGACCAAATATTGAAATAATTAGAAAATTATTAATAATGGTGCCCGTATACATTAAAATAATTAAAAATATAATGAAAATTTAATCCTCAAAATTAGTGCTGTTGGTAATAAAATTAAATTGTTGTTAATTTTTAAATTTAATAACATAGACCTGGTGTGACGTCACACTTCTCAGACCCCCACCCCCACGTCACACATCGCCACAAATTTCCGACCCCCGACCCACTTTAGGTGCGTGACGTCATTTATGGACGGCCCCCTTATACAGAAGCAATGATTATTGATTATGTAATTTGGGTCTGACTCAATCATGAGTTCCGATTGAAGAATATAGGCCAGACGGATAGAGATAAGCAGCGACTACGTTAAATATGTGACTCATAGAGCCTGGGCTAGAAATTTGTTTCTGGAGATCAATTTAAATGGAAATTTACAGTATTTTATATAACGACCGTATGGCTTTGATCTTGCTCATTTTCAATGACTTGGTCGGGTGATATCCTTCATCACATTGCTTCCTGCAACTGATTATGTGGAACACGGATGTGTTTTTGGCCTTATTAATAATTATTTCCGTCTTGACGTGTCAATTAGCTGCAGAGCTTTGGCGTTCGTTTGAAGGCCTACGACACGTTGACGATCTTCAGGCGGATTCTTTCATTCGTTAAAGTATTTAATTAGGCCTATATATAGCACCTCGGATGTTCGCTGTTCTGCAGAGATCCGGAGTGGCCGATTGGGTTGGTAGCCCGCTCGCCACGCCGGCGGCCTGGGTTCGATTCCGGGTCGGTCGGTTTATCAGAGATTAATTTCTCGGATCTTTACTGCGGGTGGCTCGGTCGCAATATAAACGTGGAGTACGAGGTTGCTTTCTGCCTCCGACACTAATCATCTTCGATATGAAAAAGTGTCGTTAAGCCGAAGTACAAATCGCTGTTCTGCCACTCGCTGATCAGTCTGGAAAGGGAAAATAGTTCTGCTGTAACAGATTACCTATGGCCGAGATAAATCGGTTACTATTTGCTTTAGCTCATGCCAACGCCTCACACACGCACACTCTGTCTGTCTGTCTCTGTGTGTGTGTCTCTCTCTTTTTCTACATATTCATGATGTTCTCTGTTGCCCAGGCTACACTGTGCACCTCTGAACTGTGTAGGCCTATATGTTGGGCCTTATCACATCTAAGTTGTGTTGGATTGAATTTCATAGTAGTCCTATCCCATTGCCCTGCAGGCCATTGTAATAATTTTAAAAATTAATAATTGTTTATTCAATAAACCGGTTTTCGCTGTTAGCTACTACAATTTGGCCTACTAAAAGTTACCGTACGTCGTACACACTTATACATCTGGCACAGAGAGCAAGAGGTGCCGGGTTCGGGCCCCGTAGGGTGGACATGCTTTGTAGGCTGCTATTAGCGCCGTATATTGCAGGCTGTCAGTTCTGTTAGTACTTAAGATTTATATTTTCTGTCATTTGTGTTCTTGTGAATTGTTTCAATTGCATAATTGTACACTGTAACCGGTTGCGGTTTGTCAACCGAATTGTTTCAATAAACGAAAATATTATTATTATTAACATCGCTGCAAGCGAATATCAATCGCGATGCTTGTACCTTGCATACATACAGGCTATACTGTACAAGACACCGGTAGCTGTAGACCTAATCGTGTGTGATGTGTTTGGAAAGCAGAGTTCTATGGTAAAGCCTACGTCAGTTGTTTACCGTACGTCGTACACGCTTATACTAATTGCTGCCAATGTGCTCATTCATATTTTCATCACAAGTCGCTTAAACTTCTGTAACAATATTATTGTCTTGCGATCCAAAATCTGAGTTCGTTCTCTAGGCTATAGGCCCTATGTCGCTGCTTATAGGAAATTCCCTAAGACGAAAGTGCGACCACTTCACTTAAACTACGCATGAAGGACCCGGCCATTGACTTCCTATGGCTACCGTATAAAACATAACTCATCTTCACCTGCTTTGCAGTGCTTTCACCATGTAGGCTACGTGGCTTCAGTAGGCCTACCTCGTTTAAAAATATTGTATTGTATTTGTATTTTGTATTTGAACACTTGTTATAGCGCCCCTACCAGATTTCCCATTCAGAGGCGCTTCCGACTACTGCGCGAACGCTGAATCGGAGTTTCACGCCGAAGCGCATGAGCAATTGCGAGTGAAGGACTTGCCCAGGGTCCCTACGCGGCGGCTTTGAGGTGGATTCGAACCCGCAACCCTACGGCTGCAAGGCACCGAACATACCCCTATACCACCGCGCCCCAGTATATTGTGTTGTGTTGTGTGTTGTATTGTAATATGCACCACCAGCGTCATTAAATTTTGGGTTCAGCAACTCACGGCGACCTTCGAAATCCAGCAGCAAGAATTAGACGATAATTATGGCTAAAGAAGTTTAGCTTGAACTTAAACTGATCCATTAAATGTTTTGAACAACCTACCGTAGGCCTAGCCTATACATCCACTGGCAGTCAATCGATCGACTTAGCACAGCATAGGCCTACGACTTAAAACGACGCTGTTCCTTGAGGCATCTAAAGTCTGCGCGTGACTGAACGAGTCCATGAGCACCAAATCTGCAAGGGATGTGAAACTAAAATGCTAATAATTATTATAATAATAATGGCGAAGAAGAAGAGGAGGAGGAAGAAGAAGATTACGAAGATGATGAAGATGTTTTACATGGGTTCATGCTAACTTACTTACTAGATATATCAGAGAACTTGCACAAGACGGGCTTATTCATGTATTTTTAGTAACCAATGAAAAGCATTGGCAGGTGCGGCGGTTAGAAACACAGAGATTGTATTGCTGTATTTAAAGTAGATTATTTTAGAAATTTGTGGGAATAATTTTGTTATATTGCTTTTTTGATTTTGTCCTCAGTGTAATTGTTTTTGAGTTCCGTAGTCTAGGTCTATAGAATGTCGATACAGTGTGAGGCCTTATAAACAAGCGTTGGCCTGCCCGCCCCATACTCGTCGCTGGCATAAATGCCCTTGGTGTGTGCGTGGCCAAAATTTAAATCTCGTTTCGTCGTTTTATTGTTTCTGCAATGGAAAGCGGTAGATCTGGTCCGTTGGACAGTGCTTTAACGGACGGGAGTCTCACTAGTTCAGCATTTAACGACTTAAAAAATCTACAAACGTCATCGCCGGTGTTTTCGAATTCTGTGGACGGTGTGAGGGAGATTTCCGGTGAACCGAGGGAGAAGAAGAGTTCATTTAAGATCACACGAATTGTGTCCAGGAATGGCGGAAACGAGGACAGCGATAGCATCGATGACCGCACCGGACTGGATGACCTCAGCTCCGACGTAACAGACATATCACAGTCCACCAATGTTGTAGCGAATATTGACAATGAGGACACCATATACAGTTCAATGGAGGATGTTGTGACAGGGCTTCCGCCATTACAGGATGAGGCCAAGGAAAGTGTACCACCACCACACCAAGATGAGCTGAAAGAAAAGGATGTCCATTCGAGATTTCGACTCGTCAAGATTGACAATCAAGACGCCGTCAGGCACGGTCGATGGAACTGCCTTGATTTCAATGACAGTGTCCTATTGATTAAGTCCGTTGATGGTGGTGGTCCCAGCCCAAAATCCGAGAACATCTGTGAGACATTGCGAAACGCTAATCACGCCAGTGATGGTCTGGCTGCTTTTCACGGCAGCGTCTATGGTGTTCTGACCCCATTTTTACATCAGCCCTCAGAAACTTCCTCGGTCGATCTTATAGCGTCGGCCCATGGAGCTGTCAGTTTAAACGGATCTTCGCAGGTGAACTGTAGTCCGCAGGCCTCGGTAGTCCACCCAGTGGATCCGCTTTCCATGCCTCTGGATGCACTGGTACCTTCTCTGTCTTCCACTCCTGTGGTCTCCCTGGATAAAGAGCGTCTTGCTGACGGCTTTCAAGCAGAAGTTTTCCCGCTTGACGTCCTTCCATCATCAAATTCAAATTTCATGGAGAATGGTGATTTTATGTCGCGGTTTCAGAGCTTCCAGTTTGTGACGGGAAATCTGCTATCGAACATGACGCGTAAGCGATCAGAAGCGAGCGACCTTGAATTGCTCGATGAAAGGTAAGCATTGACCACCACTCACTTTTTTGATGCTTACAAAATTGTGAATAAAAGTAGATGTGGTGAAATAAGAGGGTGTACATGCATGTTTGTGTTATGTATGTAAACTATACATCTTCATCTCTCTCTCCTTAAAACCTATTTCTTCTCTCGGGGTTTTCGCACTGGGAGCACCACTGAATGGCCACGGCTGTGAGCGGCACTATATAAATTACTAATTGTAAACATTACATTTGTGTGGTTATTTGGAATACATATGTTGTGTATTAAGTAACTTGTATGTGTCTATGGAGTGCTTGTTTAGTGGTTAGTGTGCTAGACTGTCAGCCGAGAGGTTGGGGTTCAAATCTCCACAAGGACAGAAATTTATTTAAAACAGTTTTCAATTCGACTTGCTCCCTAAGCCAGTCCATCTATAATGAATACACTGACTGTACACAGTTGGTGGGAAGATCAGACAGTGAGGGAGAGGACTTTCCACCCACTCTCATTTGCTTGGGCTAAGAAAATGAAGTCGCTAACACTTCATTCATTCATTCATTCATTCATTCATAAATTTATATAGCGCCCCTTCAAGAGGGTTTCTACTCAGAGGCGCTCCCGACTCCAGCACGGCCAAAAAGTACAGTTTTGAGCTTAGTAAAAAAGCTTCAGTAAAAGTCCCAGGGAGCAGGCGTATCTCCTGGGGAGCCCGCTCCAGACCACTGGGCCCACCACGGAAAAGGCTCGATTCTGCATAGTTGCAGTTCGTGCGAATGGGACTAAGAGCACCCCTTCTCTGCAGAGCGGAGGGGGCGGCGACCTTGAATACCCGAGGGCAGCAAAGCTCCCGCAGGTAGACTGGTGCTAGACCCAGCTGACATCGTCGCACCAAGGCAGCAATCCTGTACTCGATGCGCTGCCGGGTAGGGAGCCAATGTAAGGTCTCCAGCATATAGCTGGAGACATGACCAAATTTGGGGATTTGCCCAATAAGACGCGCTGCAGAGCGCAAGACTCGGTCCAGGCACACAAGTCGATTTAGAGGAAGGCCAAAGTAGAGCGACGAGCAGTAGTCAAGACGGGATGTAACGAAAGAATGCACCAGGGTGGTGGCGGCACTAGGGGTAAGCGAACGGGCAACGGTGCGAAGCTGGCGCAGCTGATAGTAGCAGTTCCATACTCATGGCTGTCTCTCAGGGTTGGCTTAACACGTTAACAGCAAGCTGTATTGTTTTTCCAGTAGCTGTTAGTGCTTCCTGATCGTTTAAGGGACTGCTCTTTGTCTTCTTCTTCATCATCTTTCTCTGCTTCTGTTTCTTCTTCTTTTGTTCTCCTACTCCTTTTCCTCCTCCTCTTCCTTCTCCTCCTCCACTTCCTCCTGTGTTGATGGTATGTTTCTAGAGATATACTTGCTTGCATTTGTGAACTTGTGCACGATTGTAAACAAGTGTATGTTTCTATCAGATGTTTAACCTGATCTGCTTGCTGTAGTTGGTCCTTTTTAAATTATTGACATTCACTATGAAAGTATAGGAATATTTTTGAACTGTACTTTATCATTCAGATATAGTGGAATTTGCTTCGTCATTCTTGAATGCAAAAGTTACGAGAATTTATTACATATAGGATATACACATGAGGATGTAATATCTGTCACGTTGTTGATAGTATATTTTTATGCTATTAACTTTAAGCTATAAGCTGATGATGAAAGAATGAAATCTTAATTTCAGACACAGTATGAGTGGGGGTTATGGTGAAGATATGTGCATATGAAAGTCAAAATTATTTTTAATTCTTCTTTATGAAGTATTGAAATTATGTATCATTATTGCTAAGTTGACTAGCTGGCAAGAGATATTGTTGTTCAGACTGCCTAGAGGATTATATACTCAATAATAAATTCTAAATCAGCAAACTGATTCAAATAGCTTGGTCTTGCACACAATTATTTTTTCCCTCTTGAAAATGCTCTATTTAATGAATTTTACAACTGTAGGCTTAGCTGATAAAGAGATTTGTGAAAAAATATTTACTGAACAATTTGAGGCCAAAAAATTTTATTAGTAAATACTGCACTGGATATACTTAAATAATACTTTACAAGGTCTGCATGAGTTAGCTCTGTAAAAAAAATTGGTGGGAAATTGAGGCTTGAGCAGTTCTTAGATCAAGTGCACTCGACACCATCATTTGCATACATAATTGCTCTTGAAGATGGCTTTTAGACACTCACTTATAATTACTAAGTATTTACTAAACTGGTGAAGTAAAGAGAGATTACAGAGTGTTTTATATAAGATTACAGAGTGTTTTATATACATATATATATATTAGTTTAAAATTCCGAAGTGCCAATTTGTCTATATAATAATATATATATAGTTATTAATTAATCGATTAATCGGTAAAAATTTTAATCGATTCATTTTGGCTTGTTCGATTAATTTTCGATTAATTTTTTTACTTATTTTATGACATCAACCAAACTATTTCAGGTTTTCATGCTTTACGTAACAGCTACCAAATTAATCTAATTTAATCAATTAATCGAAGTTAAATTTTGGCCGTTAATCGATAAATTTCTTTTAATCAGGATTCGGTAACATCCCTAATATATATTTGCATGCATATATATGTGTATAATGTTTATACTATATAGTATGTATATTTATTTTCTTACTTTATTTTGGATTAAACCTTTTGAATCAGTTGTTTTTCCAGATATCTGTTATTATATTGATCAGCAAGAAATGAGTACATTTGGGTTTAGGTTCAAATGGGAAAATAAAAACTATGTTTGTTAACAAATTTATATTTGCGCATTTATAACATATAGGCTTGTTTACAAATGTGATGTGTCTGATGTAACAAATGCATATGTCTACTCATTTTAATTAATTTTTTCATGTTTAATTGTGCTGAAATAATACATTATGCATGCACCGAAAACTTCCTAATAGGGCTGTTTTTGGGAGGGAAACTATTTCATGTAGTACTCTGGTGTAAAAGGTTGTGATAAAGTTGGGTTCTGTTTTGTATTTGAATTAATTTTGTTATTTATGTTTGCTGACCACACTACAACTGAATTTAAATGATGACTTGAGTTTTGAGTAGGTGCCATTGCTTATTCACTAGGACTGGGCATTTAGCGCGTTATTAATGCGTTAATTAATTAACTCGATTAAATTTTGCGAACGCAGTTTATGGCGCTATTGTGACTGTGCCAAATTTTTTAAAATAAATGCTATAAACAATTCTTGACAAAACCGCTACTACAAAGTAAAAACTTTTAAGGTTTAACTTTAAAGTAAAAGCAAGTAGTAAAAGCATGTTTGCTTTTTGTTTATTGATATGTAAGCATAGATGTAAAAACGGTAAAATCAAAATAAAAACGGAAAAAAACGTCGTTTTAATTGAAAAATATATAAAAACGGAAAAAACGAAAAAACGGAAAAGAAAATAATTTGACTTTGCTACATCTTTTACTGCATTTAAAATTAAAAACCTTTTTACACAATTTAATTTTAATCAGCAAATAACATAACTTTATTAGTAAACACCAAGTAATGTTCAGTAATCTACAACGATTATTTTCTTTTCATAAGTTTGGTGTAAAAAGAAATTGAGAAATTAAAAATATTGAAATCTTTACAAATTTAAATTATAAACGTAAGTCCACACAGATTCATGCTGACATAGATCTAAGCAATTAAAAACTAAACTTTTTAAGTATAGCACTTACTTAGCACTTAGTCCTTCCTCGCGCTATCAGCGCATCGGGCGACACAGCCTCTCCACGTTATCCTGTCTTCCGCGGCCACATAGCATCGTCCCACGTCATTCCGCCGCCTTCCAGATCCTGAGTGATCGTGCTTCGTGCTTTTTAAGTATAGAGTTTACTTAATTAAAAATTGTAGGTCTACTTACAATTATGACATAGGCCTATATGAGAACTTGACATGGAGTAATATCCGTCAGTTTATCAGTCAATCAGAGATTACTGAGTACAAAGACATACGCATTTTGGATAACTTAGAAATTGAAATAACTTTTATAAATGTTATTTCCTGTACTGTGCTGTTTATTTCTCAACTGATGACATGTTAAATAGTGACGTAATTTAGATGAATTTTTGAAAGCACGGAGACAACGTAATGGATATCAGACAAAAATAAAATTTAAACAAATAGTAACAGACAGTAAAACTTTAAATGAAGTTAAACTACAAAAGTAAAAACGGAAAAAACGAGACGAGAAATAAAAGCGAAAAACGACGTTTTGGAGAAAAATAAAAACGAAAAAAACGTTTTTACAACTATGATTGCAAGCATTTATATAGCGAATATTCAATATAACTACTCAGAGTCGGTAGAGTAGTTGTACTTGTTATCCATTGTGACATGCGATTAAAAATTAATTGCATTATTAAAAATTTTAATCGTGCGATTAATTTTTGATTAAAATTTTTAATCGTTGCCCACCCATAATATTAATCTATATGTATATGAATTTAATGTTCAGGTGTGTTTTGTATATGGATTATTCCATCAATATGTGCAAAATATGAAATGTATATAAATGCATAAAATCTAATATTTTCTTTATCTATGATGCATTCAGAATATCAATTTATGAGTTTCCCAATGCATGATGACTTGCAAAAACTTGTTTACAGTGTGATTTATACGAAAATTTATATGGAAATGTTATCATTACAGTCACACCTGTTTGGGCAGCTGATATCTCATAACTTTACAATATTAAGAAACTATATATTACATCATATAATAGTTGAATTCTGACCATGTGATATTTTCCTTACTTAGTAATCTGTAAGTTTACAGTTAATTAGAGTATTAAGCCTAAAGTGAGTCATAATTTGTATATATTTAGTTAATTTAGCAGTCTGTTATCTCCAGTGAAGGCAGGTGAGACAAACCTAGCTATGTACCTGGCATTCTTAATTGAGGGCCTGTAACTCCACCATAATTGTAACCAAGTGCTAGTTTACTGAATTAGCATGTAGATTAGTTTAGAGTTTTGTTTTAATGATTGTGACAGTTATGAGAATTGTGACAGTAAAAATTGAGACATACGGTAAATGAGAAACAGTATAGTATTTAACATGACTAAAATGAGAATGCAGTGTGACATGAATGAGAAATAATTTAGGTCAATATTTCAGACGTCGACTGTAATGAGGCGTGATTCTAATAAGGGAACTGCACTAAGCATGGAGGCGCACCCACTGTTATGAGGTTCTAGCGAAGCACCAACAGTTTTTCTTCCTTGGACCATATGCCTCATTCAAAAGTTAGAGTGCTATACGTTGTGTTAGTAACAGATGACGACTGTACTGATTGAAAAGTTAAATTAATTCACATAAATTTTCATTATTTAGGCCAAAACAGATGACGACTGTAATGATGCCTGAAAATTTTTTTTTAATTAAAAAATTTTGAAAAAAAAAAAAAATTGACACATGAATTTAATTGCGACATTGATAACATTATTTTTTTTCAAGGTGAAATATATGACGATATATTCGTTTATTATTATACAACGATGCATTAATATTTTGGTACTACCTGATTTTAAAACCACTGAAAAATTATTTTTTTTTTTATAATCTTTTGCCAGCCCTTACCGGTAGTGCATGTGTAAAAGTTGATCGAGAATTCGAGAGTCATATTCGGAATGGAGGCATGACTGTTGAGGTGCAACATGAGGGACAAAATTGTGTGATGTGCTATGCTTTACATAAGCCTCTGAATTAGACAATTCATAAGCAGATGAAAGAGGACACTCATAGCTTTAATAAATTGCATTATTGGTGTAGCTGCTCATGAGCGTACAATTTCTGGGTACCTCCAAAAAACGAAAAAATACGGATCGGGATGGGATTTGACACACTTGAAGTGATAAACAAAATTAAAAACGAACAATCTAATCTGTCAAAGATAGTGGATTTTGTCCTGCAGCTCACTACGAACAGTTGGATACATTCCATGCCTACCTACCTAAAAATATGGTTGTAATTGTCGAGGGACACGGAATCCAAAAAAATCGATGGGATTACCCATATACTATGTACATGTCACTGTATTGATAAATAAATTGTAATATTCTAATGTATTAAATTCTTAATATATTGTGAGCATTTATTGTTTTGTGCTTGGTGTATCTGTAAATTGTAATTGTAAGCTACTGTGTATACTGTATATGCTTTAATACTGCAAGTTTGTACATATTTGAAAGTCATTATAGTACTTAGTATTATGCTTGTGAAGACTGGTCTGAAAGCCTTTGTAGCACTGGGATGTATTGCATGCGACGTCATCATATTATGATTGCTTGGCAAATTGTAGTAGTCTGTGGAGATCAATTGGGCATAGTCTGTTGGGTCTATGGTCAGGAAATTGTGTTTCATGTATTTATTACTCATGAGTCATGAACTTATGTATTTATATATGTGGGTGTGTCATATATATATATATACATGTGACACACCCACATACATAAGTATTTATATATATATAAAATACTATATGCTTGGCACATAACTTTCTGACACATACTTCATCTGTGAATGTGTGGGGTTTAAATACTTGAGGCTGTACACAGTGTACAGTGAAACTCTGTTAACATGCATCTAATTGGAGGCACGCCGTTGGAACCGCATGTTACGCGTGAGCGGCTTAATAAGTCTATCAGCTGTGTGGTCATGTGCATGTTTGCCTGAATGTGTATTTGACGAATCTCAAAACATCATTATTAACTAAAAAATTGTCTTTGCTCTGCTAAGTACAATTACACATGCATTTTTGCAAATGCAGAAGAAAACCGAAAAGAAACAACTATTTCAGGAAAGGCTTTCATGGGCCTCAAGTCACAAATAATGGTTACCATGGACAATGAGAGAGAGAGAGAAGAGATTGGACACATGTACTGAAGAGGTGCATAAAAGGCTTCAATGGGCCTATAGAAAGCATGAAGAGCTGCAATGTATATAAGTCGAAAATAATGGTTGCCACGCGAGAGAGACAGAGATACAGGGAGAGAAGAGCGGTTACATTTGATGACCTGCCACAAAGACTTTGTAGGGCTTGGACTATGATAGAAAGAGCAATAGGTGTCCATGAAGACCGAACTAAAAAGGCTGTTGAAAGCTGGTTTCCTTCTTTGCCCCTGGGTCCCACATCGGAGTGCCGTCCTTTCCTTTGCATGGGGCAATGCAACAGATATAAATTAATAATCTTTAATGTAATCAGCACCTTGTTCCTCGAGATATTGAGTCAGCCACAGAGGCTGACTCAATATCTCGCATTGCGAGCATCCGTATGTGAAATCCAGTGACGGTTTCCAACAGCTTTCTCAACAGTCAACATTGTCATTGGTCACTGTATTAGTGTCATAATTTTCAGTCAACTACCTTGTGTTAACAATGACCGGGTGTTGATCACGTTGCATCATGGACACGGTAGCACGGCGTGTAAACCTGACGAACGGGTTAATTGTTTTCGCGCATTATTGGAGTTTCACTGTATGTTTCTTATGCATGTGTGTGTCTGTTTATGCATGAACTTAAGTGATGCAATGGATGAATATATATGGAAATTATGCCCAGTATGAATGTATTTATGGATCTCTGTGTGTATTCTGCACACATGTATGAATTGGTTTAATACCTGTAATCTAATACAAGTGCATGTATATATATATATATATATATATATATATATATATATATATATATATATATATACATATATATATATGTAGCACCGTTTTATTCAGCATGGCTATATGCTGCTTAAACTTTATTGATGTCATAAAACTTGCAATATGCATGACTGGGAGTGCTTGTATTATCCTTGTAATAAAGGAGTTATAGGGTTGTAAATAGCCTAAATTTGGTTTTATGGTCTTTGCCAGACAGAGTAGTAAGCAGTGGCTAGAACCTAATAGCCTCCACTAATATTGTAGTTTTGCCAGGACTGAGCTTGATGGACCGCTTCTATACCTAAATCCTTGAGTATAAGTGGCAAAATGTTGGACAGTTTTTAAAATTTGAAGTGGAGTAGTACAACTTATACAGGTCAAGGCAAAGTTTTGTCCACTAGTAAGGTTATACAATTGTAGTGTCCTCTAGTGAATATTATATAGGTTACCAGGACATTGCCTTGCTCATAAATAATTTCTCATTATCGTTTCATGTCGAATAATTTATAAAGCGCTGCTTGCAGAATGAAAATAGGCGCTCTCAGCACGGAAGCCCTGGGGAAAAGAAACACCGTTAAAGAGCCAGACACCCATGAGAAAAACCAGTCATTAGTTTAGCCCTTAGTGAGGGGGAAGGTCATTCCAAATGGAGGGACCCACCACAGCAAACGCGGGTGTTGGGCCAGAGCAGTCCTAGTCCTAAGAACAAAGAGATCAAGCTGATCTGAAGAGCACAAAGAGCAAGATGAGGATGCAGATAATGGCTTAAATTGCATATTATAGTCTGAGACGTATTTCGTATTTTGGGCACTGCCTAGCTGGGATTTGGAGACTAGAAAGAGGATCTTATACAGTTGGTGTCTTATTAGGTACAGTGGTAACTGTTTGTATTATATGCAAATTAAAATAGTATATTTTATTAGTTTCCATGTACAAATACCATAGATCTGTTTAGGTACAAATACCATCTGTTTGTGAAACTTAACTTGTTCCTACTTCTTTCCTGGCATCCTCTGTTTATGCTGGTTTCCACTTAGTCAGGTCGCTGGTCGTTGTTCAAGTAATCCCTGGAAATCTTCTGGTCTGAGTGCGGTGCATAGGTCCATCCCTTTGGAATAATCTTCCCGTTGACATTCTATTCTATCTGTCCCTATAAACTCTGCTCAAGTTCATTTTTCTTGCTATGTTAAGGTGCACTTGTTCAGATCCCAGCCATGTTCATAGCGCTTTTCAGATGTGCCTAAAGTGCACTTTATAAAAGTCCAATTACTTACATACATAAATACATACATCCTCACAGGATAATGTCTCTAATCAAAAATTTATGGGGAATCAATTTTATGATGCTGGATACTGAATGCTATAAAATACCACTGAAATTTTATTATGTCCCCTTACTTTTTTTAGGTGCACATGGAAGCCAGGTACAGTAAAAGGAAACCTCATAAACCATAGATGTACTGGAAGTTGAGCTTTCTTGTAAAGTTCTACTTTGAAAGACAGTAGTGGTGTTCGGCCTCTGTACCAGTTTTATTTCAGTTATGGTTTTTCAGTTACAGTTACAGTTATAGTTATCTGATTTATGATTTTTCAGTTAAAGTTATAGTAAAGTTAACTGAAATCAGATTTTTCAGTTTCAGTTATTTTTTTATTTTTCAGTTACAGTTTCAGTTATTTCTCTTTATTTTTCAGTTATAGCATCAGTTATTGTTTCACAAGTCATGACTAATGACACACTGACAACAAGTATTCTGAACAGTTACCAGAAATATTTACGCAGCAAATCAATGCAATTTAACGTATTGTCGGTTTACTTTAAGGAAAAAACGACGTTCCAGATAAACCATGGCCCTCTGGATATTGACAACATCTAGAAGGCCATGGATTAACACTTTCCGACAATTAGCGTGCCACACTCGTTGTTTTCAATGTCCTTGCCAGCAACGGTGTGAACACAACATCGACTTTTGTCGTCTGCGGCTTTGTAAACAAAATGTTCCCACACGCCATTTTCTACTGTTCGACCACTAGGGGGCCTACTTGGCTTAAACATTATTCTCGTAGTCGTGGATTGTTTTAAGAATTTACGGTTTAGCGCCAACGACAACACAACGAAAGGAAAAGGAACCGGAAGTGAAGCGAACATAGAAAACTGAAAAGAAACCAGAAGTGAAATGAGTATAGAATACTGACCGTAGACTAGAGTAGGATTACCATTCAAAAGTAAGTAAGAAAAACACTCATGTTTTATTTTTCAGTTAACTTTTGTTATTTTTCAGTTATACATTTTTTGTTTTTCAGTTACTATTACAGTTTCAGTTATTCAGTATTTTTCAGTTACAGTTAACTGCAGGACAGTTTTCAGTTATTTTGCTATTTCAGTTACAGTTACAGTTAATAGAAATAACACTGCTCTGTACCCTGTATTTCCCTTCACTACCTGGTTTAAAGAGAGCATAGTTTTCAATTGGTAGGGTTTGACACTTAGTATGGCTGAAATAAGACCAAAAATTTTATGCCCGTCTGGTTTCATAATAAAAGTACTAGTAACCATAACCATAACCACACTGTTTATTGAACCAATCAAACAAAAACGGTTTTGAGATTTCTACTACAGCTGCACCCCGTATACCAACTCAGCTATATGGTATAGATGCAATAGGTTACAACGAAGATATTGGAAACAAAGGGAGAGACCTAAAAGGGCCTAAGCCTCCCTAGCAAGGGTCACCCTAAAATAATCTTTGAATTAAACCGTCATAGGAAGGTGATCGGGATATTATTGTGGGTCTATGTCTATGTTTAGTAGTATAACTCACACTGAAGCTACAAGTTATTTTGCAGCAATACGTAAGCTTGGAGTTTCTGAAAACTTGTCTGACATGATTATGGTCACTTGTGAGGGATCATGTGTGGGATGATTTGTTTTTTGACAGTGTGGAATTAGCAATGCACTGAGATGGATGCAAGGATAATGAGGTTTCTAAGGATCTCGATGTAGAAGAGTCTGAGGCCAGTGATGAAACTCCATGACAATCTGGAAGTCACTGGAGACAGGAATAGATTAGTTTTAGAAGAACGTTGTGGTGATGAGGAGCACTTTCATGGCTTTGAGCAAATTTAGATTTTGCCTTTGTATCAGTGAAGTAATCTGGACAATGTTAAATGTTACATACTGCTTATATCAGTGCTGTCCAACCCGCGGCCCATGCGGCCCGCCGGCAGATTCTAAGTGGCCCGCCGCAGCTCGCTAAATATTTGCAATTTCTGTTTAAATGAAGTAAAAGGCAGTCACTGGCCTACTTGCATAGCTATTCGTTCGTAACTTGGCTTATCATTTCACAATGTGTACACAAAATCAAGTTCCCAAGACGCATTCATTATGATTACTCCATAATTAACTATAATACAGTTAGTAATTTTCAATAAATTTTAGTTGCTGCTTTTGAGTTGACTGGTGCGGCCCTCGGCTTCAAAAATTACTTCTTCGGTGGCCCGCGGTGTCAAAAGGTTGGACAGCACTGGCTTATATGATGACACTGTATTGAGAAGTTTGATAGTGCAGCGGTTAGGGTGCTGGATTGTCAATCAAGACGTTGGGGGTTCAAATCCCCACCAGCGCAGAAACTTGGTTCGAGATTTCTATTCCAGCTACCCCTTAGCCAACTCAGCTATAATGAGTACACTGACCGCACACTGTCATTGGGAAGATGCACCGACCCTCCTATGCCGAGGCTAAGAAAATGAAGTCTCTAACACTTAATGCCCATAGGTGCCTTGAGGTGGGGCTTAATGGACCATTCTCTTCTGTTCTGACTCTATACTGCTCTCTATACTCTATGTTCTGTGCTCTGTTACTTGATTGATTTCTTCCTGGTTGTGAGCTGATAATTTCAAGAATTTGTTGACAAATTGCAATAGTACACTCTCCATATATTTCTAAAATAAATTATTTAATTTATAGAGTTGATAAAAAATATTAATAATTTCACTCATTTAGCAATGCTTAAAAAATATGTAAGGCTTTTATTAGGTTGAAATATTATTCATTGCACCCTGTAAACTAGTTAACAATGCCAGCAGATTCAAACACATGCCTTGTTGAAGTTGTTGGATGAAGCACAGCTTTGACAGTGACTTATGCACAAGTCAATACATTTTGTGACTTTCCAAGCCCAAAATTTTGGAGACGACAACTTGTACTCAAAGGCAACTTTACCTTGAGTAGTGTACGGTATAGTCCATCAAAATCAGCCATTTCTTTTCCAATTGTGAACTAAGCTAATCATTTTGTAAGGTCTGATATTCTGTAGGATGTCTGCATATTGGGCATAACATTTTTACATTTATAAAAACAGGTTTCTTTCTTTCATGAGCTTTGCATGTGTCCATTATCATATAAGAGTTGACAGTACCTGCCATTGCAGTACCTGTTTGGAGCTTTTATGAGTGCTTGTTAAGAACTTGAAGATTAGATTACTTTATAATCTTCCGTGTTTTTCTGCCTTTGTCTGATGTTCTACACCCAGTCATGTTAAGGCCATTCAAACTACAGAACTCCTTATCTGATAGATTGTAACATCTGAATTGTTAGTTTAAATGGGGTCCAAGATCCAGATAGGGTTATCATTGTGTGAGACATCAACTTAGATTAATTTCTAATTGATAACCTTACATAATCTTGCATTAGACCTAGCCTTGCCTTGCATTAGTGTACATATACTATGCTATGGATCTGCAGTGGCTTCTTAATGAAGAAAATGCAAGCAACCCATCAGCGCTAAGAGCAGAATTTGTACAAAGTCTGGGGCTTCTGAACAGGGTCTTCTGGTCAGGTCATTATAGATGAATAGATGGCAGACTTTTAGATCCTTAAATGATGTCAATTATAATCAGTAAAAAGTAGAGGCTTTTCAGATAAAAAAAATTCCAACCGAAAGGACTTGCACAAAGGAGAATCGCAGTCAGAATGAATTCTTGTTTAAAAAGCATGCTACTGCACAGGAGCCTTTGAAAGATTCAGCTCAAAAGAACCCTGTCTCTTGAACCCGGTTGAGTGGAATACCTCCTCTCAAAAGATTTCAGCTGTTGAAAAGAAGCTAAGCTGACAGATTCAGGCTGAACCAAATTTTATGTAGCTGAATGAAGATGATTGGGAGGTTCTGAAATATTATGTTAAAAAACTAAGCCAGTCAGCTAATAGAGTATAGTTCATACATGTCTGTCAAAGCTCAATGTGGGAAACTTTTCGTCAATATTTTTAAAGCTATCTGGCTGACACCTACGACCATTGTGTTGGGTAATTTTACAGCTTTGCCGAACAGTTTGATATTGGATACATTTTTAAGTCCAACATTAAATTAAACCATGCAGTCCATTAACTTGCCATTGTGCTTAAATGGATTGTTGTACCTCTGATTGTGCCTATTATGTATCTGAATATGAATGAATGTGTGAATACAATTTATGTGTGTGAGCACTAAAAATGTGCGTTTAAGTAGTAAGTAAGTATATTCTTCATTAAACTGGTTGTTGAAGAGCTGCACTCCAGTGTACAAACATCATAGGACAAATACAGAAGAAACTTTAAGAGTTAAAGAACCTTTAAGAATCAAAGAACCTTTGAGAGTTTAAAAATACTAGAACATAGACCTCTCTCTGATCACTAGAATAGTGATTTTATCAGGCAGGTGGAAGATTGTTTCAAAGCACGTATTTGTACTAAGTTTTATGGGCTCTCAGAATTGCCCTACCCTATATTAAAGTAACCTGCTTATTTTGGAGTGATTGTTAGGGCTATTTGTAACTGTACGGTAATAACAAAATTGATGTGTGGCACTTTGGGAGAAACTGCTCAGAGGAACTCTGGGTTTGTGTTCTGACTCTTGTCTTACTGTAGTATTGGGCTCCAGCATAAACTTTGCAGTGATGATTGGTTGGTTGCTGTTTAAGGGACACTGTATCATTTTTACAAAAATGATTAGCATCGCCGTCCTCCTTTATCTGGACTTTGGACTGGCACTGCCAGAGTATGAGCAGTGGCCTAGTTTTGCAGTGATGGTATAGGTTTATTTAAGGATGTAGCCATATCGAAGATGATTGGCACAGTGATGATCAGGCCACTGCCCCTAAATACTTGCAGCTGTAGTGCTGAATGTGTGAGGTCTCTGGTCTTGTCCATCTGCTGGATAGGGTTTTAAATGTTTACAGAAATTAATGCCATTTGAAATTTATACTTTGAAACTTTAAATAGCTCTGTTGCACAATATTGATATGGAGAAAACAGACAACAGAATAACAAATTTACTATGTATGATCATAATAATGATCATAGTAACATTTAGCAGCTGTGGGTCGTGAACTAAGACATTTCACTAATTGTGAAATTCATGTTGCATATAATGTTGACAATAATTTATGAGCGCTTTTCTCTTCTTCCTTTACAAAATTCTAACTTTTGCAATAGCTTTTAAGCAATATGTTGGACAATTTGCCAACAATAATATGAGCAAAGTTTAAAAATTATGCCCACGTTCACTAACACTATTTGTACGTGAATTGTACATGCTCATTTTTAATGGATACAGAAGTAAGAGTTTTTCTGATTTGATATGTTCATAATCAGTTGCCATCATGTAGAATACTTCTGCCATAACATCAACCACCACCTGTGTTGGTCAAGTCACACCTCCTCTGTCTAGTGTTTCCAAATAAGACAAGCTATACTTTCAGATCACACGCCATTGCATCTGCTAACACTAGGCACTCAACCCAAAGTCCATATGCCACCGGACCTCTTTAATTCCGGACCAGTGTACTCTGCAAGAAAAACAACAGTTCTCATGCATTTCATAATCTAATAATAGTTATTAAATTGCAGTCATACAACACCACTTTAAAAGCACTCCGTGGGATCGTCTGACGTTTATTCCATATAAGAGTCATTTGCAAATTTCATTATCGACAACCGAATGTGCAGAATTTATATAGAGTATAAAGTTGCTGAGCTTCTGTACCAGTGGCCGAGTGGGTTGGTAGTCCGCTCGCCACGCCGGCGGCCCGGGTTCGATTCCCGGTCGGTCGGTTTATCAGAGATTAATTTCTCTGATCTTTACTGCGGGTGGCTCGGTCGCAATATAAACGTGGAGTACGAGGTTGTACTCTGCCTCCGACACTAATCATCTTCGATATGAAAAAGTGTCGTTAAGCCCAAGTACACACATTCCAGTGTCTAATGCACAGGCATCGGTTGATGTCTTGTGCATTAGACACCAGTGTGTAAAAGTTACTGAGTAATACAACTGCACATGAAAATTAGTTCCAGTATTGAGAAAATATTCTTAAGTCCCAATAGTCATTTTGAGATTTGCTTGTAAGAGCATAGATAAAGTCAAGACTATCCAACAGATATCTGACCAACAATAGGATGACCATCAGAATATGTCACAAGTGCGTTATTAGCACATCATTTCTATTTCCTGGTCTGTTCATTCTGTTGCATCTTACCTGTGAAGTCACTGAACCACTAGGTACAATAACTGATTGTCATTTGCTTTTCTAAAGGAGCCACATTGATGATCATGAAGATTTCTGCCTTTGAAAGGATACCTAAAATTCAACATTTTCAACAAGGACACAGTTGTATCAACTAATACCTGTGTGTTATCAATACTTAGCTTTGTGGCAGTTTGTCTGCTGGGGGCCTGTGAAAACAATACCAGTGCAGCAGCCACTGTCTTGTTGAGTATGCACATCATCAGTGATAGGAATGATGCACATTTAGCCAAATTATCCTTTTCATACTCTTGCAGCTGCTTTAGTACTCTAAAGTTTGCTTGGTGAGTCAGGTTTCCATCTAATAGGTCAGGGAAAACTAATTATTATCTGCTTACTCGTTTTGATTAGTCCAAATATTTCAGGTACATCTAAATAAATGCATGATGTCAAAGAAAAAGAAAGCTTTCCTACCATTACCAGGAGGGTGATCTATTCATTGCTGATAGCGGCATCAGATAACCACACAATGACCCAAACATGTTTCCATTAGCCCGTTAGTTATCGGAAATCAAACAATCCTGATACCTGCATTTTCGACCATTGTTATCACCTGTACAGTTATATCTTTCAGGTAAGTTGCTGTTAAGTACTAAGCAGGTACTAAGGCTGCTACTCTTTTTATGTGAGATCAATATCACACAAATATCGATATCGAGGAAATCATGTAGGCCTAATGCTTGAACAATGATTGCCATGGTCTTGTCACAGCTTAATGCAGTCTTTGACCATTCCACCTATGTATGAAATTATTGTTTCAATGTCACTTTATGCTTATGCTTCGTCTATCTTGGTAGCAAAATACCATTGCATCAAGAGGCTCACCAAGAGGTTAACTACGACAATGGTGTTCATATAGAGTTTGTTAAATTTACCAGTTCAAAAGTATACATGACATCTGGAACTGCAGTTTAAATTTTAATTTTAATAGCGTCCTAGACTGTGAAATGAGAGGTCGTGGTTCAAATCCCAGCCAGGTCAGAATTTGGTTCAAGATTTCTGTTCCACCTGCACCCATAGCCATTATGCTCAGGTATAATGAGTACACTGACCGAACACTGCCGGTGGGAAGATGAGATGGTGAAGGAGAGGACTGGCCACCCACCTCATATGCCTTGGCTAAGAAAATGAAGTTGCTAAGACTTCATACCCATGGCTGCCTCATGGCTAGCTTAAGGGACGGCGCTTCTTCTCTTCTTTGTCGATATTTTTCGATTTGTAGTGCAGTGCTCAATCTCTCGAGGAAAGTACTTTGTTACTATGTGCTGTCGTATAAAATCCAGATCAGACTGGTTATGCGCTGAACTTCAAACATGTGAATTAGAGGAATGAATGGTGTGGCTGACTTATTCATAATGACCATGTTTATATAGAAGATTATAAGTGTAGCCAAAGTTCTAGTGATTAAGATTAACATGTCACTTGGTTTAAAAGTCAAGAGTATTGTGCTAGGGCTATGATTAAGGCTAAATTAAAACCGCTTGCTTCACTAGTATTCATTGAGGTCTTTGATGAAATGCCAATTTACGTGCCAAATTGCTCCGCTAGTGCTTTGGACTATATTCTGTTTAGCCTAAACTTAGCAATCATATAGATAATTATTATAAATTGTACGAATATGCAACTGTTGTTTGTGGCTACCTTCAGACATCTGCAGGATGGTATTTATATGCAATGTGCATAATGTCAGACTGGCCATATGTGGGCTGAACTTCAAACAGGGTGAATTCAAGAGGGAATGAACCACTTGTGGCTGACTGCATTCACCCATGACCATGTTTATATAGAAGATATATAAGTGTAGCCAAGTTTCTTGAGATTTGCATTTTGGTAGCACTTGTTGTATACAGCTGAAGAATATCTGTATTTAGGGCATTTTTGATTAAGTGCTAAAATTAAAACCAAATTGCGAAAACTAGTATTTATTGAGGTCTAAAACTGAAGTGCCAATTTAAACCAAATTGCTAACACTAGTGCTTTGGACTATATTCTGTTTAGCCTAAACTTAGCAATCATATAAATAATTATGAATAACATTGTACGAAAATGCAAGCGATGTTTGGATATACCTTCAGATTTCTGGAGGATGGTATTTATATGCAATGTGCACAATCTTCTTCTTTAGGCCATATAAGATGGGCAAACTAAATTTGTGCAGGGTGAATTCAAGAGGAGTAAGAACTATTTTAAGTATCGATTTGTGTATCGAAGCACCCATGAACAGAAAGTAAAGAAATATATATCATTATCAGTAATAATAACTTGAGATTTGCATGTAAAACTAATAATAACTAAAACTTGGCAAAATGTTATGTACAGCTGAAAAATATCTAGGTCTAGGATGTATATAATTATTATTGTATTTTTTTATAATATATTGTCATTTTCTTCATTTGAATTTTTATTTATGTTCTGCTGTAGCTGGACTACTTCTTGAAATTCTGCTACTTCTTGTTTAACATATGATACATTTTCATTTCAATCCATACTTCTTTCATGTGGCTGACAGATTTTTTAAGCCAGTGCAAATCATTCATCATGAAGGAGCCATAAATGAGTTGCATCCCTTTTGATACAAGTTCCAAGCTTTGCAGTCAGTCAGCCTTCCAACTCTGATCAATATGAACTTCATTACTCGCCATTGTCCTCTATTGATCTGGCTGCCACCGGTTTTTTTATTGTGCACAAAACACTATGAAAATCTTTCATATTGCACGCTCGGAATTTATGGGGTGCTGGTTTCAGTGCGGTTTAATCTTTTTCCAGCATTGACATATTAAATATTTTTTATCTATTCACTTGATCTCTCAGGATGACAAGACTTAAGAACAACCTTTTGCTAGATTTGCTAGAAATAGAAATATTTATGAAATAACAGTAATTAATTACTATTGAATTATTTCGACTATAATTATTATACTATTTTTTGTGTGATCAGTTCATTAGGGAGAAAAGATTATTCATGAATTAATGTACAATGAAAAGGTGAACCTGTGTTAGATTCAGTCAGCCATGCATGTAAGAAATAGCGGTTGGCCCTTTGCTTGTCTCATTCTTTCGTTCTTTGCATCCTTCCATCTCTCTTTTATTATGTCTCTCTGATGTCTGTATGTGTAGAATATTTTTGGGTAACATGGACTGCGATCCCACCCTCACAGTTGAGTGGTTGCCCTGTACAATCTATTTCTTTGTGACTCTATCTGATGAACTCGGTTAATTTCCAAGAAGATTTTAGTCAGATCTGATGATTTTCATTGTGTTCTGTTGCATTGCTTAAAAAATTATGATTGAATTACGGGCTAAGAAATGAGTGATTCTGATCGTGTTAGCTTTTGTGCCAGAGTTACTGACTAAGCTTATTAGTTTTATGATTCCACACGATATGCTGTCAGTCTGGATACTGTCAAACAACACTTTACAAATTGACAAAACCAGCCGACCATTGAAACTGATGATCTTCTTGATGTACTCTTCAGTGTTGGACGTCATGTTAAAGTTGTGGTTGCTACTTAAATGGATTCTTTTTGGCGGTCTGTTAAAAGGATCAGAGTTACTGAAGTGGCTGAAATCAGAAAATGGCATCAATTTCCAACACAATCCTTTGTAAAGGAATGTACTGTTTGATATATGGGGAGGGGTTTAGGGTAATGGTAACACTCTGGCACGAAGAGCAGAAGATGAGCATGGGCGTGGGATTGATTCCCGCTACCCTCCCAAAGGTCGACTCAGCCTTTCATTCACCAGATGGCATTGGTAAAATTAGCAGTAGGATGTTATGGGTGCCTTGCTTGGCTGGCAAACAGTTAAATTCGACT
Organism: Aporrectodea caliginosa; assembly: GCA_020284085.1. Lineage (NCBI taxonomy): Eukaryota > Metazoa > Annelida > Clitellata > Crassiclitellata > Lumbricidae > Aporrectodea > Aporrectodea caliginosa. The sequence continues at coordinate 519,518 of JACEVL010000358.1, forward strand.
CCTGTAATAACTTGAGATCATCCTTTCATACTATAAATTGAGCATCACATTACCATTCCAGGATTCATACAATCCTGTGAATGCTATAAAAGAAAAAACTAGTTCAACACAACTGTGATCATAATCATGAATTTTTGTGGCACCATCCATTTTATGATGACAGGGTAAGGAAACAAGTGACTAATTATGTTTCAATATATGGCTGCTTAGCTTGTGGATTAGACGACTGGCCACCCATGGTCACATGCAGGGCTAAGAAAATAAAGGAACAGACAATTGTTACCTGTGGCTGCCTGTGAAGAGTTGAATTAAGCAACTGCTGTGCTTGATTGCACTGGCTTAATCATAGCTGAAAATATCTTGTAAGCATAGCTGGAGCTGAATTTCATTTGAAGAACAGTCAGTCAAATTTCCGGTCCGTCTGCAGATATAGAAGAACTAAAACTTGTACAATGTACAATAAGTTTTGTTTAGTTTATTTTCCCTTCTCAGCCTCTCTTCCGAAATGCTTGAAGACCATTTTGTTTCGATCATGGTTCAGTGTATCAGGTTGGGAGTGCCTCTGATAAGTCTCTCGTGACGTGATTCTATAAATTTTCCATTACCATTACGAAACAGATGTGCTTTGAGGCTGACTGCATGTGGTCAGCATCCTTCCATTAACCTTCCAGTAACCTATGTAATTTGTCGATTTAGCTGTCTTCCAAAGTGTTAACCCTTTTGCCACTGCACGTGTATAATTGATGTACATTGAGAGTGTTAATGTGTGCAAAAGAGAACTACATAAGTTGATATTATTCATTGGTGGATAATAAATTATTTAATATGAGTTTGAATTTATTCTCCACTCTATAATGAAGCTATAATCGCTATGTAACCACCACAGTGACCACACTCCATATTTTATAACAATGACGTGTTAGAATGGTCAGGATACAAGTGTCAGGATACAAATAATTTAGTTGCTCCGCTCCGGACAATAAACTATTTGAAGTGTGCTTGCTTTGAGTCTGTAGGTATTATGCACTGTATTTATAACCATGATATAGCCATTGTTACAGTAGTACAGTGATGTCAAAGTTGTCTCATAAACAGATAAATAAGACAAATTCAAAGACGGTTAAGAAGTCTAAGGTTTATAATAGCAATTTACAAACAACCTTCACAAATATAGTGTATTTGCTAATTAATGATTAGTAAATAAAAATGCAACATCGAATTTATGTGATTTAGAGGCTTGTGGTTATTGATGCCTGGCTGTATATTAGGCTTAAATAAGTGAGTATTCAGCTAGGTGAAATGATAATCCTCGAAACACCCAGGTTCAATGCACTTGTGTCTGGTTTGGAGGAAAACTTTTACATTTTGTCCTTCTCCAGTTTCACTGTCTGCGTTTTTCTGATGTGTGTTGGCTATGTTGGCTGCTACCTTGTCCAATATATCTGCCTCAGACTCTACCCAACCACATAAACAGTGTTGTCATCATTGCTATCTTTATTCTTGAAAAACATTGGCACCTATTTGGTGTTGTATTCACACTTTTTGTATATTGATTGTCTAAATGGGCAAGTAATCATTTTTGCTATGGCATACAGGTATACGTAAATCAGTGCATGCATGGGTTTATAATGCCATATAATGTAAATTGGCACTGGACCAAATTTCAGTATGTAAATGGAACCTCTCAACATACTGATAAGCAGCAATGTGCTGTTTGCAAGCGCTTTGGCTCAAAGGATCAGCTGGGGGTCCGTGGTTTGCTAACCCTTCAGACTGGAGGGTCACATTGTGAAAGGGTTGTAAAAGGGTTAAGCCTGTGATATGTGTCCACAGGATATGGTAAAGGCAATGTCCGGATGATGACCATGGGCGCAAATGTGGCTCATGTTCTGCCTGTTGAACTCTACAGCCACTCTAACCTACATTCAGACACTTGGTTCTATCTAGCTTAGTATAGAAACAGTGTGGCTGCAGGCCACTGTGTATTTTTTGTGTGCGGGGAAAAAGCCTTGGGTCTGTGGTGTGTCTGTTGTTAGCGACCATTACTTGTAAGCGATCACGTCTTGGTGTCTAATGAATGCTTACTGTGGGGGAGGAAGGGCTCCAGGAGGAGTGAGGAGGAAGGGCTCCAGGAGGAGTGAGGCGTCTTGTAATTAAACATTTTGCTGATGAACCTACATTGACGTCACGTTGGCAAGGACTCCACTTCATCTAGCAGTGGAATGAAAAAACTGCATTGGGTTTGGGATGACAGTGCTAGACGGTGTGATGTCATTGGAAGGAAGTTAACTGTTTGAAGCATCTGGTTATTATTATTGGTGCTACCAAACAATGCTTTTCATTGTGTGAGATTTGATAACGTGATCCTGATGGTAAGATTGATTGTAAGGATGTGTATTGCATTTACCGAGCCTGGTCATATAACACTATTCTATGTTCTAACTGTAACGCTGTCTTGGTGATGTTAACTAATAACTTGGTGTGCTTGATATATTTATTGTTTTAAGTTATGCATTGGTTATATAATTTGATGTTAGCACTGGATACTCGAGGTTAGAATTAGGAGGTTAGGGTCAAGATTACAAGGATGGGGTTTAGAACTAACCTACTTTAAGAGGATTTCAGTTTTTTCCAGAATCCCATAATGCATCAGTGGTTTTTTCCTCGAAAGTCATTGACTCGGTGCTGTTTACCCATTGAGTGAAGCCGTGGTCGATAGCTTCGAGATGTGTGCCGTGTTCTTGGTAGCAGCGATCAGGGCGTTGTTTAGATGAAGGAGGAGACCAGCTGCTGCTGCTGCTGCAGCGCGCCAGAGAGCCTGGCATGTGAAGGGTTTGACATGCGTATGCAAATATTTCGACCATTCATTTCGTGTTTTGAAGCGGTCGTTGTTGTCGTCAGGAGTTTATTGTTGTTATCAATTGTTTAAGGACGTCTTGGATTAGCAGGGCCGGTGACGTCAGCCCTACCTTACTTGAAATAATCATTACAATTATCGGAGGAAGTTTGTCGTCATCTGCGGACGGTTTGTTTACATTGAACACCGGGTCCATAGAGCACCGTCTTGGTGGTGGTCGTGGCGTTGGTGGCGTCGCCACGCTGGGTGTGCTGAAGGGGTAGGCGAGGCCTGGCGGATGCGAGTAAGGCACGTGGCAATAAATTTTTGCAGTTTAAGGGCTTTGCTGTCTACAGTTACAACAATAAAGTACTGTGCGAGGTGCTTGACTAATTCGCTAATGCTACAAGGGCTTGTATCCGCGAACGTGCGGCCTCTCACAGTGAGAAATCCTATTAGACTTATATCAAGATCAGTTGACCTATAGAGGGGTCGTCCTCTGCCTAGGCCTCATGTCATAGCCAGGCAAGTGCGTTATATTTAGTTATTAGCTGTGATAAGAATTGCCTGACTAGTCAGAGAAGGCAATGATAAGTAGACTGAGCCAGAAATTCTTCACAGACAATTTAATTTAGAGCTGTAAAAGTTGAGCAAATAAGAGATTATAATTTTACGCTGTGCAGAGGCGATTTGGATAGTTTGGATGACAGTCGAATTGCATCACGTCGGAAGAATTGTTCGTCTTAAGGCGGACATTATAAGAATGTCAAAGTTGTCGTGTTATTTGTGACTTTGAAAATCGTTGACAATAACTCTGTGGGATACTAGGCTTTATCATGTGAACCCTTTTAAACCAGCCAGGGCCTGTCATTCTGCAACTGTGAAATGTGTACAGCTGTCGACTGGTTGAATTTTCTGTGGAATAATTGTTCTCAATCGAAGACGCCAGAATTATCCGTTATTGCAGACTTTCTAAAGTTGACTTCAACTGGTTCTGCTCTGTAGGATCTGTTTTGTGTTGCAAGTGCTTGTGCAGAATGTTGTCTTCAAGAGGCCTTTTACAAAGATTTTTCAAAGATCGTTAGGAGTTCGGACATGGTTATGATAGGTTCTGGTACAGCGGACTATTAGTGTGGAGAGAGAGATCTGTTAAACAGAAACCAGATGACTTATTTCTGCAGTTTCAGCAGTAACTAAATGGATTATTTTATTCGTCCAAAAGACAAAGCTGGATGAATTTTGATTCATCAAAGAACGATGCTGAATTCGTACTTTGCATTCATTCTGGATTTTTTGGTTTCCAAATGTTTCTTGGTCGTCTTGTGATCTTCTAGCGTCTGCAATTTGAAAGTACACTGAGGAGCTTGATTACTTTCCGTGAAGTGATTTTCTAAAACAGAGTGTTTGGTAGTGGAGTGTCGTCATCATGGCCTCCACGGGTAGTGGCTCGGAAGACCCCTACTCCTATTTGGCTCAGGCTTCTTCGCTTGCATCTGGTTGCATCGTATTTGTGGAGCCTGATATGGACCCTACGTTTAGCCCTGATGGTACCCCTATGGATTCAAACTGGGGTTCCACTTATTGTCGACTTAGAAGGGCTTCCGAGCTTATGTAAGTAAAATCTTAAAATCCTCTCTCTTTGACTCTCCCAACCCACTCATCTTCATAAAGACTTTATCTTCATAAAGTCTTCACTAGCAAACCACCAAGCGCCTTCTGATCATAATTGCTCTTGCTTCGCTCTTGCCTGCCCAGTCACTGCACCTGAAATTCCCTAAAAGTTCCATATCCCACACTGCATTTTGCCTCTGGAATCACCTCCCATCTGCTTTAACCAAGTTTTGATCCTCAACCCAACCTGCAGCCACCAATATAATTGCCTCAGTCCGATTCATCCTATTCCCCAGGTTCCCATTCTCTCAACCTACGTGCAGCCCAGCTGTTAAGAGCAGCTCTGACTGCCTCTTTCGCTCACCTGTTCTTTTATCTCACCTGATTCAGCACTTTGCTGAATGAATAATCTGATATTTAGCAATTAAGTAGCAGTTTAGGAATTCAAAGTTTTTGATTATGAATCTGTGGCCCAGAAAATATACCCAGTAATCAAATCCAAATCTCAATCGTCCTTTGAAGTTTAATTTGCAAGTAGAATCTTCAGTTGGATTTAAATCGTTGTTTTGATTGTCCTTCACCTTTGTTTAATGCAACTGTCAGGTACTGAGAATATGCGAAAAGCACCATGTATAGAAAATTATTCCCGAGAGCTCTGTATTCCGTTTCAACATTATTGTCATCATCATCATCCTGAGCATTTTTAGCAGCTATTGTGTGGATGAACAATGTCTATGTCTTGGTAGTCTATTTAGTCTATTTATAATTACTCTGGAGTGTAGGACATTACCCCCCCCCCCGACAAAATCCTCCCCGGATAAAAGCCCCCCCATTTTGCAGAGGACATAATTCTCCCCCGGACAAAATCCCTCTGTGCAATTAGCCTATTTCTGCATGCCATTCATAAACCTTAATTGCCCTGTTTTTGTTCCCTGTGTCATTCAGGTGTACGCCTAAACTTAAGACTTAACTTTAAACCTAAATGACACTAACAAGTCTTCACTTTATAACTGAATAACTGATTGACATTAACAAGTCTTAACTATCGAAATGATTGACACTAACAAGTCTTGTTAATATCGTTCAGTTCTATTTACTGAAACAATTTTATATTAGTTAGAAACAGTTTAATCAAACAATCAAAATTCCATTTAGGCCAATAATTATTTTCAACAATTTGCTGCTGCTGGTAACAATTTTCGACAGACTAGTATAATAAACTTTTAAAATATTATACGATTATATCGTAGCCTGCCATGGGGGATTATGTCCTAGTTTGGGGGATTTTGTCCGGGGGGGATTCCCACTATCCCACTATCTCGCATAGGTGTGCTCAGATTTCTTTTCATCTGTTTCCTTCAAATCTTGTATACATTGCTTTACTTGAATCCAGTTGTAACACAATTTAATAGAAAGAAGCGATTAGCTGTACCCAAAAAGGAGAGTTATGCTGCAACCTTGTTAGGGGACGATTAGTAACTGTATATATGGCTGTATGGATTGCACTTGTGATTACAATTAGTGATATTTAGCATTGCTTAAACTAATGTAGAAGAGCCTCTGATTAGTTTCTCTGAAAGCAGGGCTATATAAATTTTTAATTAGAATAACAAGTGTCAGACTCATTTTTGGACGAGTGATCAGTGACATTTGTTTTTGTGTCTGTTGAACTGCAAGCAATCGTTGTTGCCTTTTGGGATTTCTGATCAATATGACTGTCTTTCAGACTGAACATGCACTGGGTGTTTAATTTCTGTATCTTCATCGTAATTAAAAAATCGTGAACTGTTATTGATTGATTCAGCATCTGGTGTATGACTTGAACACTGTAGGCTTGTGATATAGTTATGCATTGACTCAGAAAATAAGGAAAAAAGTTCATTTGATATTTAATTTGGGATTGCGTAATTTTGATGATGAAATACAGAAGGCACACTGATCTGGACGATGTAAAATACAGTTCTGTTTTTAAACACCACTGAAGGGTAATGCAATAATCATAATGATGCTTTATTGCAAAATGACTGCAGTGCCTTGTTGATCCACCTTAAATTCAGCTGGATTTGTCCTGAACTGTTGGCAGAGATGGTGGTAGCAGGAGTGGTAGTGGGAACTGCGGTGGTGAGGATGCTGAGAGAGATTATGCGCATTATATTATAATTAATAACATTAATAATACACATTCTGACACCGTCTATTCCTTGCCATCAGATGCTTACAGACCATGACTACACCTTGGCCTGACGGAGTCCTTGTTGACTGTTTTCCAGGTAATATTGGAAGATTATTTATAGTCAGGATGAGCCTTGCTTGTCAATCTGAATATGGCGCATTTGGCCTGTGCGGTACTGTGGAAAGAAATGATTACGGACACTGTCTTTCACTCTTCATCGTTCATTATTCTGGAATGTCTAAGAAGGTCTTGGGTTCAGTTCATTATGTCTGTTCTCACTGTTTCTAAGTTGTTCATCATTTCAGCCAGATTGTGTTGGTCATGAATAGAAAATCTGTATCCAGGCATGAAGCATGTGTAGTCAGGCAGTGTGGTTGGTCTGTATTGTATACACTTTGTTTGGCTAGCTTTTGTAATATATTCATTCGTAATGACATTTAATTAACATCATTTGTGACCCAGGGAATCAAAAGGAGTCGGATGTTGGCAATTTACATTGCTAGGAAAACAGCAAAATATGTTGTGTCATTTTTTGCTCATTTTCAGATTTTAATGGATATGGGTGGAACAAATTTTTTTTACATTTCTGATATCTTACATTTGATGAAATTCGTTGTTTTCATGTGTATTTTCAGGATTTTGAACACGATATAGTTTTAGTTTTTGGGATTATATATTAAAATCAATGAATTTTTTCCAAAAATTGGACACATAATCATTCGTAACTTTGTCAAAAAGTAAGGTGGAACCAACATTTTTGTGTCATTTTAAAGCAAAAAATGTTGTCTTTAAGAATATGTAAAATACTCATTCTAATATTTCCAACATGTAAACTATTTTGATTCCTGGGGTCAATTATAAGCTAACGCAGAGAGCTCCTCTGAGTAGATATCTTGAAGGGCGCTATATAAATGTTCCATTACATTGCATCTACATTACACTTACTGTTGTAGTTGGTCTTGTGATCTTGATTTTAATATAGTTGGTCGCGGTAACATATCTTCTGTATGAAACATTTAGGAGATTTTATGCAATTAGTGTTGTAGATTTTGTCTGTGAATACATCTGTAGTTGTGTTGTTGGACCATTTAAAGTAGCCATTGATTCATACCAAGCATATTGTTTTATGCATACATATTAAAATATCTACGTTCTGTATAAGTCCTCTTGTTTGCAGTCTCTTAAGTATTTTTCGCATTTTATCAGCCTAACTTTTTATATAATAATAATGCAATAGTAATAATATAATAATTATAATATATACAATATAATAATGTATATAATATATATACTTATATATTATTTTGGTACATGTTTAATTTGAAATATGTTTCTATTTAATTAACAACTTATATATCGAACATATAATGTCAGACATTTATATATCTGTAAGTAGATATACTGGATAATTGTTCAACTGCTTGATTAAGTAATTGAAAATAATTCAGACTTATTGACTGAATGACCTAGGCCCTAAAAGTACTATATCAATTGACAAATACAATACAAGTCACAATTAAAAATGCAAATAGATTCACACATTTGATATATGTTAGGCCTATATATTTCCTTAACAGCTTTGGAAGACTTTACACAAGTTAGCTATCCAGGCATTTGTATAAAATGCCCATAACTGTTAAGTGTTATTTGATTGCCTTTATTGGAATATATTTCTGATTAATTCAAGTGCTGTGTTTTGTTCTATTGTAATAAGGTTTAAACTTCAGTCAATCTGAGTGACCCTCTCAAGAACTATCAAAATATGTTTATTTGTCAGCAGCAACATTGGTAGTTGTTTGTCCAGCTGATTAGGGGTCAAGTATAATAGGCAACAGGATCTGAAACAGCATGTTCATTGAATTCTAACAAAGTGATCATATTTTTCGATTTCTGTTAAAGTTGTTCTACTGTGGTTTGACTGTAACACTCCATGACAGAAGTCACAGAACTAATGGCAGTAATCAGCATTGATTATTCCTAGCAGCAGGATCACCCATTGATATGAATAGGTCTTTGGCTTTAGTCTGAAGGGCTGATAGTGGAAGACTCCACTCGTTATTAAATGCTTCTAAGTCTTATCCTGGAGGCCTATAAATAGCCCAGTTATTAATTAGGAAACATTGGCCTGTTCGACAGTAACATGTTGTTAACATGGTCTTGTTTTGCAGTAGTTAGCAAATACAGCCGATAGCATGAAAAAAAGGGAATAACATTATTCCCTTTTTTTCTTTATAGTAGCCTTTGTGTATGTAAGTTGTGAAGCGGTGTGTCTTCCTGCTTGATCAATAAACGAATATATCATCATCATGTTCTTTTGCCCCTGCACAGGAATATGGCAAAGGAAAGGTTGAAATATTTGTGCACTTACCTTGTTGTAATTGAATGAACTCAGTGTCATTATTATTGTCGTTAGCAGTGTCTGTTCTCGTAACTATCTCTCCTTGGTGAAGGAGGTTGGTCCGCTTTTAAGTACACGGAACCTCGTTAGACCAAGTGCTGTCTCAGGAATCCATATCAAGAACCATCTAATTTTCTAAGGCTGAACTAAATTTGAAATCTGTGTCCCCAGCTGAGTTGCACTTGATCTTATCTTGTGTATTGTATGTATTGGTTTGCAAGTTATTTAATCATTTCCAAGCAAGGCTGTCCTCAAGTTTAAACCACTGCCTTATGCGTATTTTTTTCTACAACTGTTGAGGTAAAAAAATTAACGAGGTTGATATAGAAAAACACACACTCACGCACACACACACATGACAGTAGTGCTGAACTACTGATATATTATGTACTGTATGTAGTTCTTATTATGCTGAACTGGTTGTGCTATTTTTGGATGAATATATAGGGCAAAGGGTAATTCTTGTGTTTTGTTTTTGTTTTTAGTGGTGCCAGTGCAGTTGCCATTGACAACAAAATAGAACAGGCAATGGTAGGTGGATTCTCTTGGCTAAACATTTCTATTGGATTAGGGTGAACGATATTTTGGGAGCTTTTGTGCCTCAGGGAACTGGAACACTGTCCCTGGTTAGCTAAAAAAAATTCAGTGTCATAAAATTCCTCAGAGCCACAAGTCCCATCATAATCAAATTTTCTGACCAATGCGCTGAAGTCGGTCTAGAATTCATGAGTACTGTAACACTTTCATTTAGCAGGCTTATGTCCTACTCTCTTTCAGAGGCATGTGCTATGCTGATGTTTCAATGGCTGCTCGGTTGTGTTGATACAGTGTTAGTAGGCACAGTGAAGTTATGCAGTATTAAGCTGTGTTAGTACTAGGGATGTTAAACGATAATCGGAAATCCGATTATCGGTTTTGAAAACGATTATCGGTTTTCATTATTGACAAAACGATTATCGAATTCTGCCTCTTATATATAAAACGGAGACTTCCACAGCCAACGAGGTAATAGTAGAACCCCACAGCGACGTATTATTGCCTCTTATAATATAAACGGAGACTTCCACAGCCAACGAGGTAATAGTAGAACTCCCACAGCGACGCATTATTGCCTCATATATAAAGCCTCATATATAAAGAGGAATCTTCCACAGCCAACGAGGTAATAGTAGAGCCCCATAGGTGTATGTACGTTACGATACGGTATGTAGCGATTATCGATTTTCAGTAACTTGCATTATATGATAATATATTAAATTTTTTACGAAGGCCAAATAAAAAAACGATAATCGGTCTAAAATCGGATTTCTAAAACCGATAATCGGTTTGCCAAAAAACCGATATTAACAACCCTAGTTAGTACTTGCATGATTGCCAATCCATGTAAATACCATGTCTTCCTTCATTAGTGGTTGGCATATCATGTTTACAAAGTTTTGTGATCTTTAGAGATTGATTTCGTTATATTTGCACCTTAGCCGAGTAATCCTTCTGTTAGGGGACCAACAACAGATATGTAGCCTGTACCTTTGGTTTACCTGCTTGTTTTAGTATTATTACCAAAATTATTGTTATTATTTTAGTGATAAAAATGCCTCTATGGCTATACCTAGTTTTGTATGCATGTATTATTATTATTAATTATTATCAGTATTATTGTTAATATTATTTGCAATGTTATTATTACTGCTACAGTAGTTATTTTATCCATCTACTTTAACTTACGGAAATCTTGAATGTTTGAGCCACAGGCTAAAAAGTCAAATCTTGCGACGACTAATTCGATCACTTACAATCATTCAATCGTCCTGAAACTTGGCAGATAGACTCGCCCTCGCAGACACTTCATTCTATAAAATTTCAGCTCCCCAAAAAAGGCAAGCTTATAGAATCGGGGACTAAACTTTTCGAATCGGGGACTCAACTTTTCCGATACGCAGCGCTTCATTGGCCGCACAAAAACGGGCGCGCTGCCTGATTAAACGCACGCTATGACGTAAAATGAACGCTGACTATATATTTGTAGAGGTAACTGCTTCATAAGACGCATTATAGGATAGTAGATGGATATAGTGAAAAACTTTGTTTTTACGGGCTGTATTTTTATTAGCAATGCTGTTATTGTTCTTGTTATGGTAGATGGCAATTGATTGACTTCTTTTGCTTCAAGTATACCAACTGTTCTGAAGCATTTGTCAACATTATTAGTGTTGCAGCATCATATACTTAATTTATCATGTATATATATATATAGAGAGACATGTATGTATATATATATATATACACATGTATAATTGTACATTTATATATATTTATATATATTAGTGTGTGTATCTGTATAAACTGCCTATATTAGCTTCTTGAACCACATTTCTTGCCTTCTTGTATATCCCTGCTGTGTTTATCTGCTGCACAATATCTAACTGTAGTACATGTGTCTCTCTTTATTTTGGGTTTTATTGTTCTTTCAATGTTAAAGGCAGATACTTGAGGATGTCCTTTTAAACTAATCTGTTTATTTCTTGATTAAGATTATGGAATCCATTGTGGTTAGTTGTTGCCTTGACTGGCGGATGTAAATCATGACCTTGAGCTGTTGGATGGTGTTTAAATGTTGCCATGAATATTATTACCAATGGTGGCTCTGACTGGCTTTGGCAAGTTGTATTCAAGGATGTAGCCACGAAGTGCTTTAGGATCTAGCTGGCATCAGTGGTTTGTGAGGCTAGTTTATTCCAGTCATGATAACCTTTCAACCTTCAATATGAAATCTTCTTGTTTATCAATTGAGTGTGTCATGTGTAAAGGTTTTGCATATGTCCAGATTTTAAGCAGTATACATAGCTAATTAGCTTTTTATTGTAGTTTATATTATGTAATCTGTTGTCAGAGGGAGAATAGTAATGTCTACAAACAGCTTTTAAATTGTTTATTTATGTTTATAAGTGTAAGTAGGAATAGTTAATTAATTCCTGGTATAAATAGGCATATGTTAATTGATGCCCGGGATTTGAATGTAGGCCTATTGGGTGATTATAGTGCTTGGGTTGTTTGGAATGCAGGGCACTGATCTCCATCAGCAGGTGGAGGGGGAATTGAGAGAGATGGTCATGACAATTGAAGTCCCCCAATGATCCCCTCCTCCCTTAGTAGCCCTTTCCTTTGATCCTTTGGTGTGAATGCTGTCAAGTGGGGCTTCTCCATGCTTTGAGGTGACTGAAGGAAGCCCTGCAGGGCATTGCCAACCTCCCAACACATTCTGCTGTGGCTGAGTCTGCTTAATGGCAGGATGAATTCAAGTCTCTTCCTGTGCTAGTGCTTGGTGGTTCTACTTCTGCTATTAATTGTATGATGAATCCAAGGCACTGATGTTTTCCCTGGTTGTTAATCCTAAATATTAATGTTTGTAGTTTATATTAAGCACATTTTAGGTACGTTACTTGTTAATGTAATGTAGAGTAGCAGCACTTGTACGTGAGTGTGAGGGTTTAATTAAGGTTTTGCAGGACAGTGGTTTATGGCTTGTGTTAAGCTGGTTTCACTGTATTATAAATCTCAATTATTATAATACAGTTTCTTGCTTTGCATGCATTATTTAAATTTATTTCAGCCGGCTTTAGTTTGCATGAATTGGTTTTTATTGCAATTTGTGGTCTGCATTGGCTTTCATGTTTGACATTTTAATTACAACTGGGTGAATTTGTTGACCTTCATGGTTGAAGAATTTGTCCCTTGCTGGAGACTCATAAAAGTGATGTATTTGAAGAGCAGACATTAATATAGATAGAACACAATATAGATAGACACAAGCTATCTAGCATCAAAGCACAGTCGCTGTTACTGCCCACAAGACATTTTTATCTTGGAAGCCTCTGTATAACCTGAGGGTCATTCTGCTGACATTCTGATTAATAAGTTTGTGGACATAAAGGTCTAGAGGACAGCAATGTGTGTTGGTCATTGGTGGCTTGGGTGTGTTCTGAAAGAATTGAATGACGCTTCTACATGGCATAGCCTGGCTAGACGTTCCGTTATATGCAGCCACATGACAACCTAACAATTTGCTGTCTGAACATATTGACAACAAATCTTCAGCCAAAAACAGCAGTGGAAGAACGTATGCACTGTCTATCCAAGAACATATGCACTGTTTGCCCAGGAAGTGAAAGCTACTGCTGCTGTGACACAGTAAACAAGTACCACAGTCATATGGCTACACTAAGTAAAGTACTAAAATTTGAACAACTCAATAGATGGCTGATGTTTAGATTTGGCAGATGGTGACTAGGTCTTTTACTGAAATTTCTGAAATTTGTTACAGTAACAAGTTTAATTCTGTAGGTGTTACAACAACTTGAACGTGTTTTGATTGCAACAGTGAGAATGTCAGAGCTGAATAAGACATGATTTTGGCATTAAATCTCTAAACATAAACTATCCAAGTGCCCACTTTGAAATTATCACCAGTGTCTCAAAACACCTGCTAATTACACAGAAAAAATCATAAAATTTGGTTTGTACAAAAGTGAACCAGTTAAGGTTAGTGCACTAAGATTGTTTTTCATTTTTGTAAATAAAGGTTAAGGATTCTAGTTTATGTGCCCAGATAGATCTTTCAAGTGCCTTCAGTTTCATGTAAATGTTACCTCTCTAGGTGCTAGACACCGCAAGATACAACCCTAGTAAGACCAGTGTATTGACAAAGACCCATATTTCTGACACATGTTGACCAAAAATTCTAAAATTTTGTTTTTGAAAGTTTCTCATCCAGACATGGCCGGATTAACCAGAATGCTCAATATGCTTTAGCTTGGGGTCCCTGCTTACAGAGGACCCCAACCTTAGTCTAAATGCTGTACTACAAACACAGAATTTATTACACGAAATAATTATTATTTGTTCATAAGAAAGAGGCATTAGTTTCAGTTTAAGCAAGAACTTTGCACTAAGCAAATTTCAAATGTCAGCCATGCAACCAACTGCTGTGTTCATGAGTTTCGTTTGACTCAACTTCTCTCTATCAATATATAATGTATGCTGCCTTCACTTTTGTTTTTATTCTGACGCAATTCGCTCTCTGGATTTAAGTTTTAATATTAATGTTTTTAAACATACTCGATGTCGAGAACCTCTCTTCTCTCCAGTGCTAAGAAATGCCAACTTGCTAAAGAAAAGACTGAGGAAATCGGTTATTGTGTGCTTTAGCGCTGTGTTTGGATGCACTTCTTTTGCTAGCCAAAGTAAAAGGCAGTGATAAATTTATAATAGAGCACAACCAAATGGATTTGCCTGATACAACTGGGACAATGTCGTTAGGGACATATAGGGATGTCGCACTCCCACTCCATTGCTAACTGTGGGCTGTGGATACATGCATGACACTGCACATATGTCCACATAAGGTAGTCATGCTCGTACAGGTGAAGCTCACAATACTGAACATATTGAAACAATTGTTACACATCAGTGAAACAATTGTCAAAGTATACAAAGCCTTCTTTTCACTTCACTGATACCTATGAATGGTTGCCAGTTACAGCGCACCACTACTGAGGATTGGCTCGGAAAGGGACCAGAATCCTGCAGAAACATGTCCTAGTCCGGTGATTATCAAACGTTAAATCAACATTATAAATCAGCACTTGTCAACTTTGTGCAAGGGCCAACATCACCAGTTCAATAATAAGCAGTTTTTAATCCTAGCCTCCAAATGGTGAGCATCAACTTAAAAAGTGGCTGCTTTTCAACCCATCTCAAGGTTCAGTTTTCTGCTTCCAATGTCTGCTTTTGACTTGCCAAAAACATCGCTTTCACTGCCTGTGTTGAGAGTGATATGCTTATATTGATTTCATTTGATGAACAGTATTACACAGTTTGCAGCTGCTAAAAGTCACAAATGTTTCTGAACTGTTAGCAGTCACTCTAACCAGAGCCTGTGTACCCTAAAATAGAATATGTTAAAATACGATATGCAAAAAATTATATTACGATATACATTTGATGAACAGTATAATCTGACATTAGCATTAAGTGCAGCTGTAACATAGTCACAAGCATTGCAGTTACTACGGTAACTGTTAGCAGTGAGAAGAGTTAACAAGTTTACGTACCCTAAATGTTACGATTATAATTATTACGTACCCTAACTGTAATGTACGTTGTCAAAAAACTGTAACAAATATTTGAAACAATTTTAGACATAATACCAAAATGCAAAGCTTTGAAGTTGTGTGGTATGCATTTACTACTAATTTGAGCATCATGGCACATTGACCCTGCTTTACTACAAATTGATTGTCATGTCTTTACAGCATCCCCATCATCCCATGCTCATTATGTATTGTGTAGATGATTTATTTTATGTTTCCTATTTTTGGCTAAATCTATTAATAATTATGTACTTGCTAAGTACATACAACCTGGCTGCCACCACTTACTGTTTGATTTGATTGTCCCTATTTAGGGGATCCTCTATCCCTTCAAGGTCCTACCATTTGTATCTAAAACACTATATTCAAAACACTTGCTGTATACTATTGGTTGGCTGCAAAAAATCGTTGATTGATTGATTGATTGATTGAAAGGAGAATAATAATGGTATTTTTACAGTCCACTAGCAGCTTATGACTGGTGCCACAAATTAATTGTCTTGTGATAGTTGAGGCCATTGTGTTCTTGTTGCTATATGCCTGTGCTGGGTGTGTTGGTGTGTATGTGCGTGTTTGACCAGGCTTTTGTGGTTGGATCATAAACAGCTGTTTTTTGGCTGTGGTATCACTTGTAGGAAATGTCTGAGTGATGTATGGTATGTGTGTTTGACTCTTAGACCTGACTCGACAGGCGTTAACTGTCTGGCATTTCATGGATTTTCTGCTGCTTACCAAGAGCCTCAGAGTAGCCAGAATGGCTTTCCTCTTGCTCATGCTATAGAAAAAACTGCGAACTGCTTTCAAGAGCATGTAAATGGTTCTTTCAAATATGAAAGTGTGCGATTGTCTTAATTGCTACATAGGACTGGATTTGTGCTCTGCTAATTACTGCATATAGTTTTGTATAATTCAAAGATATACATCCACTGGGAATTCAAATGTCTTGTGATCTCTGTTGAATGCTACATAGTTTAAATGTATTTTCTGACCTGCTGGTATGTAAACTTTGGACAGACTGATTCTTTTACTTTGTCTTTGCTGTTTTATTTAAGTACCAAAAGGTCATTAGACTAGGGTTCAGTCTCAGTGTTACACAAGTTACAAGATTATTTTTTGTGTCAGTTACGCTTTGCAAAAATATCTAAAATTTAATAGGTATTGTGTATTTTTTTACATGCTTATGCAGTGCCTTTAAACTATCCTTGAAAGACACAGATAGCTTAAAGGCCCTGCACATGATCTATCAGGATCCTAATTATTTATAATCCTGGTAGTTAATCCAAATATTATTGCCACTTTATAATGTGTGCATAAGGTTTGCTGATACTGATGATAACCAGAGCTCTGTAGAATTTCAAGTGGCCGCATATTTCATGGGCTGTGTGCAGGAAGTGTAATCTTCTGTGGCTCAGGCTTTTATTGCCAATAAGATCATTTGAAAGGATCTACGACTTCAACAGATGTCATGGGAAATTATCCGAGGACATCAGTGTCACCAGACACTAGTGTTGTTTACGTTAACAAAAACGATAACCTTTGTTAATGAAAACTTGAAGTTTATTTAACTAATTATTTAAGGCTATAGAATGAAAACTGCTCCAAAAACTGTACCAAAATAAAAACTGAAACTCAAGGAACATCATATTTCCATTTGGCCATAATGCCACCCTACCAAAAGAGAAAAGCTAAATATTGCTGAACAACCAGATTATTCGTATGATGGATATTTGTTTCCTTATCCTAGATAACAACATTTGTTGTCAAATTAAATTAAAATTTTAAACAGAACTGTTTTCAGATATGATTAACAATTACTTTTTCCAGGCATTTGTGTTTTTTTCTGTCATCAATGCCACTTTTTCTGGAAACAAGGTCGCCATTTTTCGTGTTCTCGGAATCACTCTGCGGAGTCTTAATGTGGTTACCGCAGAATGGCACAGCCGAAGGAAGGAAGGAGGAAAGGCTTTATGGCATGAGATGAGCAGTTTTGACATGCTGCTGCTGCTGCTGCTGTGCTCCGATGTCCAAGCTTGTCCATAATTATGTTACCTGAAAGCCTGCTGAATTGTGTGCTGCCAGAGCGTGGTGGCTTAAAGTGCTGATGATATTTTTCTTAAAGAGATAGTGCTTTGTAGACGGTGCTGCTCTATATATGAAAGTCCACTGATTGGTCACTACAGATGTCTGATCCATTTGTCAAAAATCTGCTCAGATTTCTGGACAGAAATAAGATTTCTGCTATTCTTTCTATCCATATGCATGTCAGTGTGTGCGTGGATGTATATCTGAGCTTCTATGTGTACCGTAGTGACCCTGTAGCACCTGTTTGTGAATTGCTCCCAAGTTTTCTTTGCTGCACATGAATAAGGTTTAAAATCTTTTTTGTAGCCTTCAGAATATTCTATATTTTAGTTGCAGAGCAGTTGAGCAGAGCTTTATGTTATCTGTGTTTGGTGTTGTATTTATGGTTGAAGTAATACTTGTATATATTAGTTGGGTCTTTTGTAGCACTATGTTTCGGATTTTTCATGCCTTTGTTAAATTGAAAACCTTTGTCATTTGGCATGCATGTCAGTGACAGTAATATTTTTATGGTTCTTCAATAATATAGTGTAACTTTGCATATACCATTTAATGCATAACGCATACCATGTTATGCAGTAAAATGTTGCATCTGGTGCCATGTTATCAACTTTTCAGTAAAGTATGTAATCAATTCTATTCTCTAAATGTCTGCGTCAACAGTAGTCCACTGCAGTTTGGTCTGCCGTTGAAGATTATTATCCATCTAGTTTAACTTACGGAAATCTTGTTTGTTTGAGCCACAGGCTAAAAAGTCAAATCTTGCGACGACTAATTCGATCACTTACAATCATTCAATCGTCCTGAAACTTGGCAGATAGACTCGCCCTCGCAGACACTTCATTCTATAAAAATTTCAGCTCCCCAAAAAAAGGCTAGCTTATAGATCGGGGACTCAACTTTTCGAATCGGGGAATCCCCTTTTCCGATACGCAGCGTTGTCATTGGCCGCAACAAAAACGGGCGCGCTGCTTCATTAAACGCACGCTATGTCGTAAAATGAATACTATATATTTGTAGAGTAACTGCTTCGTAAGACGCATTATAGGATACTAGATGGATATAGTAAAAAACTTTGTTTTTACGGGCTGTATTTTATTTATTTTTACAGCTGTGTCATTGGAACAAATTTTCGTTACAGAGTATGTAGTTAAACAGTTAGATGCAAGACCTGAGACTCAGAAATTTGAGATAATAAAGTAGCCATCATGTCACCCTAGGCAGAGTTACTTTTCTATATTTAGCCAAAGGTTTTTGACCTTATGGTATGACTGATGCAGTCAAGTTGTACATCTCTGAATTTGGAGATGCATATTTCACAGAACCAGTGATGATGTTGCTTCATGGACAAAAATAAAACTATATTAGACATAATTGAAATAAACTCAGAGTTGTACTACTTTGGACGATTGTTGTCTCTGTTGTACAGGATCTGGTGAAAAGTCACTTGATGTTTGCTGTTCGTGAAGAAGTCGAACAACTGAAGCTGAAGATCCAAGAACTGACAGAAAGGAATAGCCAACTTGAATACGAAAACTCGATCCTTCGAGCGTCAGCTCCTCAGGAAACTCTTGCCAAGCTACAGAGGTCACAGTCATCCCTACCATCTTAGCATCAATTCTTTTGCTTCATCTTTGGGCTACTGCGGCCTCTGCATTCCGTCATCTTGGCCGCAGTACTGCGAAAAGATGCCACGTTTTGTTTGCGCACCACTACTTCAAAACATCTACCTTTCACTGTTATGAAATCATTTAGAGGAATTTCTGCGAAGCATCGAAATGCCGTCGTGACTTCATCTGGAGACTTTGTAAATCGTTAGATGTGTGGAGAATGCGACTGATGCTGGTAGCTAAAAATATGATAATAAGAGCCTTTGTTTTGAATATCAGTTGCTCATAGTGTTGAATTTTTTATGCATAATGGTTCTTAACATTATTCTAGTAGCTGAACAATAAAGTCTGAAAGACTGAAATGGCTTAGCACGACGTAACCCTGCTTAGAATACCATCTCTCTCAGTTTTTAGTTGATGGCTTGATGTTCGTTACAACTACAGTGGTTCAGTTAGAATCATTAGAATCTTTAGTTAAAAACCAGGTTTTAGAAGTTAATCACCACTTCTGAAACTGTAATATTACCAACGAAACTGGAGTCATTGTTTTCGTGAATTATCAGCGAACATACCATCTCTCAGATTTGGGTTGATGACATTTCCATCATTGCGTCTTGGTATTTTCCATCCTGGGTCGCAGATTTCTCCATTCTGCTAAACAAGGCGACTTGCGTGTTCTACTCCCGGACTTCCATGGTCCACTATAGATGTTTTGCTGTGATTGGCCCATCCTAACATGTGACATGAACTCCTCAGCTCCTGAAACTCTTTTCTGCAAGTGCTTGAAGACCGACCATTCTGTTTGATCGTGGTTTCATTGTGTTAGGTCAGGAGCACCTCTGATGAGGCTCTCTTGAACTGGTGCTATATAAATTCACAATTATCATTACCATTACAGCAATGTGCAGTTTAAATTTGTATCAATAGAAAATGTGCAGGAAAACAGACATTACAGTTTAAAGGGCTTACGAACAACGAAGGATGTGCTACCGTTGCTCAGGGAGAATTACTATACTATCTAAAATGCTGAATGTCTTTGCTGTTTTTATTACTGCACAGTAATCTGGCAGAACTCATACATTGTACTTAGTCTTGCTAGCTCACTGTACTGCAGTGCTATCGTGTTATTGTACATGATCCAAATGGTAAAACTGTTCAGTCAGCCAATCAGCGTTACATTTTAGATTGACAATCAGTTTGTAATTCAGTTGTTGAATGAACTTTGGGATTAATTCAATGCTGCAGTGTTTAAATTTAATGATAGGTGGAGTTGACTTAAGCTTTGATCCGTGTTGGTGATGTGTCCCATGTTGGCGTATTTATCCATGTTGGTGCAAAAACTCTGAAAAGCTGGTTGTGTCTGCTTGCTTCTCTCCCTCTCGTGGTTTCTCAGCTGCATCTGAACAACAGCAATCTTATTTCATCATTTAAAAAATATGAAAGCCTTCACACAGCTGACTAACTGTTGTCAGTTCATTTCACTGAATTACTGTATCACATATCAACGCACTGTCATGCCAACTTACAGGACAATATTGTTAAGATTGAACTATTACAGAAAAATCATTGCTTTGTGATGAAGCAAGAGAGCATCAGGAGTTATGCTATAGTGGAGGAAATACGGTTTAATATATGATGTGAAGTAGTGATTAAGATTATGAAAGATTGCTGTTGCTTAGCATCAATTTGAAATCACAGCCTAGAACTATTAGTGGTTGGACTTGGTGGTAGGATGGTGGTGGGTGCTACATGGCACGGGGCAGGGGTCCGTTCAATAACACTGCTGGTCTTAATGAAATGTTAGCTGGTCAAATGATACCTGGTGGAAGCCTGCTGAGAAGACAACCTGTAACAAACTCTGGGCAGCTTGTTTATTCACAGCTGCCTCTCACTTCAGGCATAATGACATGGTTTCAGCCCAAGCTAAGATTGGAAGTGAATGATTCCTCTACATCACATTGAGGTTTATGGAAGAATTTAAATTCTTCAGGTTAAGCCAATGTGTGAAATAACTGTCAGAATACCTTAATAATTGATATAAACAATCAAGAATGATAGTAGTTTATAGTTGAGTAGTACATCAATGCTGTTGCTAACCTTTGTGATGTTTCTACTAGTCTTTCCTGTCAACATATCTTTTGTATCTTTCCTTACCACTTTTTCTCGTGCAGCTGAAACCAGTGAGCCAATTTTCCGGCTACATCTCGTATTTATAATCTTACGTCATTCCAGACTTAGTTCCATTTGTTTGCCTTGTGGATAAACGCAGTCGAAGGTGACTGATGCTTTAAGACTTCTTGCCCAGCACTTGCCTTGGTGTTCTAATAACTTTGAGATAGGGATGGGCCGATTGGCATTTTTTGCAGATTTCCAGAATCCCGATAATAACCGGATATTTGGACTGCTTTTTGGCCTAATCGAGATTCCATCCGATTAATGGACAATATTTCTTTTCATTTGCAAAGATATAATAAATTAATAATTAAAGATAAACCTAAATATGAAAATAACATTTGAAACCGCGTGGCTTAAGAAAGAAGCCCGATTATCTGCCATTTTGTTGAAGCGTCGACATCCTGAGTCACAATTTAATTATTTTACACGGACTTTCAATTTTAAAGATTACCACAGGAGGTCGTTAAAACAGGTTACTATTATTGCATTAATGAAGGAAGAAATTGTTTTTTCCCCGAAAAATATCACTTTAATTGGTATTTGGATTGGTAGTCCTGGGACGCGTTTAATCCGATTAGTGCCTATTAGTACAAAATCTGGCCCGAACCGATTTCCAGATCAACAATCGGCCCAACCTTAGTTTGAGACCATCTTTTGTTAGTTTTTTAGTGGCACTAGGGCAACATGTACAGTATGGTTTGGAGAGAGTAAAACAGCAAAGAATAATTATAGAATAATAATATAATCTGTTTTGTAAGTTCTAATCTTTTGTATGCCTCATATCATTATTGCTGTGACTGTGTTTTAATGATTTTCCATTTTGTATTCCAAACTACCATTATGCTGTTAGCATTTTCTCAATTCTGAATTCTTGTTCCCCCTCCATTTTGCCTTCTCATTAAGTTTGCTGATTTTGTTATACGGAACAACACCTTGATTCTATAATCTATATGCCTCAGAACTAAAAAACCCCAACCACGACGGATTTTCTGTATTATTTTGAAGAGGTGCTGTGTTTGCAAAATGTATATATTGAAATACATTATTTGACAGTAAAGAAAGTTGGTCATGTTTTGCATTTTATCGTCTGTTGGTTATAGGGTTCAGACAAATGTGTTTGCCTTCCATTTTCTGTGCTTTCTCAGCAGTTGCTGATTACACAAGAGGATGCAAGGTCAGTTTTTAAGACAGATCATCAAATGATTATTTGTCTTTTGTCCTAAAGATGTCATCTATAATGGAGTACAGGCTTAGTGATAACTTTCGGCCCATCATCTTGGATTTCAACTCCTGATCTTTGTGAATTGGGTCATCTGCTACTGAGGGAAGAGACTAGAAGCTTGGTAATGGCAGATAGCAGCTGTTCCATGCTTACCTTACAGATAGCCATTAGCCAATAGATCCTTCATCCCATGAACTCTGCCTTTGATCGCTTTCGTTGAAGAGGGCTGGTAATCAGGAGAGTTCGCAACGTGATGTAGAGTGCTGTTTATTACGTAGAATCATTTGAGATTATTCCCTTTTGCACATCTGTAGCACCAGTTTCTTGAATGCATCTATGACACTCGTGCTCATAGCCATCTATGATTTATTGAAATTCTGTGGCATTGTTTTCTGGGATAGGGAAAATCAGACTCTGTATAAGAAGAAAGCACTTTGAAGACAGAGACTGGAATGAATCTATCTGGCCTCTGCTTTCTGATCTGGCCATAGAAATAACGAATCTTTTTGTATGAGAAGATAAATTGTTTCTTGAATAAATGATTTTGACTTGAAGTTGGATTTGATTTAACTTCGAGAGTAAGGATGACCGTGTGCCTTGCATTATGTTGAAGGAACAGCATTAATGCATGACCTTTGTGTATTGTCTGTTTTTACTTGACAGCAGGAACTTTGCACAAATTGTAGGGTACAATTTAGATAAATCGGGGCTCTCACAACCTGCAGGCTTCAAACTAAAAGCAAAGCAATGTGGTCTTCATCGGCCTAAGCCATGGAGATGATGGAGTTCTAATTTACTTATATTTATGGTAGATCTCCATGTTAATAACAAGAGTTTACTAAAAACAACTGGGAAACCTATGTAGCTCATCGTTAAAGTGTTAAGCCCTTGTCGGATGGCATCAGGTATACCATCTGTTGAATAATTTGGAGGAATTCTAACCCTTCCTATACGTGCAATGGTGAGCTAGATAATCAAAGCATGAGAGCAAACATAGAGCATGTAACAATTGAGCACGTAAGACAGGAGCACTTGACAAGGAGCATGTGTGCATATTGGCAAAACAGCAAGTACAACAAAAATCATGTAAAAATTAACAATGCTTCTTTCTATCTTATTTTTATGCACCTATCTCTTGTGTACATAGGCCTACATGTATAGTGCTTTTCTATCACATGCTGATGTTTCCGTAACCCCCAATGGGGTAGTGACCCCACCACTGTGTGAACAGAGTGGCATTTTATTACGATTGACGCCCAGGTGATCATTGGTCTTCGACGTCCCCCACCCCACCACGTTAGGCAGGCTGTCGGTGCTTCACGTTCTTTTCCAAGCTCTTGGGTCTTCCTTTGTTTCGTAGAACGCGGGATGCTGCCTTATATGGGCCGATTATCTAATTCTCATTAGTCTTCTGAAACTATCTTTCATAGCCTGTTGTCGCTGTTGATAAGCAGAGGAGTCTGTTGCAGATGACCGTGGATGAGTCGCTGTATTGGTGGAGGAACTAAGACTAGGCGGAATTCAGAGGAAGTTCGTTCCAGAGTTGAGGTGTTAGATATGGACCGGTTGGAGAACTTGAGGCGAGTACTGACTGGGGGACGGGAGAGAGAATGAGATATGAGGATGATTGGGTAGACCGGGTTGGCTGGATGGTGAAAAGTTGGCGAAGGTCCTTTGGCTGAGAATAATGTACAGTAGTGAGTTGTAGAACAGCGATGGAACTAGAAGTGGATGCGCGCGGGAATGTTCAGCCAGTGAACTGGTTTAAGAACGGGAGTAATTGTGGTGATGCTTGGATGTCCTAGTGACAGTTCGGGTGAGAACATTTTGGAAGACTTGCAGACGCTTAATTTTGGTGGAAACTTTTAAGTCACTGATCAGAAGAATACGATGGTTTGAAGGATCTCTGGTGAAGCGCAAAACGACCCCAACAAATCAAACCAATAGCATTCCGTTTTACATCTCCGGATTTGAGTTGGTTCTCATATGGACCCCATGGAGATGTCGGACTGAGTTGACCCAGGTAGCCTGGTACTCTATGGACGTACAACAATACTAGTACTGTACTGAAATAGACTTGTTTAATTTCATTGCGTTTGCCAGCGTCTCATCCACAAGGCAAATGTTGCTAGAGATATTTTTTTCTAAACACTCATAGTTGACTCAAGGTGCAAAAGAAAAACGTTTTAGGGAGCACCTGTTATGGAATGGCCATCTTAAACTGTACTAAACTCTGAAGGAGCATTGGAAAGCTTCTTCGTGCGTTGAGGCGCTGAATGATCGTGGATTCTGGTTATCCGGCCATGGCCTTTGTTTACAGAATGAGGCTGGTGATCAAATCCAGACCATCTTGACTGATAGGGCCAAGAGTTCCAATGCTAAAGTAACCATGCATTTAAACTGGCAGAATGGTGTCGTGCTTACTGTAGCCACTTTAGCCCCCCCACTGGACCTAAACGAGTCCAATTTTACTCATTAGTTATTATTACTCCAGGGTTTAACGTTGTGGTTTGACATCAAAGGCCGTTGCTCATTAATGGGCGGAAAGTCAGCTTTTATGAGGCCCGGAAAGGAACATCAATAACCGCCCGACTTGCGGTTTGGCCACGGCCGAGAGAGTTTAGGATGCCAGAGGCAATTTCCACCCGAGCCGTAGGTTACAATGGTGGCCCATGAGTCCCATGCATAGGGTACCAATATCGTCCGAATAGAACCCAGGTCGCAGTGGTTTCATTGCTCAAATGGCGGATCTCGAGTCTTGCAAATGTATAATCTACGGCCTAAGCTATCTGAGGAATCTATAATCGAACCTTGACAGTTCTCCTATTTCGGTATCCCCGGATAAGCGTAAAATGCTGAAATACGAATCTTGTTGTCGAATAATATAAACAAAAGCGATTAGGCCTATACTAAGAAACATTTGAAGACTAAGCTTGGATCGTTTGTCTAAAGTGATGTCATACAATTACAACTAACAACAGATTTAGAGGAGGGCGGTTCTCTTCTTTAGGTGTTGGTGTTGAGGAGTTCAGGCTATCGATCTAATGCCTACTGCTTATATGCGATGGAGATTGGCCTCCTTAATCAGTTGCCCTAGACAACCAGATCGATCGTGTTGCTGTCCCTGACAAGCGTATCTAGATCCTCACATGCACTGAAGGACCTGCCCTTTGAAAACAAAATGCATACCGAACGAAAACAGGTAAACCAATTACTGAGAGAACGTCATGCAGTTATAGATCTGCAATCTGTTTGATGAAAGGACAATTGAGGAGCAACACCTGACTATTATATATGCGTCAATTTCCCGCTCTCACGTTGAAGCCAAGGAATTGAACGGAGAGTATTTTTAGTTCAGGTTCACAAATATTGACTCGTTTCTGCCATTTCCACAACGTAGCTTAGTGGTAAACATAACGACGACGCAAAATCATCTCAATTAATACTGCTGCTGCTCCTGCTACAAATAATAGCCTACAATGTCTGTTTCTTCGCATCATTATATCTATTATTATTTTATAAACTGTCTTTTTATTGCTAGTAATTGCAGTAGTATAGTAATAGTAGTACTGGTGATGGTAGTAGTAGTAGGAGGAGAGGTGGTGTTGGTAGGAGTGGTACATAGTGGTAGAAAAGACAAGATCAGAGCATCACACGAGGCAGTATATATATATATATATATATATATATATATATATATATATATATATATATATATATATATATAAGTTTTAGTGGTTGTCACTATTATTGAGGTTTGTGCTAAATTTACCCCCCACTCCTCCCCACAGCTGACGGTCTATTAAAGGATACAATCGTTCTCCGGCAGAGACAGCTGTTCAAGAAGCGAAATCGAAACTTGATTTTAAGGAGTTGATTGTAACAATATTAAACTGGTTCAAATCATGGCAAGCCTAAATTATGTCCGAGACTCCGAGTTGGAGGGTTCAGACACAGATGCCTTATTAAGAGCTTAATATGTATTCCATTTCCATCTGCATGATTATATTTATTACTTTTATTTTCATAGGCTACAGGTCGAGCTTCTCAGCAATCGAACTCTATTATGGCACTGAAGTTCAAACGGAAGTAGTCTCGACAAAGAACGACCAACAGACTCTGCTACTCGGCCGACTGTTCCAGGGACGGAGAAGGGGATTTTCTGTGCGTGACAGAAGATTTATATGGCGCCCGATTACGCAGGAAACGATGGATTTATTTCGTGAAGTTGCGGATGTCATTAGCGTTACTGCAGGATCGCTCATGAGGACAGTCTAATTAAAAGCCGACTTCTAGTTAACTATAGGAAATGGTGTACACTTAGACCTTCGTCGTTAGATAAACCAAATGAAGTATACGTGAATGAAGCGAGGACAGGAGAAGCTATAGATGAATTGAGGACAGATGTGGCCAGGTGTAGCCTATGTATTATATATTCGTTTAATATTGAAACACTAGGTTGACACACCGCAACCCATTACAGAAAGTGGTATTGCCAGTTAAAAAGAAGAATGGAAATAATATTCATGCATGTATGTAATGTATGTATGCATGCATTTATGCATGTATGTATGTGTGTGTGCGTACCGATAGTTGCATTGCGCCTTTTCAGCAGTTCCAAAGCTCGCCAGCGAGCTATCCATTCAACTTGAAACAACGTTCTTTGAAGCACAGAGAAGCTATTAAAGGGTGACTCTCTTAGAAGCACATCAGAAGCGATTAGTCTAGATAGTGCAACTGGCTCTGGAACGAACTGGCGACTTCTATCTATATGTACGACATCTGACAACGTTGGCGAGCTGACGTCATGCACTGAGCTCTAACCTGATCAGGTTTATGATGTTTATGTAATCTGAGCTTAATATTTTCAATAAACGACTTTAAATGAAATCACTTGCCTTAAATTTGTGTATGCTGATATGGCTTCTGCAATTATGATCCATGGCAAATTTGTAATAATCCTTTTGAAATCTGGCTAATAGCCTACATCTCGTTAATTTCACAGTTGACAGAATTCATTTGGCGTTTAGTTTTAAGTTATCTGCTGAGATGAATTTCTGCAGATAATTGTCATCTTTTTTGGCCTGCTTCTTAGTAGCCTATATATCTTGATCTCAGTGCAGCCTCCGCAATCGTAGACCACCAGCTACTCCTATCAAGACTCAATAAAAGCTTTGTTGTCTCTGGGATAGCTATAGACCGGTTAGCTTCTTGCCTGGGATGCTGGGCATTGTACCGCTCGGTCTGAACCCACTGTTTGCACCGCTGGAGTGCCACAGGAATCTGTCCTCGGCCCTTTATTATTTACCGTCTATACTTTCCCGATCAGTCGTGTAGCTAATCACTTTGGAGTCTAATTACAACAGTAGGCCTATACGCAGATGATACTCAGCTCCACATTGCTCTGTGACACACTGATCAGCCTGGTAAACTAAAACTTGAGGAGTGCCTCGTGGTTCTGTTTCAATGGTTTGTCCATGCATAAACCTAGACAAGTGTGAGGCAATTTTGTTCTGTTCACTCCGACAACTGCGTTCTCTTCCTTCACTTTCTAGCATCGACCCCACAGGCTCTGTTGTGCCAGTTTCAAAAACTGTCAAAACACTGAGGTAATCCTGGACAGTAAGCTTCCGACCGCATATAACAAATCTTTGTAAATCTTGTGCTATCACATCAGGGCAATACGTCACATCAGGTCGGCTCTGACTAAGAATATGTCGCAAACCATAGCTTGTCCCCTTCAATCATCTCGTCTTGATTATGCTAATTCGGTTTTGTGGGTCTTTCAGACCTTGAGCTCAACAGGATGCAACACATCCAAAACTCCTTCGCTCGCCTGGAGCCGAGTGTCCCACTACGAACAAGTTCCTCATTCATACTTCATCAACCGCACTGGCTTCCTGCTGAGTTCAGGATAAAATTTATTTTGGCCTATTTGACCTACAAAGCCCTCAGCACCAGCGCACCTCACTAACTTCAGTCACTATTAATCCTTACATTCCTCCTCGTTGCCTACGATCATCAAGTACGGATCTTTAAGCTGAGCCTCGATGCAGAACAGTTATGGGCTCACATAATAATAATAAGAATAATAATAATAATAATAATAATAATAATAATAATAATAATAATAATAATAATAATAATAATAATAATAATAATATAATAATAATAATAATAATAATAATCAATAATAATGTAATAATAATAATAATAATAATAATAATATCTTTTCTTTAATAAGCGCCTGACAAACGCACTGCGCTGTACATTTACATGTTATGCAATTTAAATCTTAACTACTAATAGAACAGACAGCCTGCAATACACGGCGCTAATAGCAGCCTACAAAGCATATCCGCCCAACGGGGGCTCGAACTCGGTACCTCTCGCTCTCTGTGCCATAATTATGTTATCCAATGCGCTATCGGCCCTCCCCCCCATATCCATTCTATGCCTCTGCTCCAGGGAATTGAATCGACGTCAGCTCTCTTCGTAGCTCAAATTCACTTCTCTTCAAAAGCATCTCAAAACTCACTAAGTCTCTAAGGCTTTCAAGCACACATAGGCCTATACCTAAGTGCATCTTCCTCTGGCGGCTGACTATCCGCGCTTCAGATTCACAGTTCGTTGTGACCCTGCACGCATTACAAATTTAATTACTATTATTATTATTATTATTATTATTATTATTATTATTATTATTATTATTTATTATTATTATTATTATAATATTATAAGCAAATTTATTTCTTCATAAAGCCAACAAACTTATGTACAGACTGATTAAAAGTAACTGTTTTTCAATATTTAGAAGCCTTCGATCAGTCCTGGGCTACTGTTGTTGCAACCTGTGGTCCCTAAAACAGATAGAGCGTTTCCATTTTGTAGGGCGACTGATAAGCGTTGTAGAAGATGACTAGTCTCACGCTGGTCGCCTGTCTCTGCTGAGATCTTGCGTCCTAGTTCTTGGACAAACTGCAGTGATTCTGTGTGCCAGCTTCCTGCAGTTTCGACTGCCACAGGAATATTATTATTATTATTATTATTATTATTATTATTATTAATCTCCAAATCTCCTCTTGTGCCATTAACCCGTCTAAATATGAATTCATATAAGCTGAAGACAATTCCAGATATCCTCTAGACTACTTAGTCTACTTCCATCAACCTATAGACTCTGCATCCACCATCAATTAACCCAAATTCCTCTGTTCGCAACACAGGTGTGATTTTTTTACCAAAACATTAGTTTATCCGAACATATATCTCACCTGTCCCGATTTTTGTTTCGTGTGCAACTGTAAACTGTACATCGGTAGCCTACATCCGCGACCTTCGAGGAATCCGTGCAATGCTCGAATTCAAAATCGCATCTATTGTCGCTACATCTATTTTCCATGCTAAACTTCGCTATTTCAACTCGCTCCCTCTGAAAATAGACACCACCCATATAAACCGCCTTCAAGCTATCCAGAATGTTCTTAGCCCGTCACTGAAAAACCCAAACACCATCACATCACTACTGAGTTCTGTCCTCCACTCTACTGGCATAAAAATTGTGTAAGAATAGAATACAAAGTCCTATCACTTATACATACAACAAACTTCAATCCTCCCAACCCTCCAATCTTCGTCAGTTGTTCACAGTTCAACCAATTCGCTCAACCCGCTTCGCCTCTCTTGAATAGATTCCGGCCAGAATTACGAAAATTATCTGATATTCAGAGACACCTCTCATACTCTCCACAGGTCTTTCGCTCAAAACTGAAAACTGCTCTTTCACAAATCCTATCTTGATTTCTCCTCTTCCGCTTACTCCCTCGCCGTTTCAATTCTAAACACCCCATTCAAATTAGCCGTCTGACTGCCTGAGCCCATTGGATCTTGACGTGAAACCGATTTTGACCCTGCCTGCCTATTGATTATGTTTTGACCAAGCGCCTGCGCATAAGCTGCATGGTTCCCGCGACTTCTCTTTTTGGGCTCTGTAGAAGTCTCAAGATTACGATTACGATTACGATCAGCAGTCTGCATTGGAACTGCTTCGGTCAGTTTGCGGTTTGGTCCTCATCAGAGTCCAGGTAATTCGTCTAAACGGATACAGGGATACAAAAATGAAGAAATAGGGAGATAAGGAACGGGGAGGGAAAGAAGAAAGTAAGGAGGAAGGCGTTCGACTCAAATGCAGCTAACGACCAATGGATGCATAGGTGATGAGTCGAAGACGTCTTTTCGCGTAATCCTCTGATAATCCTCAGTGAAACAGAGAAAACGCAGAGAACAATGACTCAGCCACACTGAACGAAACGAAGAAACAGACAGATGGACGATCGGACTGACGACAGACAGACCAGACCGACCGACTGCGCATGGGAATAAGTAAATTCTACAGAACAGCTCGGTCTAAGTTATTACCACATTACTGCCTCCCGAAAGGCATTCAGAGACACTTTGCATGCACGTATGTGTACGCTATATATATACAATATACATATTGGCATGGAACAAAAGGGCAGCAAATATTGTATGTAGGCCTATATATATATATAGGCCTATATACAATAGAAATTGTATATACATATACATGTATATACAATGAAAGGCATGCACACAGATTGGATCTAGCAATAAGTATATAAATTTCTAGACCAGGCAGTAAACCCATTAAACGGCCAACTCCTTTCCCGTTTCGCTTAGAAATAATTGAACAGTCATAAATTCCTGGGTTCATAATTGAAATATTGGAGAATTGATGCCACTCGCATACAATGGCAGTGGTAGCCTATAGCCCTATACCCCGTGATCGATCGAGTAAGTCTAGACAAGGCTTAGGGTTAGAAAGCCATTTCTCCTCCAGCTGCAACAGAGAGCGAGGAACAAAAAATGAGAAGAATCTGTTAAGATTTCTGTCCAGAGACAGATTAATACCATGCATATACGATTATACGGGGAACAGGGCCATCATCTTTAATAATTAATGCATGCATGGGGAACAAACGGCTTTGTCGTTTAAAAATTGTCCAGTAGTCGGAATCAGTTTAACGACACTGTGTGATAACAAAGATCATTAGCGTCGCCTCCTCCTTTTTCTATTGGGAACGGAAGTTCTCCAAATCATGAAGGGTGAATAATCTTGCTACGGAAAAGAAGGGTTTCTGCTATCAAGTGCACACTTCGGCCGTCTCCTTCGTTCCTGTCCACGTAGTCACTTAAGTTACCCCTTTCTAACCTGTTATCGTGGAGAGTATTTTTTAATCCGTTTCTTCTTCCATCCAGCCGTTGGGATCTGTAGAGTCTGCTAGAGAGAGGCCATAAGGCCCCTTGTTGCGATTAGCCGAACGGATGCTGTGCAATTAGCCACCGACTGTCTACTGTATACCCCCGCTGGTCAATCTACAATGGACATCAGTGATCGCAATTAAACAGACTCTGGTCGTAAAACTTTGAAAGGCGAAGAAGAAGCCTGGTCCGGGGAATAGGAGAGGTATACATCTTTAGAATGTAAACAGCTGCATCGTTACTCCTCCCCTCCTCTTCCCTTCGACTCCTTCTTCCTTATCCCTCGTCTTACTCCTACTCCTCCTCTTTCGCTTCGTCTTGCTCATCCCTTCTTCGCTATATCTGAGTGCCCTTGATAAGGCACTACCACCACTTGCTGAGCTTAATGCAAATATATTCATCTACCACAGCACGACAGTGGCTGCAACATAAGCTCTAGCTTGCAAACTTCCACATTACACTAAGCACGTTTTCAAAACAAAAACAAAAGCATCACTTTGGTTCTGATTTATGTGCTTTATGAACTTGCTAATTATTTGTCTAATGTATAATGTCTAATGTATATCCCTAAAATTGTTTGGACTCAGCTGCCTGTCAACAGCATAACTTATATTCTGCATGGATATGTGTGTCACTTAAACGTTGACCGAAATGTGAACCAGGTACTATAGGGCCAGGGTGGTCTAAGCTTTTACCTGGCTTTCTGATGCGCAGTGATTGATCTGTTACTGACATGATTTGTAGGCCTACTGTTATTTGTTCTCTGACGCAATAAACGACTTATAATATGAAAACAAAAGCAGCAACAACACCTAAAACAGAATTAGGAATGAAACAAATAAAGGAAAACAATATTATTTATTATTGCTGTCCTGCTTAGTACAGGCACGCTTATCATCTTCATCATCATAAACATGGCATCTTGGTAGCGTCGTCGTCATCATCATCATCAGCAGCATCAGCGTCACATTCTGTGACGTCGTCATCATATATTCTGAGAAAATGACTCGTCTCAAATGAAACTTCCTGGGACAATACAGAATGCTCTCTAGCTCACATGTGGCCACCAAAACCGCTAAACACCACCACGTATACCCCAGTTGTCAGCATATTCACTATAAAATTAAAATCTTTTCTATGATGCCCTTTAAACTTCCGCACCTAATTTTATTCGTTGGCTACTCACTAGGCGCTACCCAAACACCTAGCTCTAATCAGCGCTCGTGAATAAGCTGATGCCCTACGCTTTGCTTTGGAGTAGCGCTTTAGAAATTATTAGTTTACGATAACGATGATGATTCCTCCTCGTGCACTTTTCTCTCATCCTTCAGGCTCTTTCCTTATAAACTCTGCGATCGCTTATCTGTCTATGCTCTTTGGAAAGAACTCCGGAAAGACCTCCGTTCGCTAACGTCCATTGTCACCTGTGAATGTTACCTATACTACGCTTGCAATGTCTCCTGGAGAGTTCCAATTCACACTGACACCAAACTTTCAAGCGATCTTATCCAGCTTCCCCATTACAATCCTTTTTCCTTTTTGAGGGTTGTTACGAGTTTTTTTAAAGAATTATTTCGCATATACCTGCTGTGATCATTTTGTCGCTTGGAAATGTATTTGATTTGTAATAGCACCGATGCCGTACTGGTCTCCTTGATGGTTTTTTTTGGTGCTAAGAAATTTCACAGTTTTGCATTTGCAATTACATTTTGCATTTTGATAAATAACACAAGGAAACCATAGGATGTCGTTAAACAATGGAAACAATGACAAATGCAGTACATTTTCATTTAATTTACATTTTAATTTACATTGTCATTTAATTTACATTTTCATTTACATTTTCATTTACATATACATTTTCATTTACATTTTAATTTAATTTTCATTTACATTTACATTTTCATTTACATTTACATTTTCATTTGCATTTTTATTTAATTTTCATTTGCATTTACATTTTCATTTTCCTATAAATGTTCATTTACATTTTCATTTAATTTTCATTTTGATTTAATTTTCATTTTCATTTACATTTTCATTTTCATTTACATTTTCATTTACATTTACATTTAGGCCTATATTTTCATTTACATTTTCATTCACAGTTCATATTAATTTATTCTGTCGTTCATTTGTTCCTGCGTTCGTTCATCCAGTAGCGTCTCTGTCTATGATAATGATAACTGAGTTGTTAGTGTTGTGTCAATCGCTAGATGGAACCATAAAATCCTCAAACGCCGCATAGGCTAATAACATTGACTGACTGCAACTAATACAAGCATACTTATATCTTACCACGATTTTATGATAATTATGAACTATGCATACATAATATATTTGCATAGATATTTTCACTATACTCATATTTTTATATATGCATATATATATAAGTAGTATAAATAAAATTCTTCACTTATACATACACTATACATAATACGTTTATAAGTTTACTTACATAATATATTACAGGCTACATAATATATGTGCTATTTTCCACATTTTATATCATGCATAATTTATAAACGTATAAGTATATGATAGTATTTATACACTATATATTACATCATATATATCACTGCATGATATATATATATATATATATATATATATATATTATATATATATATATATATATATACAGAAGTTATAACAAGGTCTTCGATATATTTATATATTTATAAATATGTGTTTACTTTTAAAATTAAGGCATCATAATATACATGAGAAGTAAAATGCAATATAAAATTTAATGTATTATAATATAAGTCATAATCAATGGTACATTTATTGATTACATGTAATTATTATTGCACAGAGCCAACTTGAGTTTTACACATCAGATAATTGGTTGTCTTTGATTAATGGGATTGCCAATTTTTATATGATTAACCAATTTGTCCTGGGATACCTAATTTTGTCCCCAGATGGCAACTTTGTTTCGTTTGACGATCATTAATACATCTCTTATATATATATATGACAATGATGATGACGAAGAATACTCTACCCGAAAGCAGGTCCATTGGCTTTTATGTCACTCGCGGATGAGGTGAGTTAGATGGTTTCACATTGCCTTTCTCGCAGACAATTGTGGGTGAGCAACTTGTCGAGGATCTCTACGAACCTGGGACCCTCTGGTGGCAAGGCACAGAACATACCGCTACACCACCGCGTCCCAATTGATATATCAATAATTCAATATATATATATATATATATAAATATTTATATATCATATATATATAATATATAGCTCATAGGTATATTTATCTTGCATATGTAGGCCTATGCGGGTGTGCAAAGCTATGCAGTGAATGCAATAATCAATAATAATAATAATAATAATAATAATAATAATAATAATAATAATAATAATAATAATAATAATAATAATAATAATAATAATAATAATAATAATAATAATAATAAGCAATCCATTAACATATATATGAAGCCATTAACACATATATGAATATATATATCTATATAATATATATACATATATATATATATTTACGATTTCTACAGACACATACAGATGTGTGTATATTTGTAATAATAATAATAATTCGTTGTTTATTGTCTGTAATTTCAAAGTTCTTATAAATTATAACAGCTTTATGAAACAAACCTTTTAACTTGAGGCATTTAAATTGAGCATATGGAAAATAAAAATCAATTACATAAAATGAATAAAATATACTGCCAGGCTATATTAGCGTCCATATCGTATATTTCTTAAAAACTATATACAGATTATTCATATAAAAGCAAATGTTACTAAAACTTAATTTTACGTTTTGATGTGACCTAGCATAGTAAAACTAATTCTTGTTAACGAATAGCTAATTATTTTGTAGATTAACTTTCTCATTCTCTGACTTTTAGCGTTGTAAGCATGTTTCCAAATTTCATTAACTTGTCTACACATTGTCAAGTATTAGCCTAATTAAAGGCCTAAAATTATCTTTCTCATGAGAAATATAATATTACGACAAAATATAGATATAGAGTTTATAGACGTTCGACTTGAACTCTCGGACTTAATATTTATATAAAAAAAATGGGACGAAGCAAAGGAAATGATGGCAAAAGAAACAAGGGACAGACCAAGACTAAGCTGGATAGATAATAATTGTAATTATGACAACTTCTATAGAATCGTCAGTAATAATAATAATAATAATAATAATAATAATAATAATAATAATAATAATAATAATAATAATAATAATAATAATAATACAAAATACAGATACGCTGTTACTGTTAGACGTTTGGCTCGCTTCTGGGACCTTAATTGACATGGATGACTGGGACGTAGCCAAGGAAATTACAACACCTTTTATAATTTCTAAGACCCTGGGGAATGAAGTACCTCAGGGCATAAAAAAAAAAAATAATAATAATAATAATAATAATAATAATAATAATAATAATAATAATAATAATAATAGTAATAATAATAATAATAATAATAATAATAATAATAATAATAATAATAATAATAATAATAATAATAATAATAATAATAATAATAATAATAATAATAATAATAATAATAATAATAATAATAATAATTCTATTCTTTATCAATTCAAAGCGACAAACGCAGTATGATTACAATCAAGCTACTAAGTCTTCTTTACACACACTGTCAACTGTCAGCGCAAATGCTCAGGTAGGCCTAATCTATAATAGCGCAGATAATGTGAACGAGAACATAACATCACTTGGAACTTGGACTAACAATAAGAGAAGAAATGGACTTGACAAATGACCGATGACAATATAAATAATTCATCCGTACTCATCGCCACCGAACATATTTGGTGGTGGTGATGATGATGATGACGACGATAATGATGGGACGAAGACATGAAGAGATTCTGCTGCTGGCATATCAATGGTTGCTAAGTAAATTTGAGGAATCGTCTCCCTGGTGGGCCTTGCATGCGTGTGCACTGTTGCCTATGGCAAAGAATGTCGACGCATATTTGCGCCCGACTATTCATTATATTTCTTTGTCTTTCTTTCAGTTTTTTTAATTTCCCATTCTTTGCCGCATTTGTAGTAATTTGGTACATTTAACATAATGAATATTTCACTTTGAACCAAGCAGAATTAGGACCATCATTTTTAAATTTTGGAGCAAATATGAACACAAGTATAAATAAAGTCATATATATATATATATATATATATATATATATGTGTGTGTGACTTGTATTTTATATATATATAATATGAATATAGATATCAGTATTCAATATAATTAATATTAATATCATTGTAGTTTTATTTTGTTTATATTTATTTAGCTTCATTTTATGCTGACATTTATTATATATAAATATATATTGCTAGAATATATACCATAATAGCGTGTATATAGATTCTGGGAACTAACGTGCTGGACTGTAAACTTAAATGCAATGGGCAGCAAAATATTTTAATATTTCTGTTCCGCAAGCAACCATAGCGAACTTAGCTTTAGAAAATGAGTAATTCGACCAGAAATTTGTGTTGGACGATTGAGACTGTCAGAGAGAATACAAGACATCCCGCCCTCAGACACCAAGGTAAAGAAATTTAAGTTGATAATATTTCGTACCCATGACTGCCTCTCGGGTTTTAAGGGGCTACTTCTTGAAAATAACATACGCATATATACATATATATACATGTATATATATATATATATATATATATGTGTATATATAAATTAGGTCCATACATTTTTAGTTCGTATATCTGTTCTTATGCTGGTCGTTATATTAAAATTTATCATTGCATTTGAGTGTATTGAATTGTTTAGAATCAAATAGCAGGAGGAAACGAAATGAATGCAGACAATTCTTAATTGTTCTTCTAATTAAGAGATTCCCTAAGTTATCTTAATAATTGGTTATAATTATTCCAGAAGCACTCGCTGCTCTCGAGTTTCTATTCGGAACTAGTAAAGCTTCTTCTGGCTAATATGGTCGTTGTCTTGGTCTTTCCTCCAATGAGCTAACATAATTTAGGTTATTCGATGATGTATATATATATATATATATATATACATATATATATATCATAAGCATATATATATATAAGCTTATATATATAAGCTTAGATATACTGTAATGTAAATCTCAGCCAGGTGAGACATATCAGATTATTAACCGGCGCTATGGCAAATCATATCCGGGATAGCCAGGTTGTTTGGTCGTTTAGGTATAAGAGTGCATATTTATATAGCCTACATGACTTGATTATGGCAAAGTTGGATTTATAATATATAATATATAAAATTATAATATATAATAGCAACGTATACGAATTATTATTACATAAAGATTTATAAAGCGCAAGTCTTGTAGCTAAATACACCGCAAGCGCGCCTGATGTGGTAACATTATAAAAAGTTATGGTAGGCCTATCATATCTAAGTCACAGCAGGAAAGTTTTAGCTCATGCATTTTGGCAGAAAATCATTCTTAGCTATTTTTATTTAGTCTAAAAAAAGGCTTTTGTAAGCTGTTTGTATTTAAACAAATTTAGCATGACTTACGTAAATTTGAGGATATATAATTATGTGTGTGTATATAGATATACGGAATATGCATGCATGTATATATATATACATATATATATATTTATATACAATACTGTAATTCGATCTTTTGTATCTTCATGTCTGTGTGCCTGCTCGATTTCAGTTAGGCTTAATATATGCATTTTGATATGAATTTATGTAGGATTAATTTAACAAATATATATATAGTGTATATACATATATATACATTATACATGACATATAGATATATAAATTATGTGACATATATGCGTTGATTTTACCTGCGTTGCAGTAAAACTGTTTATTTAGCAATAATTATTTTAAACGCTATATTGATTGGGCGATAACTCTAAGGCACATTTAATCTATGATTTTTCAAATTATGTAATAAAAAATTATTCAAAGACATTTATTCATAATTAGGAAATATGCAACAACAACTGCCGTCAAACTTCTTCTGATACAGACATAATAAGTGCTTCAGGTGATGAATGTAGGCTAGGCCTAACTATTGATATAGGAATAAACTCATGTTGGCCTCTTCCTTAATTTATTCATTTTAATAAATACCTGTAGGTCTATTTGTCTGACATAGATATTTCAATGTAAACTGTAAAATAAATGTAAATGTAAACATTTTTCTACAGCTATCGTGCAGAGATGATCCTGCTTATTTTTCAATGAATTTTTCAGATGTTAACCTTCATCATCGCTGCTTATTCGATCGACTGCCACGCCATTTAAGTTCCTCGTTTAGAGACCGATCCATGTAATCTTTTGCAGGTCTACCGTTCCTATACCGTTAATTCGCCTGTTGTAAATACGAAACTTTATAAAGTTTTGCGAATTACGAAACAAAATGATAATGATCATGGTAATAAATAAGTAAGTAAGAAAGTAATCCTTTCTAGTGTGTCACAAAAGCCTTCAATTTACGACAACACAACAGCGCATACAAGCCGTGAAAAGAAATGTATATCGATAGTAAAAGGAGCAATCAATAATATATACAAGATGATATAAATGCGGATCTTTGAGCTTAGATGAAGCCGGAAACTAACAGCCTGATCTTTAGACAGGTCTATACGGCAGGAAAGCAAAACTTCGAGCGATCGTGAGAATTATTGTAACTGGAATTTATGTTTATATAGGTTAGTCTAAGCGAATCACGAAGGTTTTTGTGCACCAGCGTATGGTAATGAGGCAGACTAATTCAAATGTTTGTCTTTTTTCGTAAATTAAATTTATGGGAGTGCTTCTCATGAAGTAGCCTAACTGGTTAATACAGCGAATAATGTCAGTGATGCTTTTAAAGAACTTCAACTCAGCTTTTTCAAAAAACTTTCCCAAAGTTAAACTATCCCAATCAAAAGGCAGCCTCGCCTAGCCCTGCGCAGAAACAAAATGATCCTTCCAAAAGTCTGTTGATAGGAAACAATTGGAGAGTGGAAGAGCGTAAGTTAACTGGGAGAATGGCAGACTGCAAGAGTTTGGACAATATTTGTTAGTGTATTGGAAGGCATTTCTCCAGATCGGAGGACTTTAGATATAGGGATTGGCTGCAAGCTTTCAAAATGAATGTTAAAGAGTAATCTATTTTAAATCTTCTGGGGGGGGGGACCCAGGACCCTGTAGCATAACAATTTAAGTCTAACTCTTTTCAAATGGATGAAATTGTACGGAAGGGAAACGATTCTATTACTTCTTATTTGTGGAATTATTATTTGTAGTAGTAGTAGTACCAGTGGCATAAATCACGGGGGGTACAGAGGGGGATTGTCCCCCAAAGTTTTGACTAGGGCCTATCTGTCCCCCAAATATGCAGAAATCCGGCCCCGAAACATTTGTCCCCGAAAGTTAGTTAAACATGTACATATTTTCGCCTCTGACTATTACAGTAATTTTATATAGCGCCCCTTCAAGACTATCTAGTTAGGAGAGCTTCCAGCCTAACCTCGGTCGTAAAGTTTAAGGAATGAAGTTTCTTTACTCTTAGAAAGATTAACTATCCCTTTATTCTTGTAGTTCCAATCCCTGATATTAGAGAATTCAATTTCCAGTCTAACAGGAGAGTTTTTCCAGACAGGTACCTTTGTGTCGTCTGCACATTTCAAAAGCGCATGCGCATGTATACCGAGAATGCTCTAATTGCAGATATATGATGTAATTTATCAATATATCACGTATAGATAGGTTGGACTGAAGCGCCAATTAAAGGTGATGTGTGTCATCGACTTCCGTCCATGGGCTC
This sequence comes from Aporrectodea caliginosa, assembly GCA_020284085.1. NCBI lineage: Eukaryota > Metazoa > Annelida > Clitellata > Crassiclitellata > Lumbricidae > Aporrectodea > Aporrectodea caliginosa. Next base: position 559,871 of record JACEVL010000358.1, read on the forward strand.
TGCGAGGCAGTGCGAGCTAGCACATCAGATAGAGGACAGCAGAACTGACGTATAGATAGGATGTAGTGTAGCCAAGGAGGCAACGCCAAACCAGCGCAGCGATTCTGTACTCGACGCGCTGCGAGACAGGGAGCCAGCGTAGGATGCCATGCATGTAGGCCGAAACAGAGGCAAACTTAGGGATTCGCCCAATTAGCCGGGCTGCAGAGCGAAGAACCCGGTCTAGTCGGGCTATCAATACAAGAGGCAGACCAACCAGTATAGAGCAACAGAAGTCCAAGCGGCTGGTGACAAAAACTATCTCTCCACGGGTCTTTCACTCAAAACTGAAAACACTGATTTTTCACAAATCCTATCCCGATTCCTCCTCTTCCCCTCACCTCCATTGCCGTTTCAACTCTAAACACCATCCACCCTCAGGCACGTAGCGAGATATCAAGAGGAGGCAACTTCCGACCATAAATCGTGATCATTGGGGTCATTGGTCTGACTGTCTGCCTGCCTGACCTTTTGAATCTCGGCCCTCTGCCTATCGATTCTGTTTTAATTAAGCGCCTGTGATTAAGCTGGTTCCCGCGACTTCGCGTTTTTGGGCGCTGTACAAATTTAGGGATTACGAGTACGATGAACTCCGACGCTATACACTACACTATTTTGAGCTGCGCTTCACATAGGTCCTATACGTTACCTAACAACAGTATGCATACGATGACACTTGAGGCAGATGAGCTGCTTTACTGCTCACATAAATATTCTCGTCAATTTTTCGCTTGTCTAGTTCATCTTCGGGCTCATCGCAGTGAATTCTCCGTAGCTTTCATAACGTGTAGGCCTACCCTATAGACTAGAAGCTGCTAGCATTCGAACAGTTCAAAGGTTGGAGTAAGCAAGACGTTTTTGTTACAATGCGTCGCAGAGAAGTTTAACAGGGCTGAGTCCAGTTAGTATTTGAGTGCAGTCCGTTGAATATCAGGCCACCTCGTTACCACTTAGTTCTTCTACGCAAGTATCGACGTAAGTTAAAAAATTGGGAAGTTAGAAAAGGTGTTTGTCCTGTCGTTTATAAAAGGGCGCAACTTTGCCCCCACAAAGTGATGGAGATCAATGCCGTCCTTCCTGTGATACTATCAAATACAGCAAGATGGACGACGTCACCATGCACTTATTGCAACATAAAACAAAAGTAAGTGAACTAACGTGAAAGCATCTATCAGCATTGCGACAGTTAAGTATATTATGCTTTAACTTTCTTCAAATCCAAATAACGGTGCCATATCGCCAAAAGTATTTCAGCACAGCGCCAAAGGTTGCAGTGACTGTCACCACCGCTTTTAAAAGGGGTTTTGACCGGACACCACGTCATAACACAAAGTTACGTCTGTGCGCTATATGCTGCATGTATCGTATTATAGGTTCCTGAACAGAGTGATCCGTTTAATCCTAAGACACACTTCTTAGGGCTTTCTATGAAGATATGTAGATAAACATGTTACCTTTACATTTCTAAAAGCAACTGCGAAACGGCAACGTCGATTCTACAATGATCTTCTGAAGTGAAATTGATTTTCAAATGCATATAATCCATCGTTGGTCGGCTATCAGCAACATTCGTCAACTCATTCTATCGACTTCTGATCTTCTATCACCTCTCATTAGAATGAATAGACTGACCTATAGGCGTATAATCCAACGTAGGCTAAAAACAGACGGACTCAAAAATGAACTGCAATAAACTAAAGCATTGAAATTTTTTAATTTGTACAAAGTATAGGCTTAGGCCTACATGTACAATAGTTGTCAGTTTTCTATGCACCGTCAGACTGTTACAGTTATAAAAAAATTAAACTAACAGACTAACTGTGAGTCTGTGACAAATTCTTGGACTTTTGCTAGTGTCAGTGATTTGTCGCTGTGTGCGATAGGCCAAATATAGACTACTTGCAAATGCTTTCAGGATGATCATTTAATTAATGTGAAAACTTTGCTGGCAGTTGCGTGTATACATATTGCCAACTACTGGTATTGTGCACGTGTCACATATTGCTAGACTCAGACTATGACTTTTGCAGTGTAGACTACATATCTTGCGAGGCGGAAAACTTCCCCATTCGTGCCTGAACACCCCTTGCAATCTTATTACTATTTACCAAGACCAAAAACCAGACAAAGATAATTAATTATACGAGACGATGCTACAATCGATTTGCCTCTAGTCTACGGGTCAGAATGTTCTTCAATGTGAAAGCAAGACAAGAAAAGAATTATTACAGCAGAAATTTGTTTACTGCGGAAGATCGCAGGGATTTCAAGGCTTCAGAAAATAAGAAACGCTGGCATTAGACATCATGATGGATCGAGACAACTCTGCTATAGACAAAGTCGTTCAACGAAGACTCCGATGGTTTCGTAATCGTAATCTCCAAACTTCTAAAGCGAAAACCAAGCGCATGGAACCAGCTTATTCACGAGCGCTGCGTATAGGCAGAAGGGATATCCGACATAATTAAAGGGTGTCGACATAATCATAGAGGGAATGCCAGTTGACCGGATAGCCTACAACACACTGCACTACATGCAAGATTCGAAGGAAAAAGACACTAAGGCAGAGCCAGACAACGCTGGATAAACAATATAAATAAGGGTCTACAACATCACTTTGACTGACACTAAGGGAAACAATGGAATTGACAAATGATCGAGGAAAATTTACTCGATTCCGTCGCCGCCAAATGGCTGGCGTCAGAAACTGATGATCATGATGATGATGACAGGAGAGCCGATACAATCTGCGACTCAGGCCCCACCCCTTTGCCCTGCCAGCCAAGGATAGCAAGAACTTTTACCACGCCAGATGTTCAAAGACATTTACTAGCAGCTGTCTGAATCCTCGCTGTCGTTTGGCCTCACTCTCAATACTATAATCCAATCCAATTTGCCCCATTAGAACTATACCTATTATAGTGCTGAACAGTGCATTATCTAGGCCTAAAGCTATAATAGTACTATAGTCTATATTCTATAATACTATAACTGCATAATCATGCATTGGTGTTACTTGTTGCGTCTTGACAGCAAGTTATGAAATAAACGAAAATACAATACAATACAATACAATGATGGTGGCGGTGATGATGATGATGATAATGATGATCCTCAATGCAGATACATGGCGATAGGCTTCTGACAATTTCAATATGATGTCCAAACAGAATTATAAACAAACAATAAAAGAGCAAAAATTACAACCAAATCTGAGATAGGTCAGTTACAAGGTATTTCACACATTTGATCATTTCACAAGCATTGACTCTCCCTTCCTCCCTTTCCTCCATTTCGCTCTCTACCTCCCTTTCCTCCATTTCGCTCTCTACCTCCCTACCCTCCATTTCGCTCTCTTCCTCCCTTTCCTCCATTTCGCTCTCTTCCTCCCTTTCCTCCATTTCGCTCTCTTCCTCCCTACCCTCCATTTCGCTCTCTTCCTCCCTTTCCTCTATTACGCTCTCTTCCTCCCTTTCCTCCATTACGCTCTCTTCCTCCCTACCCTCCATTTCGCTCTCTTCCTCCCTACCCTCCATTTCGCTCTCTTCCTCCCTTTCCACCAATTGGCTCTCTTTTCCTTCCTTTCCTCCATTTCGCTCTCTTCCTCCATTTCGTCCTCTTCCTCCCTACCCTCCATTTCGCTCTCTTCCTCCCAACCCTCCATTTCGCTCTCTTCCTCCCTTTCCTCCATTACGCTCTCTTCCTCCCTTTCCTCCATTTCGCTCTCTTCCTCCCTACCCTTCATTTCGCTCTCTTCCTCCCTACCCTCCATTTCGCTCTCTTCCTCCCTTTCCTCCATTTCGCTCTCTACCTCCCTACCCTCCATTTCGCTCTCTTCCTCCCTTTTCTCCATTTCGCTCTCTTCCTCCCTACCCTCCGATTCGCTCTCTTCCTCCCTACCCTCCATTTCGCTCTCTTCTCTTCCTTCTTTCTACCCTCCATTTCGCTCTCTTCCTACCTTTCCTCCATTTCGCTCTCTTCCTCCCTTTCCTCCATTTCGCTCTCTTCCTCCCTACCCTCCATTTCGCTCTCTTCCTCCCTTTCCTCTATTACGCTCTCTTCCTCCCTTTCCTCCATTACGCTCTCTTCCTCCCAACCCTCCATTTCGCTCTCTTCCTCCCTTTCCTCCATTACGCTCTCTTCCTCCCTTTCCTCCATTTCGCTCTCTTCCTCCCTACCCTTCATTTCGCTCTCTTCCTCCCTTTCCTCTATTACGCTCTCTTCCTCCCCTTACCTCCATTACGCTCTCTTCCTCCCTACCCTCCATTTCGCTCTCTTGCTCTCTTTCCACCATTCGCTCTCTTCCTCACTTTCCTTCATTCGCTTCCTTCATTCGCACTCTTCCTGCCTTTCTTCCATTCGCTCTCTTCCTCCCTACCCTCCATTTTTTGCTCTCTTCCTCCCTTTCCACCATTCGCTCTCTTCGATTCCGACCTCAGATAGCTGCTGCTCGACGATTGTCGTAATAGTTTACCCAGTGGCGTCCCGAGTTGGGATGAAAGCTGTAAATTGTTCTTTTACCACATTCTGAGGACCTGGGTTGTTACCGCCCTCAACTTTGATAAGCAGACCGAGATCTGTTCTGTGCTACTGATGTCTGCGCTCATATCAAGCAATGTAGTGTAAAACTTGCCCGCACGACATTCTGCGACAATACTGTCTGTCTCGAGTTTACTGACCACACATTCTGAATCAACGAACTTATGTACTGCGCATTGCGTGGAACATACGACATTAGCCTACGATGATTTAAACTACGGTACTGTGGGTCTGTGATCGAAATTTCATAAGTGCGACGAAATTCCAGAGTCATGAGTTAGCGTCAGCGAAGACAAATGTTTTGCCGACCTCACAATGACAAAGTCTGCACAATAGAAATTAACGAATAAAAGTAGGCCTAATCTAGAATGTCAATAAGTAGTCTAAACGGTTTGTAGTTTTTGAGAGCTGTTAAAATCTTTACGCTTTTTGAATACCTTCCTCCGTTCAAAAATCACAAATTGACACCAATATCATCCTTCTAAGAAACCCACTTTAAGAGAAACCATTGGTTCAATGCAATGTCAACTTTGACGTCAAAGTTGACCAGATGTCCCAAGGCAACATGCAAGAGTAACTTTATTAGACATTAACTGTTTTGTATGGAGTATGGACAGCATATTCAGGAAATTTCGCCAAAGAAATTTCTGGGTATCTCTTCCGGTTTTAAATTTGTGTGCGAAAAGCGCTCGGGGTGGGGGTAAAAAATTTTCTCCATGATAAGGAATGAAGGATAACCTCTGCTAACCTAACAGCAATCCTTCTTACAACTCTTCCAGTCACTGTTAGAGGTTCTTCAGAGGCTTTAAAATATTTCTAGATTCAACCATGCACAAAAATTGCTATTGTATTGCTATTGTTATTGTTTTTGCAATTGTAATACTATTGTGTTGTTATTGCATAGTGCTATTGTATTACAATTGCAATGTTATTGTATTGTTATTGCTAGATAAGCCCCATGGGCTTCTTCTCCCCACGAATCGATTTTACTACTTAACCTGTTAGACTACGACCTCTTCAATTTCTGTTACCTCCTAATGGCATTTATGAAATGAAAACTGTTAATGACTGTATTCATACGTGTAAACTGTTCATGGAATCGATTCTAATTAAATTTGAAATTTCAATTTCAATTTATTGCATTGTTATTGTATTGTTATTGTGCTGCAAATTTTAATGTTGTTTTCAATCAATCAATCAATAAAAATTTTCATTGCAACCATATTGGGGCGCGGTGGTGTAGGGGTATGGGACCCTGGGCAAGTCCTTCACTCGCAATAATTTATTGCTCATGCGCTACGGCGTGAAACTCCGATTCAAAGTGTCCGCGCTGTAGTCGGGAGCGCCTCTGTGTAGAAATCTTGAAGGGGCGCTATAACAAGTGCTCATACATACATATTACATTATATAAGTTAAACATTGGTTATATTACAAACAGACATTGACAAAGGGGAGGCTGTCTGATAGCTTAGGTCCTATAAAATTTGGGCCTATATTGTTATTGTACTGCAATTTTAATGTTATTGTATTGTTATTGTATTGTTATTGTATTGTTATTGTATTACAATTGTATTACAATTGTATTGTTATTGAATTGCAGGTGTATTGCAAGTGTTGAAAACGTATTTTATTTGATACTGTTATTATATTGCACGTGTATTGCGAGTATATTTTTTATTGAACTGCATAGCAGTACCATGTACTGACATGGCCTAATTGATAATGTATTGCAAACACCAAACAATTTTGTTTGTATGTCCTCTTCTGAGATGCTGAATATCTCGCCAGTCTGAAGTTCATTGGCAAAACAGTCAGCCGAGGTCTCGTGAACTCAATGAAACAGGAGGTAGAATCACAGTTAACGGAATATGGAGCTACCTGTAGGCCATGTCAGATAATGCAGGTGTTTCCTTCGGTCATGCTTCCGACAGTAATAACCGACCAAATTGATAATTAGGCCTTTCTTTAGATCAGACTTTAGATTAATTACAGGTCTACCGCAATTAGGACTGCAACGCGTTCCGGCTTTGATAATTGCGCTGGTAGCGGAACCATGGGAGGCGTTATAAATTATTGGCTTCGGAACGCTATTCGGTATTTCTGAGGAGACAAATTTACGAGTTTATTCAGTGCCCTTGCAATTCACCCACTAAAGACTGGCGGCAGATAAAAATTGCACAGACTGTGATTATTGGCAGATTAGGCAGATTTATTCAGCGTCCCGCAGATATAATTATTCGTCCCATTTTACTTTAATTGAGTGAGTTTGGAATTCAGCCAACGACGTCGCTGCCATGTTTTAGCAAGCTCTCCGAAGCAATATCGCCCACGATATCATAAACAGTTGAGCTATTGTTCTCTTGCATCCCGTGGTGAATTGCTCTTTCTCTGGTTTCACGCTTAAATACCTAACAGTACATACGCTAGGGGCGCTGCATGACTAACGCAGATGCCACCTAGCGAAAGGCAGTGAAACTATTTGGCGTAGTACCGGTGCAATCGCTAGATGGCAGATGTGAAATATTCCGAGACCGTTGAAAGCGCAACTGAGTCCGCGCTGTGGCAGTATAATAGGCCTTAAGGCCAACGACCACAGGGGGTTCAGACGGCAACAGGGTGATCTAATGTGCAGCTGTCAATGATTTGGACAGCTAAGAAAATTTCAGATGAGAAACCCAACCGTTCGGTCAGGGTTACAGAGATACGAGCAGTTGAGTAGTTGAGTTAAACCGCCATCTATTGGGCCGCTGCTTCTGTTGGGCGTCTACCTTTTAATATTACATGAGATTTCCTATTAACTTACCCCATGGACGCTTTTCAGCTGGTCCTATAGGCTGTTCCACTTTTGCCAGAGGATGGACTGGCCCTCTCTTGCTGAACACGTCGCCTCCAGTACCCTTTGCAATACAGTACAATGCGAACGCAATTCCAAAAATAAATACACGGACAGGTGTTACGCTGTTTACCGGAATAATTAGACGGAAACTGAGACGGACAGACAAACAAACAGGTAGATAAGCAGGTAGACACACGTACACATGGGGCATACTCCTTATGCATACATACATACACACGTACATGCATTATATATATATGCACATCTACATACGCGCATACATACTTACATATACAAATGCATATAGATATAGAGATATATAGATACAGACATATGCATAAGGCAAAGCAACACCTGTCTGTGGATTTCAGATAAGGATAGAGAGAGGTTGTTGATTGGATCGCATGACATGGGCCTCCATCTATTCTGTGCCATCGTCAGGCGCTGGTACCAAAGAAGAAGAGTCGAAGCATCTGCTGCAGGAGCGGAGAGAAGAAGGAGGTGGCTTACAAAGGCATCTTTTAAAACGATTACGTTGTAGGCCTACAGAGGCAAATATCTCGTCTTTTCATCGACCTTGCAGTAGCAGCCCCATAGACATGGCCACGAGAGAGAGAAAGACCTTTGTACAACTCCTATCCTCCGTGCCTAGCCGTTACAGGACGGTTTAAATCTATCATCTCGTTCCGAAACAACTTTTCATTATGTCTATTTTTAATCTCTAGTGTCATCTATAGAAACATCTCCGCTGTAAACGGATGTGTCTGCACTGGTTTCGCCTTGCCTGCGATGAACTGAGTGAGCGCAAGGTGCTAGAAAACTGTACCGCAACACGATATCCTTGAATTATTGTCGGGACTTTCAATAAATTTCTTTGCACTGGTTCATCCGTAGACTGAAAGCAGCGCAGCTCTAGCAACAGGTTGACGTTTCATCATCGACGTCTTCGTTCTTGCCTCGCAAACCTAGCAGCTGCATTGATTTCTCATGCGGGCAACGTCGTCTCCAGCCAGGCGCAACGTTAGAAAGGCGTGACCTTTCTACAGTGCGCAGCTTAAAAATATCCGCAGCAATAATATAAGAAAGCCTGACGTCACGTACGCTAGCTGCTAGATACAGAATTTCTAGCTGAGTTATTCTGACCCAGTTTGGCAATTTGAGGATTGTATCTGCCATTATAGCTGAAGTACACCTGCATTTAATCTAAGAAAATAATAAAATTTTATTATCAGAAATTGGAGCGAGCGATCAATAAGCTTGAAACTTATGTATGCATGCATGCCCACCATGAATGCATGCATGTGTATATTTGTATGTATGTTTGTATGCATTTATTTATGCAGTTTGTTTGCTGTTTGTGTGTTCAAATGTTAGGATTTCGATTCACGTTTTCTGTTTACTTTTATATCATCTGAGAAATTCATTGGAAAGTGAGCAAGGTCAAGGCTATAATAGAAAAACGTTTAGGCCTACTTTTACATTTACTGCTTTGTCATTTTCTGTGCCTCTTTTCGTGAGCAATTGAAACCCATTCTTTACGATCGTGGTTTTGCATTGACAGGGTCGAAACTCCTCTGACCTGTTTCTCTAAAGTTGCGCTAGAGAAATTGGCAAGTATAATTGCAATGCGGTCAAAACAAGGAAAATCAAAAAGTAATCTTTGTCACAACTTGGTCGAGCAAGTTATACGGGACTGGGCATAGTGGTAATTAATATTTGTACATTTTATGTAAGTTATTATAATCATTATTTTTTATTGAATATAATAACTTCATGTGTAACTTATTTTATATATTAATATTAATTAATTGGTGCCATGCTAGTGATTCATTCTTCTCTTTTAGTGATTGGAAAAGGCGCTAGGCCAGCTTTAGCAGTGCTTTTTCTAGACATTATATATATATATATATATTATATATATATATATTGCATCGTATCGTATCGTATCTCAGAATTTGTAAAGCGCCTCTTACAGTTATATATATATATATATATATATATATATATATATATATATATATATATATATATATATATATATATATATATATATATATATATATATATAAGCCCAATTAGCCCACGTCTATAATGATAACCCATATATAGGAATATAAATGAACATGTATATGTTATATATATATATAACATGTATATGTTTATATATATATAACATAATATATATATATATAACATATATACATAATATACCTATAAATATACGGGTTATCGGTATATACGGGGGTCATTCACTTCGTGAATAAAATTGTTTGTTTCACGTATTCGAATTCATATTTGTGTATTCCATGTATACATTTGTAGATTATTGTGTATATAATTGTGTGTGCTGTCGAGTTTATTTGTATAGAGTCGATACGTTGCTTAAGATGCAAACTCTATCTGCACATACAATTAGTTGTAGGTCTTTGTGAACTTTGATACGTATGTGTAATTAGAATTTTTTAATACATTTGTCAATGCATAAAATTATATGCATATATATATATATATATACATACATATGCATGAACGTATGATTAATGATTATCATCTAATCATACTTTTTTAATATGGATTATGGATCAGGAATGCATTGATTTATAACTTATACCAATACGTAATTATACACTAATATGTCATATTTATTTATATATATATATATAATAGAAGTATAGGCAAATTTATGTGTAGGATATATAACTATATATATATATATATATATATATACTATATATATATATATATATATATATATATATATATATATAGGTGGCAATGTCACCTTGACCTGACCCTGGAATTCTTCTGATCAGGCATCAAAGTAACTCTCCGAACTAACCAAACAACCTGGTTGTTACGGACTTGCTTTGTTGTAGCGCCAGGGTTCGATCTTTTTTCTTTTTGTGCCTTGCTGCTCAATATCTAGAGATTGACATTGATACTTACATGGAAGTGGGGCGTTCGGTCAGCTGCAGTAATAGCAATGGAACAGTTTGTCGGTAACATAGGTTGAAACGCCTTCTTCTTGTTTCCTCTCGTAACGGCTTTCGGATTATTAGTGTTCTTGTCATTGGTTCGATGTGCTGCACATGATTATTTCTAGGCTAATTTATGTAAATATATGTATTTATTTGTATATCGTTTCTTCAGGTAATGTTTTGAAAGCTTATTATTTTCTTCAATTCGAACATTCTCTTATATTTTGCATATTATATGCTTATACATGTTTGTAAATATAGGAACGAAATAAAATCCTTTGTTTTACTTTTACCAAATCATATTTATGCTAATTCGAGTTTTCTATTTAAATCCATGTATTACTGGATTAAAATATGCATTTGAATGCTTATATGTTATGCATAGCGGAAATGAGCTTCTTAAGCAGAGTATAGCGGGGAGGACCAGACGAGATAGGATTCTTAATGAGGTCATGATTCGCAATGAGGTATTCCGGAAGGAGTTGGGAAAGAGGGAAGCACTGGTAGACAGGTTCAGTAAGAATGGACAAAGAAGAGTGGCAAAGGCATTATAAATAATGATTATATATATACACTTTGATAGTATGTGTATATATATATATATATATATAATATATATATATAATTATATATATATATGTATACATATATATAATTATATATATAGGTGTGTTTTGTTTTCATTTGAAATTAATACTTCAACTTAAAGGTGCTATATTGGATGTCTAGATACACACTTACTTACATATATACCGAGGAAATATTGCTCGAACCAACTCTAGACTGTTTTAATTAAATATATCGGACTCTCGTTTTGGAATTGTCTATCTCACAATATCCGTAGTTTGCCCAATCTGTCGTAGTTTAAAAAATCAATACGTGTATACCTACTTGATCAAAATAGATAATTACTATATGATATTCGTCTTCACTAGCTACGGTTTTTCGTCTTTCTTTTACAAAATTGTTCTGTTCTGGCTCTGTTTATGATTCATAGTCTAGTTGGACTAATATAGGACAATCATTCTATGATACATGGTCCCTTCTGGTCCTGGGTCTTCCTGATGTATTCCAGCGTTATTGTAAATTGAGTGTGTTGTTATTTGATCGTTGTACTTCGGACAATTAACGAGTGGTTATGGTTGCATACATACATACATACATACATACATATTAATACATACATACATAATATACATACATACATACATACATACATATGTATATACATATGTATATATGCATGTATATATATATATATATGCATGTACGTACATATACCGATATATTCGCTCATATATACTCATATGCATGCGACCATTCTGACTTTCATATAACTTATAAATGCATTTATACATACACACACACATGCATACTTACATTCATGCATACGCGTGTGCACGCACGATGCTTCTATTCGTGCACATCTATTGTTATGTGTTCTGAATTTTAATTAATGAGAAGACTTTTAATTAATACAGAGATAAAGAGACGAACACTTCGAACATGAAGAGCTTTTAATGAAGATTCAGCGGCTAAATATCAGTTATCCTTCAACGTTCAACAATAGAATAAGAACCATTATTGTCGACAATAACATACCATCATCTGACAATAGTAACCGGAATATAAGAACAATGAAACAAGACTCTATAATGTTTACTGTCACTCCTGACAAAACGCCATCTATAGTTTATACATATAGACGTACGACGTCTATACATTGCCCTACATGAACTATACATACGATATATATATAAATATATTATATATTTATATATATATTCTGGCTGAAAAAGTCAAGCTATATTAGAAGCAGTTGTAAATCTTCGACTATTGACGACAGCTAAGTAAAAATAGTTTTATTTTTTCGACATAATATATACATATTGATCAGTGCATACGTATATATGATTGTTCACGCATTACATGTATATAATTACTTACTCAGTGATATATATATACACATATATATATATTGAATATAATTATAGATAAGTTTGAGATGTGCACTTGTTTACCCTTGGCGTGGAAACGTATTTGAAGTTTACCCTTTATAGCTGCACGCTGTTGCAGTAATGCCTCTTGATGATGACGACAAGCGGCGAAAGAGATTTTCTAGCGCCACTATCGTCAATCAATCAATCAATCAATCAATCAATCAATCAGTGAGTCAGTCAGTTGAGAATCTGAGTCTCATCACCGAATGAATGACCTATATTAACAGCCTTGTACACAAAACGAATACATTTATACAGATAGTCAAAACGAAAAAAACAAAACGTATTGATCCACTTGTTCGCTTATGCATATGTATATATATATAAATAAATATGTATGCATATGCATCTATAAATACATAATCTTAACAGTTTTGGGCGTGTGCATATAGCTATGCAGAATATTTCGAACAAAACAAGTCAGCATTGAGTATTTACCCTTGTATCAGTGGCTTCACTTAGAAGAAACAGATGCATGCAGCCAATATCATGCACATAAAGTAGGCACATACATGTTTTAGCGATATATATATACTTGTTAGGCATATATTCATTTGACGCATAAATACATATTGGATATATATATATATATGCATAAATATATATGCGTATTTTGTTCTATACATATTAAGTATGTATAGGTTTTTTGGTATATAAATCTGGGTCTTTTGGAGGGTAATAAATCTAGTAAGTCTGCGTAGACCCAGACGTGTAGCCTGCAAGGCGAAAGGGTCAATGTGCAGAAGGTTTGAAGGTCGTTGTCAGAAGAGCAGACGTCAGGAGGGAGTCAAAGGGAACAGCCAGCACACCCGTCTGTCAGAACGAGGCGTACGTCAATCAAAAGAAATGGTCCAGTTTTTTTATAGTATTAAAAAGCACAACCCCAAACTGGGACTTGTGCTCGTGGAGGGATTTTGGTTCACAGTTAGAGAAATAATATACAATCGCCTGTAGACAGGTCTTCATCTGCTTACGATTAGAAGAACGTATGCCTTGTTTGTACGTATAAATGGAAAAGATACATAGCGATGAATAATGATTTCTAACATAAATCTTTTATCTTAAGTATAGTAATTATGTTAATTCATATTTTGCATAACACATAATATAGATGCTAATTAATAATAAAGAATATAATGAATAAGAATAATTGTATTTTTTATATTGATACTAATGCTGAGGAATCATTGCTACCTTGGGTAAATAATAATAATAATAATAATAATAATAATAATAATAATAATAATAATAATAATAATAATAATAATAATAATAATAATAATAATAATAGTAATAATAATAATAATACTCTTTTACTCTTGTGCTGTCAGTTCCTGGAACTCTTGCGACCTTCATGATCAAGCCTCTCCATTTAAAAGGCTCATCAGTCACTCTAGGCTTGCCTAGCTTGCTTAGAGTAACACAGGGAGGAAATCCGATCGACGTATTCGATGATCGTAGATTCGGAACCGACCTGGGCTGATGAACCAAAGTCCTCCGTGCCCACCTTCATGTGGTGCAGACTGTTAGTACCCTCCCTTAATTGGGTAGGAGAACGAACGGGCACGGCAGGCAAAACCAGGGGAAGGCAATGGCAAACCACCCCTGTTACCATTCCAAGAAAACCTTTATGAATCAAGCTAATAATAATAACAATAACAATAACAATAAAAAATAATAATAGTAATTTTAAAACTAACTGTAATCAATTAAGGATCTAATATTAAAAATATTAATAAATTAATATAAATAATTTATTAGTCATTTATTATTATATTTAAAAAATTATATATATATATACATATATATATATACATATATCAAAATAAAGTTTAAAACATGAGGGTTTTACTGCCTTACAGCGCTAAAGAGATAGCAAAGTATGAACAGAATGCGTTTGGAATATGGAATTTATAAGATGTCGGTTAAGTGCAGTCAACGGGGTCATCTCAAAGTCCAGTTTCTCATCGTGGTCTGAAAAAGTAGGAGGAGCAACATTCAATCCGTGCATGCATCGAATTAAATCTTTTCCACATGATGTACACAGTTTATAGTTTATGCCTAGTGCGAGTATGTATAACTGTATGCGTACTCGTATGTGCCTGTATGTCTGGGTGTCGTGTCTGTATGTCGTTGTCATATTTTTAGCAGTCATTTATCATCAGTTGAATAACGAGATTCTGAAGAAATGGAAGAGACATCTTTGCATGTTCTCCATGAAATGCAACGGACCTTCTTCAGAATGGCACAAACGCCTGACCTCTGAGACACAGGTCAAATGTCATGGGTCGTCGTATTTCGTCGATCTACATACAAAAGCGATCACGAAAAGGCTGAGATTGTACGTCGCTTAGCCTATACCTGCGTTGAAAGCAGCGAGAAAAATACATTGAACATCGTTGTTAGCTGCTTAGAGACTGTCGCCACATCATAATGGACGTAGGCAGACGCAAGAATCAAACGCCAGACAGACACACACACATAATGCCAAGTGCGTGCGAGATGTTTCGCGACGGTCTAGACGAATAAACAAGTGGCACAGATGCTAACAAACAATGAAGCCTCAGACGACGAATGATTGTCCGTGTGCGGCAGCTGCTGTCAAATGCAAAACTCATGATGTGGAGCGGCGTATACAGCGTTCCTGCTATAACCAATAAGGGGCAGGGAAGTGCTTGTGAATCAGTTCTACAAACGGAGGAGCTGTTCAAATGCTGCTGGGTGGGTGGCAGATGTTATGTTTTCCCGATGCAAGCCACCATGGGTTTTGGACCAGGTTGTAGACAGCAGGTGGGTGGATGGGTGGGTGGTCATTTTCCCCAAGGTTCACCTGAGGTGGATAGTTGTGGGGAGGATATTGCGGCAAAGTCCGGGACCCAAGCCCCCCTCGAATACAACGGTTTACGCTACAGTGGACCTGCGACGAACAAGAAAACAACAGAAATTACACCATTAGTAACAAAAACTTCTTTAGAAGCACAAAAAACAAATTATTGCAAACATGTATGTATAATGTATATATATGTTTTACCCAGTTGAGGACCCATAGGTCTATAATTAGTCCGCGCCAAGGAAAGGCGATATACAAACAGGCTCCAAATGGACTCATTCCACGCATGAGTCGTCTTCGGAATAATGCCTTTGTATAAGATTTGCTGTCGACATCTGCAAATTAACTGAGATTTGATCTCCAGAATAAAAGTCTAATAAAATTTCACTGCAAGCGCATTGCTTAAAAACTCATTGAAAACGAAAAAAACGCGACAAAAAAACGCGGCCAATAGAAGGCTTACCCTTTCGTCAATAATAACACAGCTCAACTTCGTAAATACGTTACCCTATTTCGTTTAGTTTACCCCTTAAACCAGAACTGTAATGGCAGAACGTTCGAGCAATTCAAACGCACGCTCTCGACCGGTCGTGCGCAACAACATATCAGTCTCCGCTGATTACAAGAATAATTACCATCATCATAATCATAATGCATGCACAATCAAGCATCATATGATAGAAGAGAGAGACAGACAGACAGATACACAGAGACAGAGACAGACAGAGAGAGACAGTACAACGATATAATAATAATGATAGAATCGGATGCGCTCCTGTCATCAGTTTTGCCATCATGCGACATGCAGTCTGGCTCAAGCGGTCGAAAACGCTGAACAGGGGAACGCAGCCAGTTCGGGCTATGTCTACGTGTGACCACGACTTCAAACTACATCGATACACAATAAGCACAAAACATCATACATATATAATTAAGTTTACATATGTATAAATATACGCAGTTCAACCAGGTGCTGTAAAATGCCCCGTAGAGAGAGTGCATCATGCGTTCAAATGTAAACGCGAGTATTAAAGAATCAGATTGTTGAATCCAGAATCCGTGGGAAGAATGGTCGACTTCTGTAACGTTAGATGTCGCCTAATCCTATGTATTCCAGATGTTGAAATCTGATAGGTCAGCCTATATTCTTTTCTTAGTGTAAATTTGGCTGTAACTAAGGATATTGATATTTAAATTTTTTGCTCATCCAATATTGAAAATTGATAACTTATTAAAAATTTCGATAGTTCGACAGTAGCTATAAATTTCATATATATCGAAAATGGAGTTGAAACGATGTCTTTGATGCGGTGGGAATGCCAATGTGTTATTCATCCGACCACATTGCCGCCCAGTTAAGAATTTCACACCCGGTCCAAAGTGATAGGGTCTGTGTGGCTGGTTAATGCCTACAGCGTGTGTCCCACGCACCGCCAAAGCCAACTATAGCTAACGACAGCGATACAAGAATCCTTAAATCTTGTGACCTAAATTTTAAAGGTTGCGGCTACAGAGATAGTCGGCTGTGTCATCGCCATGGTAACGAAGCCGAGACCAATAGAAATGTCGCGCAGAAACGTGAGCTCATGAATATGCAATTCGACAACGGATTCTGGCATTTCAAACTGCGTTTCACAAAAAAATACAAAACACTCATGAATATGTAAATAGCCGCCAAGGGCACGGGGCCTGAGCATGCAAGCGCCCCGGCAACCGCTCGCTACTCACGAATCGAACAAGAAATACAGAACACTCATTAATATGCAAATAGGCTACAGCAAAGCGACACCTAGCCACAAAATGATGAGTCTGTCTTAAAAGCCACGACACATTAAAGTATAGACATCATTCTTTAATGGCTCCTCGCCGTTTACGTACGGTGAGGGGGCATGGGCGTGACTGAATAACGAGGGCAGTCGAAAACTGCCGATGTCACACGACGACTACCGAAGTTTACCGATGACTATAGAAGAATATAGTCACGGACTACGAGACGAGAACGGTGCTTGATTGACAGCATGACTCCTCCTCCTCCTTTTCCTTCTCCTCCTCCTCCTCCATCTCCTCCTCCTCCGCCTCTGCCAGCTGCCGCATGGCCCACTACAGGTAGTGGTGGGCATGGGCAAGGGGTGCCAGCGGCGACATGAGCCCCGTCGGCTGGAGGACCTCTGGGCCGCGCTGGGTCTTGGCGAGGTGGGCGATCTTGTAGTCCTTCTTCCACTTCATCCGACGGTTCTGGAACCAGATCTTGATCTGACGCTCCGTCAGATTCAGCATGTGCGCCACCTCGATGCGGCGACGACGCGTCAGGTATCGGTTGAAGTGGAACTCCTTTTCCAGTTCCAGCGTCTGGTGGCGGGTGTAGGATGTGCGCGTCCGCTTGCTGTCCGCTCCATTGGCACCATCTACACAGACACACACACATACATATGCACGCATATACACACACATACACATAGACATATGCACACACACACACATGCACACGCATGTACACATCAATGGCAACGACATATTCATTGCAAACCAATACACGTTAACTGCTAAGCATATATATACAGTCCATACATAGTATGGAATACATGTACTGCGTGCATGATATAGTATATATAGTTACATTATATACTAATATGTATACATTGTATAACATATGTCATAAAAACTATTCAGACAATGTATACATAGTATATATAGAAATTAGGCATGTGCATGCAAGTAAAACATATAATATTTATAATCACATATAAAGCATTCATAAATTATAAAAAAAATTGATATATGCACGACAGACATAGTTTAGTATACTATAGGCATCACGTATAAAAAACGTAGGCTGCAGTCACCTCGAATACATAGACCCTATAGATACCCGACTGTCATAGCCCTATATACTATATATAGCTAACATGTATTTATGTCTACTGTCTGCAGCGAAACTAGTGTGGCTCGAAGGTTGACGGAAGGAATATTTAAGTCTATATAGAGCCGAGTTGTTGCACCCTATCGATCCAGACACTGGACGATAATGATAGGCCATTGCTTGTCTATACATGGCTGTGGACCTTGCATGTCTCTTGTTTTCTCCGACCGATCGAATTTCGACGTGCCTCTAACACCAAGCAGTATAATTTGGTAATCCAGGGAAGCAAAGGGGAAGCCCTGCGATGTGCTGCAGCCCCGTGTCCAGGGCATTGGGATCCGTCAATTGCCCGTTCAAGGGCCGAATGAATTAAATGAGAGCATCGCCTGCGTTCCTCGTGGGAGCTTTGCTTTTCTTTTGCCCAACGGGTTTTTGGCTTTGACTGTTGCACCATGGCTGACTGGTTAGAGCGCTCGGCCTGGAAGGCGGAGAGTACGGGTTCGCGCCTCATCCGATGTCGTTGTTGTGTAGGGACCTTGAGCAAGTCCTTCGCTCACAATTGCTCTGCAATATAATTGCATCTGCGACATCGTCGTGTGTGCACTTCTGAACTTTGGAAGGAGGATTGTATATTGTATTGTTTCACATGAAGCGGCTGCCATTGATGCTTGGTGCATGGCGGTAACGGCGCCATGGCAGTTATAGATATTACCCGACAATGAATGTAAATGTGCGTTTTAACCACGTGAAAGCGTGCTCTTACTAGATATTGTTTTTTCCAGTATGACCACTCTTAAGCGTAAAAATACGGATCGAAGCTATTTGAGGCTATCAGTGCCCAGGTATAGACCACATAGACCCAAATGAACGAGGTGAATGATACACAATTGATCAGCCTTTACAGGGCTCTGCACTGCGCAGCACTAGAGCTGGTTCTACGCTGTGCATGCCAGCGTTGCATCCGCAGCGCCATTCGTTTTCTCTAAGATAAGACCGCGGAGTTGAAACCATGGTTAGCTGTTGTTGATAGCTGTTCCCGATCTAATTTCTGATGAAAATGGTGTAATGCGCGATTGAAATGTTCCATCGTTCGATCAAAAGTGAAAAACATTAATTGCAATCATATGTTGAGGTTCAATAAAATTGCTGCAATATTTCATTCCAATTGTCGAGTGCTGATTACAATTATAAACTTACGTCGTTTTCTTTTGCTGAAGAAATGATTTATCGCTACAATTAAGAGCAGTTGTTGTCTCCAATTGAACCTGCCACAACGTACATGCATGCACCTTGCAGGGAAATCTCTTTGGAACTATATCCGCTCTCTGCACCCTTGTCTACCAAACCGGATGTCTTACCATAGAATACAAGGCCACCCACTAAGAACTGCACTTGCCAAACCCCACCACACGCAGCGAAACCTGCAATTACGTCACGAAGCAGCGGCCGGAAGTGCGTAGGCTACACGTCATTAACCGTATAACCAACCGCTAAATAGTTTTACATTCGATGCCGTTTAGTTAACGAATTGCAACGTTGAAAAGATGAAATAATACCTCGCCAAAGAAAACGGCGCAACAAAGAAGATTAAAATTAGACGGAAAGTCCGAAGTCGGTCAGTTAAAGAAGATTTGAATAGAGGGATATATTTGGACGACACACACCGCAGTTTTTTTCTGCTTTCGAATTTTGCCGAGCGAACGACGTCATGTGCACCCAATGGACGTCCAGCCGATAAAAAATTAATTAATTAATTGTTTACTGCAGTCCTAACTGCGCGTCATACGTACAGCGTAAAAAACTCAGCGCCGAAGACAAAAAAGTGACCCGTGAATTAGCATATGTCTGACCTGACCCTATACAATTGCGGCCTCTAATCCCTATGCCGTAACCAAACGCCTGCGGACAAGTAAGGGTCACACTGGCGACTTGCGAGGCTTGCTGGTGTCGAAGGCAAAGAGGGAAGAAATTGAAGGAAGAGGAGCAGAAGGATCAGGAGGAGGAATAAGAACGACATGCCGAAGAGGCGGAGGAGTAGAAGACGAAGAGGCGGAGGAGTAGAAGAGGAAGAGGAGGAATAGAAGATGGAGGAAGAGGAGGAATAGAGCAGGAGGAAGAGGAGGAATAGAAGATGGAGGAAGATGAGGAATAGAGCAGGGAGGAAGACGACTAATCGAGGAGGTTAGGTAGGTCGTAGCCATCATCATTCGGTGGTTGGCCAACTCTTTATCTGTGGAAGGCAGTTTTCCAGCAACGAATCCTCTACGAACGTTTCCGAAAACCATCGGCGCCAAAGACAGACAGAGACGGAACAGAGAACGAGAGGCAGACAGCTAGGTCGACAAATAGGCAGATATATTATATATTTACACAGTCAGACAGACAAACAGAAAATTGCATACAAACAGAGAGAGTTAGAAATAAGAGAGAAACGCATACATAACGTGAGAGAGATATTAGAAATATCAGTGAGAAACGAAGAAGTAGAGAGAAATAATGTGAGAGCGATATATATGTAGAGAGATATCTCGCTATGTAGAGATAGAGAGAGAGAGAGAGAGAGAGAGAGAGAGAGAGAGAGAGAGAGAGAGAGAGAGAGAAGAGAGAGAGAGAGAGAGAAACTTCAAGGTTTCGGTCGAGACCTGCATTGCGCCGCATAGATAACGGCATCATTGCCAGCGGAACGGAGGACAGACAAACAGAGATACAGCAGCGGCACACAGCCACCTAACCAGACGGACGGACGGTGCGCCATTGATATACAAGACCTGCTTTACCGCCCGCCTGTTTGCCATTGCAGATAGCCAGAACCCCGTAAGCCTTCAAGTGTATATACACCACCACCATCATCACCACCACCACCACCTCCAGCATCAGCAGCAGCAGCAGCAGCAGCAGTATAGGGCAAAACCACCGACATTCCACGACGCATCTCACAGCAAAAAACGATCCGTGTGGCCACCGTTCAATACTATACAGTCACTTGCATATATACATATGCATAAACATATACATACGTACGAATATACATGCATATACAGATTCTTTCATGCATGTATATATTTGCTTAGGCATATACATATTGTACAGTTTCTTTCAGTGAGGCACTGGGCAAGCTGTTAGCCTGCCTGTGCCATGCCAACGAACCCATGTAGATAAATGGAGGACTGGGTGTAGAAACACTTCGCGATTTATGACTGGCGCGGGAGAATTCGAGGAAGTATCAACTAGAAACGGAATGTGCTCAAGTTTGTATTTCAAACAAGGAATCGAACCCATAACTTGCGTATACAACGGCATGTGTTACTTGCTCACGCAGCCAAAGTACAGAATGCAATCAATCAAGCCGTGTAATCATGCCATACTGGACGGTTACAGTATCTGGAGACAAGTACTGCAATTGCCTGCAGTGCATGGCGGTGGTACTTCTAGCAAAAGAAAATTTGCTTAAGTTGAATGTGAACTATTATACAGTGGAGTTGATGGCAACGCTTAAGAAGGGATCGATTACACTGTCCTAAACTCACTACACTATACATAGCAATGAAGTTGCAATATATTTTATGTGCTATTTTATATGGCGTACAATTTTATGATGCTTTTGTAAAACACATTGCTCACGCAGCCAAAGCGCAGATCCGTCTTACATCCATCCATCTATCCGTCCATTCATCCGTCCGTCTATCCATCCATTCATATACTGTATTAATGTCCATATTAAACTCGCTTTTCTGGATCGTAGCAGAACAAGTCCAATAGCAATGCGCTCACTATCGTTAAAAGGTTGACAAACGCAATTCCATCAACAATGCGATGCGCATTGCTAAGCGCATTACGATTCCACACGAGCCGCGAGGATTCGAACCCAGTAGGCAGCATATAATAGCTACAGCGTTGCCACTATTCCTTATATAGGCATTGATATAACGCCAAATGAGTCTGATGTTTCTGGTCTTACCATGTCCGGAATGAACTCTTCGCATCCACGGATAGATCTGCAGCTCATTGGCGGCTGGAGGAGCAGCCGAGCCAGGGGTCGAACCTCCGCCACTCGGCTCCTGGTCGGTCGAATCCTTTCCGGACATGACGGAGTCATCGCTGGTCGCCTTCGGACTGTCCGGCGCTTCGGACTTTGGAGAGACGCATTCATCGTCGTCCTTGGACTCTTCGTTCCTGGTTCCGGTTCCGGTCTGCTGTTGTGGTGCTGGAGGTGGAGGTGGAAGGGCTGGGCTGGCGGCCGGAAGTCTTCCGCTTCCGTTGACGATCGGCGGAGCGGCCTTTGAGGTTGGCTGGGAAGTGGTGGAGGACGAGGAGGAGGAAGAGGAGGAGGAGGAGGATGGGTGCTTCTGTTGGAAGATGTGCGACCGATGCTCTGAGGAGGATGTGGTCGTTGTCGAGTTCTGCTGGACCACTGGAGGGCGCCCATGTTGATGCTGGTGCTGACGATGATGATGAGGGCTCGTTCCGTTCATCTCCGGCTGCTGCTGCTGAGGAGGAGGCTGGTGGTGGGAGCGATGCTGCTGCTGTTGATGATGAGTATGAATTCCGGGTGCATTGGACTGCAGTGATGGTGGAGACTGATTGCGCCCGTACATGGCGCTGCCAAGGCCGCCAGCCGCATTCGCCACCACCCCGGTCATCTCCGTCGTTTTCCCGCTGCTTCGACAGTCCTGCCTCGGATAACAGCTGGACATGGAGCCTCCTCGGCCGGACACAGGGCAGCAGTCGGCGCTCGTGTGATGGAGGGAAGGAAGGGATGCCTTGGCTCCCCCGCCGCCACCGCCCCCTCCGCCGCCGCATCCGCCGTCGTAGGGAGACATCACCCCGTAGTCGTAGAAGTAGTCCTTGCGGGCGTCCGCTTCATCATCTGGTCCCGTTCCACCTCCCACTCCGGGGAACTTCATGGCGTCGACAAAGTAGGAGCTCATCCCTGCTAAACAACCACAGACAACAACCACAATTTCAAAGTCCGTTCAATCGCACCCATCATCTGAAAACCCCTCCCACCACCTGGATCGCACCCATCATCTGAAAACCCTCCCACCACCTGGATCGCACCCATCATCTGAAAACCCTTCCCACCATCTAGATCGACGTCGAAGCGCTCGACTCCAGACGTCTTCTGCACGTTAGCGCTCAGTTTGGAAAATAAATTTACGGGATAACGGGCAACATCGGGAATCGAACCCTTGCACAATATGATAGACAGTCATGCGTCTAAATCGCTTACCTAAGCGGCAGAAAATAACAACGTCATCAACCAGAGAAACTGATTAAACCGAACTGCCTAACTGCACACGAAACAATTTTTTCTTCCAAAATCTCCTTTAAAAACTTTAACTGTAAGTTCGAAGTGCACTAAAGAAGAAGTCCCTCGTCTAGCGTCTGCTCCTGCCTTCGCCCCTGGATATCTATCTCAACCGCAAAGAAACATTCCTTTAGGACCGAACCCTGCGACTTTCATCGAGTGCCACCACGGTCGCCACCGCCGCCGTCCGTTCCCCGTCGCACTCACTCGGCCAGCGATAGGGTTCCTTGCGGCCGATGGACGCTTCTGCTCCGTCGTAAATTGTCCAGGAAGCTCCTCCGTCAACGTCGGAGACCATTAACAGAGAAGGACAGAAAGAGGAGGAAGTCGTAAGAGCAAGAGAAGAGGACGATGACGAAGAAGTGGAAGCAGAAGAAGAAGCAATCGAACAAGGCCATCTTACGACGCTCATAAAACGCCTAACGATATTACCAGCAATGACGAGAAAAAGACGAAGGCGAGAAAGATCTGCGCGCTTTCGCCTCACGAACGCCGATGAATTATGACGCCAGGACTTCGATATATATTGTGTATATCTCTATATATTATCGGCCTACAGGCCTACAGCACCGCCTTTGCGCTGCTCGCCGGCCTGCAGCGGGCCAACCCGCCTAGGCTGCTTCGTTAGCCTTGGTTGCTCCGTGCCACGGAGCGTCTCGCTGCAGCCAGGTTGCTGGCGCGCGCAGCCTCGTATACGGTGAAGCACTGGGTGCAATGCAAGAGGCAGGCAAGCGGATAGGCAGACGGACAGACAGGGGAACAGACGAGGCAACCTTCAACGTGCGGGTTTAGATCACGTGCTTGGTACGTTAAGCCAATAGCGTCTGGCTTAGTGCGGTAACTGAGGCGAGTGCTGTCAGTTAGAAGCTTAAACCAGACGCCGCCTGCAGCCATTTGTCGATGCACCTTCGCAGCTCACCATCGCAGGTCGCTCGCTCGCTCGCCTCCTTCCGTCCGTCCGTTCGTCCGTCCGTCCGATTCAACGGGCTCCCTGTGTGCGTTAGGCAAATCGCTCGTAACCGATTAGAGAAGTCAGCGGCCACGGCGGCCAAGGCAGCGGCGGCAGTGGCTAGGACTGATCGGCCTCGGCCTTGGTGCCTGCCGCCGCTGTAACGATCGTCCAAGTGGCCGCCGCCGCCGCCGATGAAGAGCACCGATCAGCCTTCGCACAGCTGCTGCACCACCACCAGCCCTCGCCCATCGACCGCCGCCGCCGACGCGTTGGCTGCCCTACTGCGCTCCAAGATTCTCTGAATCCGTTGGGAGCTGGTGGTACGGGTCAGACCTTGAAGGTCTGCTTGGTCGCTCTCTCGCTGGGTCGGTCGGCGTGCCCGCGGTGCAAGGTCAGAGGCAGTGCGGCCGCGGGTCGATGCATGGGCCAACGGTCCAGCAAATCACGTCATGAATAATATCCCAATGGCGTAGGCGTTTAAGATTTATAATTTAGGATGATGCCTCCTGATCTATGGTCAATCGATGGGTTCAATTCAGGGTCAGTGCAAACGTCGCCCTGTCAGAGAGCTTGGCTCTGATTGGTGATAGCAAGAGGCAAACTGTTTTCATCCGTTCTCACCCCAGTATCTGCTTACGTATAGCACTCTTCCACCTTTGCTTTTCTCAAAGCCTATTTCTTCTCTTGTGCATGGCATTGCGCTCCCCAGAACTGCTCTGAACGGTTCACTCTAGAGGCGCTCTATAAATGTTTAAATACAATACAAAGCAATATTTGTACCTGGTAAAAAAAATAGGTCGGCACGTAGCGACGTAAAACTCAACTGTTGAGTCTGTTTATAAGCTCTACTTGAAGTCAAACGCCAACCACCCCTTTCCCCTTTCTTTTCGCTTTCAACTGGAATAGTGTAAATGTTGCGCTGTCTAATCAAAAACTCAGTTCTGATGACTTTCTTAGCAACTGTAAACTACATGTCTACGTTAAGTCACTTATTTTACAGATCATTACAATCAGAGCATTCAAAAGTCTTTAACTGGGCATTCATGTAGCGCTATTACAACAAAATTGTCCCGCATTCTTCCTAAGAGCCACTAGATGAGGAGCGGCTAAGTGCTAGCCAGCCGAGGCGATTGAAAACAGTGCCTCCTCGTCTAACGGTCCAAGTCACGCATCGAACATTCATTGCATTTGCGCTCGCTAGAGTCCGCCCATTACAAGAAAAAGATTGTATAACGAACTTCTGTACAGTGTAGTCAATAGCTTCAACGATATTTCCTCTATAAGGGCAACACAATATCTAAGTTTTCAGTTATATTCCTTATCAATACATATACTTTTAATACAATATACATATACATATATATATATATACTATATATAGGCAAGTACACATATAATTATATGCAGTTTGTACGTTTAATAGCTAACTTTTCATTGACCTAGGTAGTTGTTTCACCATATCTGAGATTAATGTTTAGTGGACAAATGGAAAATATAGTTATTTTAACATTATATATACTCTAAAACGTAATTTCTTCTGGATGAATTTGTATATACTCTTATGCACTTTTATGCGCGTGTATGTATGCACGAACACAGAACAGGAATGAATGGGTCTCAGGCAGCTAAGAATGAGTATAAAGTGAGCTTTAAGTTACCCAGAAGATTCTGTCTTGGGACCCTTGCTGTTCATCCTTTAGCCCTGTCCGTCACTGCCTCTCGTCACGGGATAGAAATCCACCTTACGCCGACTCTATTTACGTCACCGGCTAACTGGGTTAAATAATGATAATCTTCGTTTATTATTTCAAACTGACACACCGCAGTATAATTACAATTCAGAAGTATGAACGGATGATCACAGGTCATTACAGGAGTCGAATTTAACTGTTTGGCAGCAATGCAAGGCGCCTATAGATGTTGATGTTTGATGTTTTGATGTTTACGTGAATTTAGTTTGCTTATGCTTGTTCACCAGAGTGCTGTGTGGCAGCTGGTTATATTAAAGAATATACTTACTTACTTACTTATCACGTCCTACTGCTCATTGTACCAACGCCATCTGGCGAATGAATGGCTGAGTGGACCTTTGGGAGAGTATAGCTGGAATCGATACCGCGTCCGTGCTGATCTTTTGCTCTTCGTGCCACAGCGTTACCATTACCCTAAACTCCCTCCCAGGTCGTAGATGCTACCGAGAGATTTCGCTCCTGCATATGTGACATCTACCTATTTGCCTCAAAATTAATCCTGATAAACCCGAGTTAATCTGTTTTAACTCCGTCTAAGCTCATACAGTGCGTTGCACTATCACTTTCTATAGCACCTCTTTCTCTGACATTTCTCGATTCTCGGTATCTTCGTAGCATTTTCTCTCCAAGTCCATATAGCTTAAACTTCTTGAGCGTGCTTCTCTTAACTGAGAAAGATCCAGCAGACCCGCTCTACTTTCAATTATCCAACATCGCTGAAAACACCGATACACACTTAGTTATAGACCAATTAATGAAACGCTATAATCTATGTCCTACCTGATTGTAACCTGCTTCCTCTAGCTATAGAGTAATGTACCAAGCTGCAAGATTGTGTCTTGGACTCTATATAGTACCGAGATCATCACTGCTATTCTTCATTCCCCACACTGGTTTCCTGTATGTGAGCGTCTCCGCTTCAAGCTGGCACCTTTCAAAGCACGTGCTAATCATCTGCCATCCTATTTATCTTCCATGGTTACACCTTTCCACTCTGTTAAGGGCCTATCCTCTATTCGATGTTCATCTGTTGGAAAGTATGTTGTTTCTGGTACACGCCTTGTGGTGATCTTTCTTTCACAGGTTATATCGGCTCCTCCATCTGGAAATTTCTACCTCATAATTTTCGCAACTCTTCTGCTGTTGCTCTAAACTGAGAACTTCTAATATTCTGTTAACGGTATTTAATGTTTGCTCTGCTTCAGTGTGCTCTTCTTATATGTCTTTGTAACAACAGCATTTCAAATTAAAATTGTATTGCATTGTAAAGAAAAATACTTTGAGATGATCAAATTAAGAAAATAGCATGAATTGCTCTACTTAGATCCGTCACTAAGTAAGAAGATGTTGAAACCATACTTGCAGACCATGGAATAAAATATTATGATAATGCATGTTGAGTTAGACTGTTCTAGATATTTGCCTAATTATGCATGGATGCATGTATGTATGAATGCATGGCTATAGAATGTATGTATGTATGTATGTATGTATGTATGTATTTATGTATTTATGTATGTATGTATGTATGTGTATGTATGTATCTATGTATGTATACGTATTTATGGATGGATAGATGAATGTCATATATAAATATATAATAATTTATTTAATCATTTAATAATTAGTTTAATAATTTATTTACCGGCGTGTGACTCATTAATTGTGTAACCTGTGTATATCACGCATGTATATATGTATGTAAATGTGAAAATGTGTATGCACACAATATACAATACAGTACAACTGTATCTGATATTGCAGTCCTTTTAAAGTTCATAAATGCATGCAAAACCATGTAAAACAGAGCATCGATGGTGCATAAAAAATCGTTAAGGATCTCTCAAGCTATCGTCTCTGAGGAGGCTCCAACCTGAAGGCTGCACTTTACAGGGCGAACGCTCTAATCAATGGACTATTGGCCCCATGCATGCATGTGTGTGTATCGTATCGTATCTATAGATTTATATAGCGCCTCTCGCAGAATAACTATTCAGAGGTGCTCTCAGTACGAAAACCCAGGGGAAAAAGCGCGCAAGTGTGTGTGTGTGTTTAGATCATCATGCTAATTAAGTTGTTACTCATCATGCTTCTGCTGATAATGTTGACGCTGATTATGATGTCGATGTCACATGCTTAAATGTATGTAGGCCCTACATTTACGTTAATTATGTTCAAATGGATGTGCGAAGAGAAATGCAAAGAGCTCGACGTCAATCTTCTCTTACATTTGTGCATCGATAATTAATTTCAAAAGTGTAATTCTACATCCATTAAAGCTAATTTCTTTCAAAGTCTTCCACTGGACATAAACACAAACCTAAGAAAGTGCTGCCAATTCTAAATTAGATCATTCACTATTTGTAACTTTTTTCCACTCGGTTGATAAAATGTTCGACCTATCTTCGATGAAACTTTCGAACTCTTGTTAAGTGCTAATCGTTGCTGAAATGAACAACAATATCGTCTGGCAATTTACGGCATAGGATCATCGTCCACACAAAACCCTCTTCTCTTCATACATGGATAAATGGTAGACCCCATTCGCCATGCTGTAGGCTATCAGCTCCGTATCACAATTCCTGTGCACTCATACGTATGCATAAATACATTAATAATAATAATAATATTAAAATAATAATAATAATAACGACGATTAGGTGCCGCTGTTCCAGACAAGTACTGATGTTTTTATTGTTCTTAATTAATTATTAAGTCCAAAGTGTCCTCTCTCTAAGGATTTAGGGGATCACAAAACCATCAAAGGGAATGACATCCTCGAATGATACCCCTTCTGATCATCAGGGGTTTAAACATATCCATCATCAAATTAAAAAAAAATATCAAAAATAAAATAAATAATAATAATAATAATAATAATAATAATAATAATAACACTAATTTTTGCAATCCTGAGGGATCATATATACCTCACCGTGGAGGAGGTTTATGGTAAATGGGATCAGCATGGAAAAACAGTAACAATGCCAAACAGTTAAATTCGATTTTTTTAATAACTTGTGATAATCCGTTCAACAACAACAACAACAACAACAACAATTGAAACAATAACAATAACAATAACAATAACAATAACAATAACAATAACAATTTGTTCAGATAACAATAGAATTACAGTGTGAAATAACAATAATTTGAATAATAATAATAATAATAATAATAATAATAATAATAATAATCAATCACAATAATAATAATAATAATAATAATAATAATAATAATAATAATAATCCAGACGAATTTTATTGTTCTTAATTAATATTAAGTCTCCGGGGATCATGTATACCTCGGGGCAAAAAAAAAAAAAATAATAAAAAAAAATAAAATAAATAATAATAATAATAATAATAATAACAAATAACATAATTTTTGCAATCCTGAGGGATATATACGAATAATAATAACAACAACAATAACAATAATAATAATAATAATAATAATAATAATAATAACAATAATAATAATAATAATAATAACAATAACAATAATAATAATAATAATAATAATAATAATAATAATAATAATAATAATAATAATAATAATAATAATAATAATAATAATAATAATAATAATAATAATAATAATAATAATAATAATAATAATAATAATAAAAGCAATAGTAATAATAAAATAACAACAGCAACAATAATAGCACAACAAAAACTGCAATAATAATATTAATTATAACAACAATTATGAGAACAATTACAAAAATAATAATAAATATTATTATTAATATTGCGGTTGTTGTTATTAACGTAATTATAGTAATTAATTATATAATCAGTTACTTACATTGCACTGATTTAGGAATTAAGCTCAAAGCGCGAATGGCTGGATAAAGGTAAGCCTACAATCGTTTGCGAAATGAAATAGAGACAGACAGGGTACCTCAAAGCAGGAGGTAGTGACTTCCAAAGATGAGGATGACCATCGAATGATGAGGCTCGGAAACCACACGTTTCGCAC
Source organism: Aporrectodea caliginosa (assembly GCA_020284085.1). NCBI lineage: Eukaryota > Metazoa > Annelida > Clitellata > Crassiclitellata > Lumbricidae > Aporrectodea > Aporrectodea caliginosa. Next base: position 589,954 of record JACEVL010000358.1, read on the forward strand.
CAAGTTCAAATTAATATTTGGCCAGAGGAAGCCGATCTGGTGAGATTAACCGTAAGAAAAGTGCATAAGCCAGCAAGGTAATTGGATGCTAGACCATGCAGTGCTTTGTATATATGGAAAGGAACTTTGCCGCTAAACATACCATTGTCATTTTGGACACGAGATCTGTAAACTGGAGATGTTAGAGGAAACCGAAGATAACACTGATTGTAAGAAATCAGAACAGAGACGAGAAAGGGAACAGAGTATTGAATTGCAACAGTCCAGGCATGGCATGAAATATAAGTGAACGGATAAGAGCATGCATGGAGAGCATCTCGGGCTTAGAGACATACGAGTAGGTCCAAATTGTCTCAGTTGAAAGTGACAGGGTGATGGTAACATGAGATTTCAATGTCAACTGCGAATCAAGGGTCACATCAAGGTCAAAGATATGGATTACTGTATCAGCCTCTGTCATTCTATATCTTGCAGAAAAATATATGACATACCTTCATCCAATGATACATAAATAATCACACAGACATATATACGCATACATAAATACACACAATCACACGATGACACGTGCATACACACATGTACATACATACGTACATTCATACATGCATACATACATGCATGTGCCCATATATTTACCAATGCATGTAATAATGTATCCCAATTAAGAATACAACGATAACATATTATTTTGACATACGTCGTGCATACATTAGAACATTTTGTAGTGTTTACTCATTGGTTCATTTATATATATATATATATATATATATATATATAGGCATGCATATATATATACATACATATATGTGTGTGTATATATGCATATATAATATGCATATATATATATATACATATATATATATATATATATATATATATATATATATATATATATATATATATATATATATATATATATATATATATATGCAATATTATTATATTTTGTCCCTTCGGTTTTAATCGTACAGTGCCAACATAGAAGAGGCATCGTGTGGTCTGATCTCGATTCTGGAGCCAATTGATCGCTTTCTCCTTGCTATGCCTCTATTTCGTCACATTCTATTCGATCGTGAACTTCTATTATCAGTCTGGAAGCACTGACTTTCTTGAATAAGAGCTATGTAAATTATCACTTACAAATTACACAAACATACACATTAAAACGCACAGACCACGTATACATCATCTGAGTTACGAAATGTGTCAATAAGGACGAATATCCAAGACTATCTATTCTACTTCTGCAATTAATATGGGATGTAAAGTGAGAGAATTTTACATATCATGTGTTAGCGATAATAAATTATGCACAAATATGTGGACCACAGACGCGCTTTGACATGCGCTATATAATTTTGCCTTATGCACATACATAGATTATCGATTAGAATTAAATATCGGTTTAAGCACGAGAGACATATATCATGGCTGATTTTGATAGCAATATACGTTTGTCCTCGATGACCTTTTGCATTAGGAATATTACTTACGTAAGGATTCGGCGCATTACCAGCCGTAAATCTTCATGACATATGATGTCATATTGATTTTTTCATGCCATCATAAATTCTGACATACCTCACTAACATCCGGATTGTAAATAAGAAGAGCTACCTTATCTGCATACCTGTCTGCGATCACTATATACCATTGTCATGTAAAAAACATTGTTGGTGGAAAGTCATATATATAGACATATACACATATACATATATATTGTAAGTGATAAATACATGCAAGAAATAAATAAATATATATACATATATATTTATATCATATAAGTGACAAATTCATATTTATTTATATATATTATTGTATATGGTGAATATGCAAATGAATGAATTTAATGAATAGTGTATATATGCAAAATTAATTTAAGTATGTAAAAAATTTGGTTGGGCCATCAATTTTAGCATAAAATATAGGACGAATATTTTTAAAATTTAATTTTTTAAATAATTTAAAATATAATTTTTAGCTTTTTATTGAACGAACCGTAAATGGTTCTTACTTTGCCTCCTGCTCTCTCCGTTTCTCCTCCCCCTTCTCCTCCTCCTCCTCCTCCTCCTCCTTCCCCACCTTCTTCTGTCTCTCCCACTGTTTATAACGGAACCTTCAAGTGTCCAATAGACATCCAATCGTGCGATCCGGCTTCTTTCTCTCACCGCCCACTTGAAACTATCGCCGGCGTCTCCATGAACCTTCTGGCGCTATGTCATGCGGCCTTGTTTTGATAAAACAAAGTCCGAGGATGGTGGCCATTCGAATTTTTCTGGCATATTGTCAAATCCTTCTCCACCTCGGTAACACTAAGTGCTATCCTGCTTGGAGATCCTGTATGAAGTTTATTCCTGAAGAGGCGCTATTTAAATTGTGAGTTGAAACAGAGACAGACTTTCGGGAGTCTAATGAATGCAGCTGATTTAGAAGTCGGTGGTCATTTCCTCTACATAAACCGTTGCAGGACTTTCGCAAGGACATTCAACTGATACACTTCGAAGTTTAGAGCCATTCGGAACAACCTTTTTAGAGATCTGCGAATTATATTGTTTATTTACTGTTTTGTATGCATGCTTGCAAGCATATATGTATGTATCTGTGCGTGTACGTATGCATGTACGTATGCATACATGCATGCGTATGCATATATGTGCGTATGTATCTGTGAATGTATGTAGGTATGTAAGCTTACGTGTTTATGTATTTATGCATGTATGTATGCATGCATGTGTGTATGTATGTATGTGTGCATGTATGTCCGTGTATATTTATCTGTGCATGTTAGTATATGTAGGCCTATGCATGTGTGCATGTGTGTGTATGTATATATGTATGTATGCATGTATGCATATATATGTATGTTTATGTATGTGTGCACGTATGGATATGTCTGTATATATTTTGTATTAGGTAATTATGTATGTGTGAATGTAGGTACGTATGTTAATTGCAATCGCGACAATTTACATAGCTATGTCAATAGCAAGCTACTTATATGATACTTTACACTGGCAAATGTCAGCGCAATGCTAAGAGTTACCTAGAAAGTACAGTTTTAACTATATTCTCAAGAGATGAGGGCTTTGACCATTCTGAATAGTAGGCCCAAGAATTTGTTAATATGTAAGTGTGGATGCATGCATGTGTTTTATATATGCACGTATGTATATATATATATATGTATGTATATGTATATGTATACATCTGTATATATATCAGGTCTGACAATTAGGCCATGCTGGCTAGACGTATCAGAATCTGCCGCATTATGCACATTGCTTGTTTAAGTTGCGACTGTGTCAACTTGATTTTTCTTATAATAAACAAATATGTGATGATGACGATGTATATATATTAATGTCTATGTATGTATGCATACACATGCATGTATGTATGCAGGTATATGTTCAGGTATGTATCCATGTATGTATATAACATTTAGATTAACATACACGTCTATGTGTTAACATTATTCATCAGCAATACAGAAACGGTAGAATCTAGGAGAAACAGTTCAAAGTTCAATCGCAGGCAAATGCGCTTCGCTACATGGAAAACGAGAGCATCTATCACTTTGCTATCGAATGCTAGAGGATAACTATAGATCTAACTATACTTAGAGCCCTGCTTTCATGTCGCTACTTAGAGCCTAACCATGGAAAGTTTGAGTATGAGGCCTACTCATAACTTGGAAAGTACATACATGTATATAGTTTCTAAAATAGGGCCTTACAATGCAATAATGTAATATAATTATAAATAATAATAATGTAATAATTTAATAACCTTTATCACAAGTGTATGCTTTTTGCAAATTGGAGCTGGGCTGATTTAACAATCCCCTGTCACTGGTCTAAATTTGTGCCCGCCTTAACTTTTGTATTCCTATGTTTTAACTTAACTAAATTCGTTACAATTGTATTTGTTTTAACATAACTTAATTCGATATAATTGTATTTGTTAATTGTTGTCTTGCTCGCTGTTCTATATTAAGTTTACAGTTTAATATTTAATTTTGAAATTTTAAAGTTTCTGGAATGTGTCATCCATTGACAATGGCCTCAATTAATTCTGTAGTAAATCCGCTATACTTCTTTAGGTTGCGGTCATACGATTGTTATAGAAGTTTAACATTTTAAGATAATTACTGTACAATCAGTCAAATGTCTACATGCAGACATGCGTACATACACGACAGTAATGTTATGTATTATATGCTTTTGTGAGATACTTAAAAATGGGCCATATTAAGTGTCCTGATTACATACGTAGACTAAATATATACATACATACATACATACATGTATGTATGTAAGTAGGATAGGTAGGAGGATATGTATGCAAGCATATTATATATATACATATATATAATAACGTATATATATAATCATATATATATATATATGTAACTATACATATATATTAACGTATATATATATAATATATGGACGGTAAGTTTAACTGTATGGTCGTTTCTTATCAGAGTCAAACTTGGAAAAACTTCGGAACGAGCTCAGAATTCCTTGGCTAGACAGACATCAAGATATGGCCATATCTCGTCTGTGCCTAGAACCATGCATGCATGCATTAACTGCTGCCCACACATAGACTTCGCTGTAAAATCGGACCGATAGCAAACTCTGCATTGTAACCAAGTGTGCACAACAGTTAACATGAATATTTTACCCGTAAACTCATGATTTACGACAATACAATGTCCTCGGATTACTTAACTAACCGTCACAAGATTGAAAGTGCAGTTTTGACTAAATCAGCTTTTCAAGTATTTTATTCGTTGGAGTCTTTGGAATTATCTCTCAAATAATGTTCGTTTAACTCCGTCTTTGGTATAATTTCAATATTAATCAAGTCCTGCATCTTTCTTTCAGTTGTCCCAGCCATCAAACATACATATTCAAGGCGATCACAGTTTAAGTATCGTATATTTTAAACTAATTGTATCATGAACTGATTGTTAGTCCTACATGAACTTTTGTGCTTGAGGAAATCTAACATTCCATGTATATAGGAGAGCGAATTTATAAGGCGCATTCAAGATGTTCTTTGAAGGTGCTATAGAAATACATACAAAATTATAATATACATATATACACACAAACACACAAATAAATGTGCATATATAACATGCATACATACAAGCTTCTATTTATTATCAGCAACGTCAGCTTCGCTTTGTCTCTCTTTCTCTTACACCTTGTGCTACTGCAACTCTTATCTACTCCTCTGTCATTGCCCGACTTGACTGCTGCTGCACGCTTTACATTGGTGCACCGGCGGGCCGGATTAGGTCCATGGAGCGAGTCCTACGCTGGGCAGAACGCGCTGTTGGGCACATTACAAGGTTGGGCCATCTTTCTGATTATGTGCGATGTCTTACATTGGCTTCCTCTGCTGCAACGAATCACCTACAGAGTTTCTGCTTTGGTGTGGCGTTTCATCCTGGGTTCGGTCCTAGCATATTTGGGGGAGCTTTGTTGCCCCACTCTGGGTGTTCGAGGTGGCTGCTCCCTCCGCTCTTCTGCTCATGACAGTTAGCATGCATCTTGTCCCTATGCCTCTATCAGACAGCATCGTGCTTTTCTGTTGTTGGCCCAATATGTCTGGAATGGGTTGCCTCTGACACAGCGCTCGTTGCCAAGGGTGGTTTTTACTGACACCCTTTAATGCCATCTTAAGACATGTTGCCCTCATTCACCTTAACCCCCCCCCCTCCGGTAACTTTAAATCGCGTTCAGACAGCCGGTGGTAGGATCAAATCTATTTCAAGTTACTCCTGGAGTATAGCTTGAAGGTGATTTCATCCTACATCTACGACAGGGGTGGCCAACCTTTTTTGGCCTACGGGCCACTATGATTGTTGGTAAGCACGCGGCGGGCCGCAAAATGTTTGTCCTCACAGCCTCGAAAGAAATACAAATGTTTTATTTCATATTTTACAATATGTATAAAAACAGGTAAGACTACATTAGGTCACTAGAACTTACAACACTAAATCTTTTAGTGTTTTAGACATCATTATTATGCAGATTGTAGTAGTCGGACAAGTAAGTAGGTGCAAAATGAGAGAAAAAAATATTTAGAAAGGGCCGTGCTGGCCGCCAATCAGCAGCCCGTGGGCCACATTTGGCCCGCGGGCCGCGGGTTGGCCATCCCTGATCTACGATTTCTAGTTACCCCTTAAAGCATTAATTTGTATATGTTTATTTAGATCAGGGTTGGGAAATGGGTATAATGAGTAGGGCATAGAGTAAATAGGGCATAGGTTTAGGGTTAGGAAACACGAGTATACAATGAAGTATAAAGCAAGTGCTCAATGTTATCCCCATGGAATCGAGAGGATCGAGACTGTGGAAAGGTGGTAAGTATTGTGATCCGCTCTCTCAACTGCATGATAAATGATGTTTCAAAACAATTGCTCTTTGTTTGTGGGCTCAACCAACCAAGTGTCAGAATCGAAGAGGTCTATGTAGAATGGACCAATGGATGGCATGCACTCGTATCGTGAAGAACAACAGTTTGTAGGTTTCAAAGAGGTCTGGCGTCAACTACAAGAACCAAGAATTGGATTATGCCATAACGTTCTGTATCACCATTCACTCATTCATTTCAGAGATTTATATAGCGTCCCTTCAATATTATCTACTCAGGAGCGCTCCCGACCCAACCCCTGCTAAAGAGAACAGTCTTGAGGTTAGAGAAGAACGTGGCCGCAAGGGCTCTATGGGCGTTAGGCTTAGAGCCACGGGGAGCCCATTCCAGATTGCAGAGCCAGCAACCGAAAAGGCACGGCGCTGCATAATACTGTAGATGTCCGCGACCAGGAACAAGAAGCTCATGTTGCTTAAAAGAGCGGAGAGAACCACGACGCTGGACGTTCAGGGTATAGAGCAGCAGAGCTCCTGTAAGTAAACAGAGGCCATGGCCACCCGCGAGGCAGCGCCAAACCAAGGCAGAGATCCGGTAAGTGATCCGCTGCAGGAAAGGGAGCCAATGCAAAACATCCCACATGTAATCAGTGACATGGGCAAATCTTGGGGTGCTGCCAATGAGGCGTGCCGCCGCGCGCAAGACCCTATCCAAACACCCAACACGGGGCAGCTGGATGACCCACATGGAGTGCGCTACAATAGTCGAGGCGGGAAACAACAAAAGAGTGGATAAGCATTAAGACAGCATTAGAGGTTAAACTCCGCCACAGGCTACCTCCGCTGAGGAAGCCTGTGCATGTCCCAAGCCAGGATAAAGGAGGAGGGTTCTGCGGTGGGTTTTGCGACCGTGCACCCAGGTAAAAAAAACCAGATAGCAACAGAAACAATGCCGAAAATTCATTCAACTCATACGGTGGAGGATGCTATCGAGGTGGCGAAGGACAGAGAAGAATGGCAAAACTGCGTGGCCCGATGTGCCAAGAATATCGCGGATGCAGTCGTATCGGTCATTAAAACTCACTATACTTTGAATATGTAGACTTTGCATCATCGGCTACCAAACAACTCGCCATTCTTCGAGCAGTTTATCATCTTGAAGCGAGCGTTAGAATTGCTCATAGTAGCTGTTAATAGAGCTGACGGGTTGTTTTGAACTTTTTCCTGATCCAACGACAGTAAAATTTCGTCAACTGTCTTTTGGTAAAATTCGAGCGTTTTACTTGCATTATTAAAAGACTACTTACTTACTTACTTACCACTGCGTACTACTAAACTATGCTTCTGAGTACTTAGTATATAGAAAATACGTTATTCCAGATCTCTACAGATTCCTTAAAACCTCAATATGGTGCGACTTGTCGAACGTTCGCCTCAGAAGGCATTGACTCTGCTCAAGTGAACAGTGATACAAAGTCTTAGGTCGTGGATACTGTCACGCCCGACGTGAGCCTATAGGCCTACACGGGACTCGAATAACACCCGCTTCGCAATTGGCCAATGGATGTCACATGATTTTGTGCACGTGAAAGAAGCCGGCCTATAAACACTCCCAAATGCGATGGAAGATTGTCCACTATGTTTTCTAATGACGACACAAACCCTAATCCTGACCCTAACCGACTCTCGCGACGCCTAACCTGACCCTAAACGACCCTCACAATGGAAAAACCTGACCCTAACATACCCTCAAGATGTCGGCCATTTCAAAATCCCAAGGGAAGTGAGCAAGTTCACGTGACATGATTTAGCCAGTATCGTGACGGGCGTGAATGTATTGTGCAGGGAGTTCCGCTAACGTCCGGGGCGTGAACGAATCCACTAGGAAAGGCTTATTCCAATCAGCGTGACTATAGTTTTTCTGCTTCATAGTCACGCACAAGGTCGTTGACGTCGACAGAAACTAGTTTGAACAATTCTCACAGTTCATTATGGCATAGTGTTTGGTTAGTTGCTTTTTAACGACACTGTGTCATAATCGAGATAATTAGCGTCGCCCTCCTCCTTTTTCCAGGGTTGGGACTGGCACTACCACAGTTAGGCCTATAGGGTAGTGACAGAGTGCTGACAAAATCATTCTTCTGCTTTTACTTATACGGCGAATCTCACACCTAAAGGCTTGGTTGTTAAGTTGCTTTTTAACGACACTGTCATAACAAAGATGATTAGCATCACCCTCCTCCTTTCTCGAGGCTTAGGGCTGGCACTACCACGTGTATGGTAGTCTTGGTAGAGGTGAAGTTTACACTTTAAAGATATGCGTAATTATTTTTGAACAGTTCACAACGTTCTTCTGGCGTAATACAATGTCCCATTTTCATACATCTTCGATTAAACGCATTTTACTAATAAATTACATCTGCTGCGACGATTTAAAGGTGTCTAACAATCAACCAACAAAATCGCTTCTGGCAAATGTACGTTGTAATGTGTCCAGAGTTTAACGACCATATCTTGTCTAGCAATTGTTATCTTAATACAAGCACAAAATAAATACAAAATAATATGAAAAATTGTGATATTTAATCATTTGTAATTGCTTGGCAACATCTTGCTGTTAACGTCGACCTTTGATCATTGTTATGATACAACCGTTCTGTCGCAAACTGGACTCTTATTGTATTGTATCTAAAGATTTATATAGCGCCTCTCTCAGAATAACTATTCAGAAGCGCTTTCAGCACGAAAACCCCGGGGGAAAAGAAACGTCTTTAAAGAACGAGAGACCAAAGAGGAAAAACTATTCATTAGTTTAGCCCTTAATGAGGGAGGAAGGTCATTCCAAGTATCTTAAATATTCAACTAGAGTTTTTTCGGGTGTGTAACTGTGCATGTTGGTGAAGTGTGCACCCTTACAATTCCTTTTACACTGTTGGTCTTGCAAGTTTCTGGGGAGGGACTACTTTCAAAAGTCTTCCTTTATCAATCTCTTTGTAGCCTATTCTTAGTAGGCTATTTGTCAGCTGACCTGGCCGTCTTTCCAGTGACTGGAATCATCCTCTTGTCAGTGTTTCAAAGTACGCCTACTTTTCTTGCATAACTTAAGCACTGAGGTGATTGTCAGAGGAATTACAAGAGAATTTTCTCACATCCTGAACTTCTTGTTTACTGGCACTACCACGGGTGTGGTAGAAGCGTAGAGCCCTTACAAATCATTTATAATTCTACCTAACTCAGTTAGTCTTGTGCACTGTAGCTGCATTAATGGGTTATCCCCCTCTTCGATCAGAATCTGTTAAAAAGCATGTTTTCATTGTAGGCCCCCTATACGTCATGGCTTTGAATGATGCTCATTCTGAGCACCTGTTCCACTTTCTAATATTCGCCACTCCTTTTCATTCATTCATTCATTACTTGAATTTATATAGCGCCTCTTCAAGGGAACTACTCAGAGGCGCTCCCAACCCCAGCGCGGCCAAATAGGACCATTTTAAGTTGAGAGAGGAATGTCTGAGAAGGGGTTCTAGGAAGGGAGCGGAGGACCAGAGGGAGGCCATTCCAGGTCGAGGGGCCAACCACAGAGAACGCACGGTTCTGCTTGGTGGAGGTGCGAGCAAAAGGCACATAGAGAAGACCATGTTCAACCGAACGGAGGGAGCGCGAGCCCCGAGCACTGAGGGTGGGGCTACAGAGCTCAGTAAGGTAGACAGGAGCGAGGCCCAGCAGGCAGCGCCAAACTAAGGCAGCTACCCTCTTCCCATTGTGCATCGTTTTAAGCTCAAAACGTAGCCTACCTCAACCTATCTGTTATTGACTCACAATGTTTTGTGCTATCCAGCTAAGGTATAAGGTATAATTAATGTAGGGAGGGTACATTATAAAATTTCAGTCGTATTCAATTGTTTTGCATTGTAGGCTACTGCAAAGACATGCATGCAAATGTAAATACCTAGGCCTAAATATCGTTATAATAATAAAATCTTCGAACAGTTGCAATTTACCTTTGAATATTTCAAAAGTCGAGCGACATTCTGCCTAAATGCAGTCTCAGATGCATGTGAAGTCATTTGGTAAGAGTAACAGCGGCCGAGGAAGCAGTCTGGCTCCGAACCGACGCCTTCCAATGTTGAGTTGAACATCATTTCAATAAGCAGAGACAACAACAGTTCACAAACCAAATGAACAGATCATCTACGAAATCCCTGATGTTGGTCCAGTTCGTGTCCAGTTAGTCTATCTAGCAGTGGAAAACGACGAAGGACTTGGCTCGACGTTCGGCCACGCTGTTCCCCTCAGCTTCGCTCGTCATAAGTCTGAACTGTACTGTAACAGAGGTTGATGAATTGTCACCACGCTCAGCTCCATTGATAATTCTTGGATTGAATGTTTACGTTAACTTCAACGATAAACAGTTGCATGCGCCATAATATGTATCTATGTAGACAAAATGTTGCGCTTACTTCTGTGTTGATAATCGTAATCGTAAACTCCAGACTTCTAAAGCGCCACTCGACAGTCAATCGCAGGGCACCAGCTTATTCACGAGCGCTGTATACATAGCAATATGTCAGAAGAACGTTTCCATAGCATTGCGGTCGCCATGCAGTCGTATAGTAGCAGTGTACAAACGAACGCCTGCAGCAGAAGTATGCACGTGTACAACGATGCTGCTCGTTGCTTAGCTTAAAAACTCGGCTTCAGCAGTTGCTGCAAATAGATCGTACGATTCGTCCCGGAAAGGAGAAACTGCGGGAGCTCGACGATTGACGGATGGAGGGAGGAATCCATCTTGGACGGCGTCATTAGAAGAAACTTTTATTGAACCGGAATGATCGATCGAAATCGTCGCTTCTAATGCGGCGAGCAGATGCCCGACGACCTAAAAGCCTCTAACGGGGCTTGGCGCGCCTCCGCCAGTCGTCCCTGATGCATCCCGAGCGACCGAACTGATGCGGGGATAAATACGAATTAGCGAGGACTCAGTGAAGCGCCGCAGCGGCGCCGACGCATAGAAGCTCTCATGCATACGAGAGGACCAGGCGAAGCCGTAATTTCTTAAGTGTCATCGCCGATGTCTGCATGCATTTCTCTGTCTTTCTCTGTCTCGCTGTCTGTCCGTAGGTGTCCGACTGTCTGCACGTGTGCGTAGGCGTGTGTCTGTCTTACGACCACAGTCTGCCAAACTGCCAACCGCCGTCAAACTAAACACACACGCCCGCCTCCTCCTCTGCTTCTCCTCCGCCTTCTTCCTCAATCCATGCCGCAACACTTGCATCTGATTTTCTACTTTTGCTCTTCGATACCATATATCAACCAACCTAAAATAGATTCCTCCAGTATATATAGACCATACGCCGAGACTATAAATGCATGAACTACCTCAACCGTTGACTCGTCGCTCACTGAAGAGTCAATTTGACATGTCTGGTCTGTGTGAACGATTGACCGACCAATCTGTCTCTTGCAGGCTATAATTATTTGGAAATCAACTGGTGGCGAAGCGGCATATTTTGAGGATCAAGTGGCATTATAGGCTACTAGGGACAGAATACTTTTGCAATTACTGAAGTCTTCAAGTAAGCCACAGTAAACACATATACTTTAAAGTAAACTAATATGAATTCCATTTAAAAAAGCGATCAACGTTTTCACTCAACTTCGGTGATTCAGTGTGTTTCTCCTTCCTGCAGAGTCTTTGCATTCGCTAAAAAGCCTTACAGTCTCAAATCTTGGTGTGGTTGACTGACTCATTCACTCACTCACTCACTCACTCACTCACTCAACAACCCAAACCCACCCCACCGACCCACCAATACCGATCCACTCACCCACCCACTCAACTGACCCAATGACTGACTGAGACTGACTCTCTCACTCACTCTCACTGACTAGCGATCCAACCAGGGACGTCATTTGGGGGCAGGGGGGCATTTGCCCCCCTGAATTTTACTATTTATATGTATGTCAGTGCATTTGATGAAATACTATATTTTTATTCGTCTATGACAGCAGCCCTTAAAAACATCCACTTGTGCTTTTCCAAGTATATTGGTCTTTTTGTCTACCTCTACATATAGGCTACACGTAGAGTGAGGTATGGAGATAGGTATACAGTCAGACAGATAAACAGTGACAGTTGGTTCATTTACAATGAATCAATCACTCATTGTCAATGATTGGTATGACAGCTGTTTTAACTTCTGAAAGTAAATTTTCATTGTTTACTGCCGTTTTGTTATCTTTGGTCAGGTTCAGGGGCTTCGCTCCTCTGATCCCTAAGGGCCATGACTAGGGGCTTCACCCATAAATAATAATATCCCAATAATAAGTTTTGCAGGCCTAGTTCATGCAGCATGCAATATTGCTTTGTTAACTGTTATTTAGCATTATAATTTAAAGTACAAAATACTCAAAAAAGTATTTTAAGTAAAAGTATAAATATTGTCATTCCATTGTATTTTAAAAACAGGTAGAAAATACTTATATAGTATTTAAAGAAGTATTTTAAATACTAGTATTTTTAAATACTTCCCATCACAGAATAAAAAATAGTAAGAAATAAATAAAAACAAGAAGGAAACACGTTCGATCATATAATCACAGTTTTGCACATGCAGACCTGATACTCTTAAACAAGCTGGCCAAGAATTGCCCACTTAAAAATTTTTTTTGCCCCCCCTGAAAAAAACTGAAATGACGTCCCTGGATCCAACTTGCGCATGTAACCAAGTTATCTCACTGTCTCGATTTAATTTCATTCATTACTTACTAACTTATTTTCATGCTAAATTCCTCTTTCAGATGTTGGGTTTGAAATTCCACCCAGTGTAGAAAACAATTTCTAATATCTATTCGACTTAGAATATTGATCAACAATGGGGAGATTTAGTTTTGGTAATTTGGTTCTCAATGTGGTTGCTAAAGACGCCTGGAAAATTGTCTCTGTATGTAAATACACTGGGGTTTTTGCATCCAGAGCACAGCACGTTGTCTGCAGCATGTAGTATCTAGTGTGATGACATAAAGCCCTTGAAATAAATAAAGGCTGAAAAACTTCCATGGGTTAGAAGCTAACTACAGGCCAACTTTTTTTCACTGACAGGGATTGAGTTTTAGACTAGGGGTCGAACCCTCTTACCTCGGCAAATTCAATAACATTTAATAATCTTGAAAAAATTCAATCGAAATATGGCCAAATGAATTATTTGTTTTATTTGTTATATATACGTTTCGGTGTTTGTGGCGGTTGTCTCTCTGCTTTGTGAATGTCCATTTTGTCTTCCTGTGTCTCTTCCTGTTTTTGTTTGCCTTGCTTCTGAACTCCTTTTGTGCATGTGCATTTCTCTTCTCGCCTTTCTCTCTGTCTTATAGATTGGAAGTCTGTGTTTTACTCTGTGTACCTCCGTGGGACCGAGTCCGCGTCTCTAATGCCTCAGTCTCTTTCTTTGTCTGTCCCTCTGTCCTCCTAACAGCCTGTCTACCTCTGCTCTCGTCTATCGATCGTCCGTCCGTCCGTCTCGCAATCCCGCGGACGCCCCTAAGAAGTCGCAGGAGCGGATGAATGACCGCTTGACCATCAATCTTCCGGGCGCCGCTTATTAGGTGAGCGTTGACCAGTCGGAGGTCCAGCGATGGTCAGTCTGGAATTCTTGCACTGACCTTTTCTACGCAGGCATTGCCTCTGACCAACAACGGCGCTCAGTCGCATAAATTTGCGCTCGCAAGCACGCACTGACGGACGGACGCATTTATATCTATTTCCGCTTAAAACGTAGTCGTTGTAATTGTCGTTGTTGTTTATAACCGTGTTGTTTTGTCGTTGTCATCAATTCTTGTTAAGAAAATGCTTTTCATCTCGACAAACTTACCAATAATTTTGCTTATTTCCGGGTCGCAAAGGCACAGCTAAAACAATTCGCAGTCAGTGGCGTATACTGCTCGACTTTTCAAGCAAAGGCTTCCGGCTGAGAAAAATTTATGGGTTCTTGAACAGTGACACCCTAATGACTACCGATCTGGGGAGCGTTGCAAGCTCATCCAACAGGGTCCGGAGCGGATCCCGGGAGCCAACGCATTTTGAAGCATTTAATGTAAAATTGAGCACAATTGGGCCACATCGTTATGCGACGTTTCTAGTCAGAGGTGGAGTACCTTGATGAAAATTGAAGGATGGAATACTTCGAGGACCGATGACGCGAAGCACCTAGCAAATAATTATAGGGTCTATGTAGTGTAAACTCCCCAGTGGGGTCCGGTGCCAACAATATATGAAGTATTATTTCTATATATATATATGATATATATATATATATATATATATATATATATATATATATATATATATATATATATATATATATATATATATAGGCATGCAAGTATACGTACAGGTAATTTTAATCGTAATTGTAAATTATAAATTTACATAGCGTCATTTCGAGAGAGACTAATCCCAGACTTTCTCTTCGTTAACCTATAAACGAGTTTAAATGTCGTCTAGAATTGGAAAGCTCATCAGTTAGAAAGTACGATAATTAGAAAAGTCACAAGTGATTGACGCCCACACATGCACATCCAGAATACCTTTGCAACCAACAGATTCACAAATAACAGTTGACAGATTGCAGAGTTCATGAACCGCATTTAATACGACAAATCCTGCCCTGATTGGACAAACAGCAATTCTAATTCTAATCGATTAGCAGTTTAACTAATCGTACGGTATCATATCCATCTCTGCTGTGAATAAGCTGGTTCTCACAACTTCGTTGCTTTGGGTATACTGTAGAAATCTCGAGATTACGAAAACGATTACGATTATGTAAATTACATTATACATTTACGTTCTTAAGGCGCCTAAGTATAGGCGTTTATTTATTGCTGAATTTCGATGATTCTATATGCTACAGAATCAACACCGAAACGCAACAGACGTCTGCATATTATGTAGGACACAGTGAATGACATCATGAAACATATATACCGTAACTTATTATGCAACAGATTCTAATTTCATGGCTATAAGACTAAGGCGCTGTAGGAGATTAATGGCGTTGATTATGTAGAACTTAATCCCTATTCCTGATTAAGAGCCATTCAGTGCTACAAAGCATCAAGTAAGTGCTAATGAACCAATGCCCATGATTGAGTGCCACGGACCCATGCCGTGCTAGGCACGGACTGGGTGAAACTGTCTGTAAGAGCTCAGGTCCTTTAGAAGCCACGCACCAGTATAATACGGCGGGCTTATTAAGACTGCAGGCTCAGTGGCGGTTAATACAGGCGCGGCGGATTCATTTGCATCGATTCAATTCGTCTGATTAAAAAGCCATAAATTGAGAGCAAGTGCCAATCTTTGCCACCCACGACCACAAACGATTCACTTCAGTGCAACTCTTTCATTTCCTTTAGCAGAATGCAACTTATTTAGCTCCACTGTTTCAATCAATCCTTCGCTGCCATGCAAGGAGTGCAACATATTCAGTGCTGATGATTTCGGTGCTGTGTCGAAGATTTAGTGTAACTGAGTCGACGATACTCTTGTAAAACTAATTCGCTGACCGCCGATGGTTTTGTTACATGTCCCTATCTGCTTGTCTCTTCCTTTCTGTCTCTCCCTTTCTGTCTCCCTCTGTATCTCTGTGTCTGTCTGACCGCCGAAGGTTTTGTTTAGCCACGTGCATAACCAAACATAAGGACAAGAGCAGGGTCACGCAGACGGTCAGACACACTCACTCATACGCCCACGCAAACAGACTGGCACAAAGAGAGATTAACAGACACACAGATAGAGGGAGGCAATCAAGCAGACAACCGATGTCGTTCTAAATTTGGTGTTTATGTGCCATCGGTTAATGATTTGGATACTAACTAAACACCCGCAATACAAAGTTACTAATTGCAATTATAATCAGAGTAAGTTACAGACAGACTGCATAATACTTGCCAATGACAACCGAAAAAAACAGAACTTGTTTTTCATCACGTCCCTCTTCACCGTCCTCTTGCCCGCCAAGATTCTTCACGATGTTGTCCCTCGCTCAGTGTTCCCTGGGAGTCGGCGAGGACAAGAACCGGGAGGGACAAGGAGGACCGGGAGGGACAAGGAGGACCGGGAGGGACAAAGGACCGGGAGGGACAAGGAGGACCGGGAGGGACAAGGAGGACCGGGAGGGACAAGGAGGACCGGGAGGGACAAGGACCGAGAGGGACAAGGAGGACCGGGAGGGACAAGGAGGACCGGGAGGAAAGGACGATCGTGACGGGGAAAATGGAGTATTTTGTGGTCGGCGCGAGAAGCCATAAGCCCGTCAGGTCGGTCGGTCCGATAAAGAATGTATGAAGACGGATAGGCACAAGAGACTGCGACGCCCTATTTAGCGATAGCCGGCTTGGCTTTCTCTCCGTCGTCTCTCGTCTCCCTTGCCTTTGCCTCCACTTGCTCTCCTCCGCCTGCGCCTCCTCCCTCCTCCTTCTTCCTTATCCTCTTCCTCCTCTTCTTCTTCTTCTCCTCCTCTTCCTCGGTCTTTCCTTTTGCTTGGACCTCAACTGTACACACGATACAAATTCTTTCTTGCGGCACAATCGCCGTCTTGGCTGTAACAGCCTCCTCCTCCTCCTCCATATCCTCCTCCTCCTTCTCCTTGTCTGCTTCCTTCTCCTTTTTTCTTCGTTTCTATCTGCCCAGGCCCCTTCTCTGTCAGTTTCTGCTTCTTCCAGTCTTTCCAGTCTTCCTCATTCTTTTCTTCATCCTTCCTTCTATTTTTCTTGACCTGCACTTCTTCTCATCCTCTTTCTTCTCCCAGTTCTTCAATCGCATTCTCTTTTTCTCTTCCTCCTTCTCCAATTGATTCTGTTCCACCTGAATTTCATCCTTCTTTTCTAATTTTCCTTATCCTTTTGTTCCCGTTCTACGTCCTTCTCATATTTTTATCTTCTTCTTCTATTCCTTCTCTCCTTTCTCCTTCTCCTCCTCTTTCTGCCTTCCCCATATCTAAGTCTCATTCTGCTTCTTCATCCGTCTCCTCTGTCGACTCACTACTAAGCCGTTTCTACCCAATATCCTTCTCTATCTAAAAATATTCCAAGTCCTTCTCCTCCGTTTCCTCCGTTTCCCCCTTTCCCTTTCGTTTCTCCTCTCTCTGTTCCTGCTCGTTTCTCTCGTTCTCCACTACACCTCCTCCTTATCCTTCCTCCACTCTTCTTCCGTCTTTTTCTCCCTCTATATCTAACCTCTTGCCATCCCTCCTCTAGTACGGCACCTCATCCCCCCTTCTTTTCCTCTTTGTCATCCTCCTTCTCCTTCTGCGCTATTCTCTTCACTAGACCGACTGATGAACAGTCTTACTTTACACTGTTTGTCCTTCCCTTGTAACTACTTCGCCTTCCATTTCAACCCTTCATGCTTCTTATACTAATGCTGTAACCTCTCTTCTTCCTCCTTTTCCATGTCCTAATCCTTACTCTCTCACCCTATTTCTCATCTTCCTTCTCCTACTTCGTCCATACATTTCATCCTTCTCCCTCACATAGTAAACCAATTCCGTTTCCTCCTCCTTCTTTTACTTTCCTTCTCCAACTTCTTCATCTTCATCTACCGCATTTCCTCATCTTCCGTTTCCCAATCTCCAAAATCCCTCATGTTAAACTTAACTCGACCACAGTGTGAAGTCAATCAATCAATCAATCAATCAATCAATATTCGTTTAATCATGAAACACCATAGCACGGCCGATGCCAAAGAAAGAGTGCTGAACATGAATTAACAAAAAATGTGAGTCATTTCATATGGTAGTTTAAAAAGATAGGTCTCATCTTCTGGCGATGTCAAATTCAGCCGAGTTTCGATCGTAACACTACGAGAATGATGCATCGTCTTCTTCTGTTTGAAGACGGTTCTGTTATGTGTAGACCACCTGCTGTATCCGCATTAGTATTAGACAGGCGTCTAGGGCTTCATTATCCGTTGACACTGCACTCGACTCTTTCTATATTCGACTGTAGCCAGTGTAGGCAGACACTTGTGTCTCAATTCAGAGAAATGACTAATCAAATGTGGGTTAAGACTGTAGGAAGAACAACGCTCAGATTCACTTCAAACTATAATTTATGTCTCTTACAAACGGGACTTACATCAGAGAATAAGAACGATAACGCATGTATTTATATACGTATATATATATATGCACTATGCAAGTATCTATGTATGTATGTATGCATGCATGATTGCATGTATGTATGCATGTATATATAAATTGTATGTATGAAATATGTATGCATATATGCATGCATGTAGATATGTCTATATATATATATAAATATATATATATATCTACATATGCATATAATTATTAATGTCTGCAAGCATGTATGCAAAAGATTAAATACATAATTTACGTATAATTTTTCTAAGCGTTCATATAAACTGTATTTATATTATATAAGTATGTATATGTACAACTACATATATATATATATATAAACATCAATAAAAGCCAAAATGTTTGTGTTTGTGTATGTATGTTGGCCTAAATTTCAGTGTACTTAGAACATATCTAGGCATTGTTGTAATATTAATTATGTGTATTATACAGAATTGAATTGTAATGTAATGTAATGTGGTATGACTATGTAAATTACTAAAATCATACAGGTCTAAAGCATAGCCTAATTAAACGCATATAGGCCTAAACATACCTACGCATGCTCTATGGCCAAGATGGCGGTATATGTTTTTCTGCCATTGCGGTCAACTAGATGGTCAGACGGTGAGTGTGCGGGATAATTTTCGTTTTTCATAGACGTTTGCACTTTTGATGTGTGACTCATTCTGCGTTCGCTGACTTTCTTCTCTGTTTCACCGTTGTTTATGAGTGATTTGAACGGTGTTAGGACGTTTGATGCGGAGGTTTTGCGCGTAAACATGGACGCGCCCAGTCAAATGCCTTAAGGTTATCACAAACTCCATTTGTAAATGTTAAAACATTCCGTGTATTGGTTCTGAGCATTCACTGAAAAGTCAACTATACAAGTCCAGTGGTTTTCAACGAGGTCTCTTCTCTGTCGCTTCCCGGCAATGTCAAAAGTGCGTCATCTCTGGAGACATTCGAATCACAGTTCAAGACCTATCTATTTAAACTACCATATATAATTTTATGACTCACGTTGATTTTGTTAACTCATGTTCAGCATTCTTTCTTCGGTCTCGGCCGTGTTATATTGCTGCTATATATTTTTATTATTATTATTATTATTATTATTATTATTTTATTATTATTTTATTTTTTTTTTAATTATTATTTTATTTTTTTTATTTTTTTATGCCTGAGGTAAACATGATCCCTCAGGGACTTCAAGATTCATTAAAACGTAAAATTATTATTATTATTATTATTATTATTATTATTATTATTATCATTATTATTATTATTATTATTATTATCATCATCATTATTATTATTATAATAATTATTATTATTATTATCATTATTATTATAATTATTATAATTATTATTATTACTATATATATATATATGCAAACTTACATATATACATACATACATACATAAATACATGTATACACACATACACACCTATATAATGCAATGCATGCATGCATGCATACATACATACATACATACATACATACATACATGAATACATTTATGCATACATTCACACATGCATGCATAAATACATTCACACATACATGCATACAAGCATACATATGAATAGACATTCACATTTACCTACATACGTAGTGACACGTACATACACACATACATACACACATTTACAGATGCAAACGCACCGGTGTGTATTTGTATGCAAACATACAAACATAGATACATGCATACATTAATAGATGCATGCAAACAAACATACATATATTCATGCATAGGTACATTCATACATACACATATATACATACGTAAATACATGCATGTACACATACATTTATACGCATACATTCTCCATGAAAACTAGTGTACAGAATCGATCTAAAAATGTGAATTTGCTCTCAACACATAAGATGAAGATTTTGGTCTTCTGTAATGTGTACAGTTCTCTGTACCAACATTTATGGACGACTGTCAAGATGGTATCAACATAGGCCTACAATTGTTTGCGTCCACACTTCTTTTAAAGAAAAGCCTGAATTCCTCCAGGAATCTCTCTTCGACAAAAGATGCAGACAATGTCGTCTGAAGATTTTTAATACAAATATAAATGTTTAAAACGTTAACACATATCGATATACATAGATAAGTAAATATATGCAAAAGAAACATAAATATACGCCAACTAAATATGCAAACGGTTTTGTAGGTACCTGGTAGTATGCACATAGTAGTGTTTTAGGTGTAGAAATGAGCAGGAGCAAGGAAATTTTACAGATGACTATAGTAAAAACGTTTGTCAAAATCTAATTTTGTTATTATGAAACAACTTCGCTGGAGATTCAAGACCTGACACCCAAAAAAATCTTCTTCAGTTATTCAGCTGAGGAGTTTAGGAGAAGAGCTAGGAGTTGAACCCCATTCTACCCGACGTCTAAAACACTGTGCATAGAATAAGACCATGCATGCAAACATACCTGCATAATGTGTGTCAGTATGTACGTTTTTATGAAGGGGTGAATATTTTGCATGTATGTGTATGTATACATGTGTTTAAGTATGCATGTTTGTGCCAATGTATGCATGCATGTATGTATGCATGTATGTATGCATGTATGTTTGTATGCATGCATTTATGTATGAATATGCGTATGTATGTATGCATGTATGTACGTACACATGTATGTATATTTGTATGTATCTATGCATATTTGCTTGTTTAACAGTTTATTTGTGTGTATCTGTACGCACTCGCAACAGAAACCAACAGAGTAGTGCACCTAACTCATACGATACATTCTCTCTTACCGGCGTAATTTGCTTTTTACTCGGCCGACGAACGCGTGGCAATATTTTCATTACTCGTCAAATTGCCAAGCAGGCGGGTGTTTGTCAAATTTCACGAAAGCTTTCGCCGCCGTCTCCTGTTCAGCAGCTAAACCGGGCGGAGAAAGCCGTTTAAATAAACCGAGCGAAAGCATTAAACCGGACCGCAAGACATTAATCCATTACACGGGCGCTCGGACTCCATTCGTCTTCATATCTTAGCATTGAAGGATAGCGTCACCGGCTCTTTTCCGCTCCATTAAATCATTATCCGTACCGTTTAAGATTTATAGCTCTCCTATTTCGGAAAAAAGCCAATGGTATAATCTTCCTCTTCCTCTTCCTCGTCTGTTCTTCCTCTGGCTAAGAAAGAGCGGCGTAGAAAGTGGAAAATAAGTACTCGGCACGTGCAATTGTAGGGAGCAGACGATGGAAGAGAGAGACACGATAACAATTCTAAACAACCCACAGCAGATATGCAGAAAGAAAACGATGCACTGCATGATTCTTTACCTAATTACGCTGTAGATCGCTTAACGCAACGTACGTTTGTGCTTATCTATCTCAATTTTCCCCCCAAAGAAACAAAATAACAAGTTACTACACACAACAAATAAGATTGTATGTGTTTTGCTTGACTCTTCGAAGTTGAAAACATCTATCACTATTAAAAATATACAGAACATTTTACGTTGAATTGCCTGTATACAGATACTTGTACATATATGCATTATTATGCATACATAACACACACAAATTAAGGCTGTGAGTACAAGAAAATTGAATAATGACATACACATAACTTAACGTGCAAAAATCCTTAGAAGAATGCCATAATAGACAGTAACAGGCAAATGGAGTTGTCGATTTGCAGGGCATGGAGAAATCTCGTTAAAACCATATCATCCCATTGAAAATATTTTGTCATACATTCCACTTCTGCCACATACGCCTTTCTGTTCTTACGGCCCAGACAAGAGATTCTCACCAGAGCATGTTTAGATGTAAATACTTAATTAAATATATACATTCATACATAAACACATGCATGCATATACACATACATATATGTGACATACATATACAATACATACATAGACTACCACATGCATGCACGCACATACACACATTTAAAAATGCATAAGCGCAAACACATGCACACATAAATATACATCAATACTTACGTACATGCATGTTTATAGACTATATATAAATTCATGCATACCCACAGATAGGCCTACACATACAGAAAACATAAGTAAATAGGTTCTTAGACATACGCATACATGAATGCATACTTGCATACATGCAGTCATTCAACCATTCAATCTTCATATATAAATTAGTTGGCTGTAGAGGTAGGCCATAATAGCATCATCAATAAGTGTAGCAACCTCCATTCCTTCGTCATTCATTCAATCATTCATTCGTTCTTTCCTTCATTCATGCATTTTGCAGCCACATACTTACCTACTTGCTTAATGGTTACGTCAGGTTGGTGACGAGCTCGTGTTGGCAGATGTAAGTGGCTGGCATGGAAACTTATCATGCATGAAATGAATCATGACAACAATAGGCGGGGATAGTGTGAAGATATCTCAAGAATATCTCATGTATATCGCCACCATTGACTGAAGGAACTCTCCTTATCTTATCTCTGCTATTAGGCCAGTAATAGACGCTGAAAAGGCCAATTAATTCCCATGCCTCTTCCTAACTGATTGTCTTTGGAAAGAGGAAAGGAGAGTAGCCTAAATGCTACAGAACAATAGAGCATGCCAATGAATGCATATGGATGCAAACAGGCAAATCCATGGTACGCGCATACATGCTCACGATGCTTACGAGCGACCATTGATTCATGTTCTGTGTATTAAGACAATGGCGCAATAGAAGTTACTGCATTAGGATTAGAATACGAGCATACTTAGAAGCATAATTCATACACATTATCCATACGTAGAAATTTTACATTAAATTAAACAAATTATCGTGGAAGTACTGGTGTAGGTACACACATACCTACATACATCCTCAGATAAACACATTCATGCATAGATGCTGAAATATATGCACATCTACACACACACGTAACTACATACATACATACAGTCTTACAGACATACATGCATACATACATACACACAAGCACATGCATACATACATCCATACATACATACATACACGCACACCCATACATACATATATAAATAATGTTACATATATATACGTGCATACATACATACATACACGCATATATACATGCTTACATGTACATACATACATGCATACATACATACATACATACATACATACATACATACATATATACATATGTTACATATATATATACGTGCATACATACATACACGCATATGCATGCTTACATACATGCATGCATAGATACTTACTTACATACATACATTCATACATACGGTGTTTGCAATAGCTGTGCTCACACAGCGCACCATTAGATGTCGAGCAAATCTTAACTGCAGTGAACACTTGAAAGCATAGGGATATAGGAATGTCTTCGTCTGTGTCTGCATACTGATAAATAATTTCTCACAGACCTCCAAATGAAAACTCTACTAGATGTGCAAACACCTGCTATAGTTCCATAGCCAAACATCAATAACCACATAAATCTCAATGAAATGTATAACATGTATTACCTGTAAGTTAAGAGCCGGGGCCTTCTTTCAACGCTTCCTCCTCAACTTTTCGATGTGATTCACTGACATAAAAATAAACACACACAATTTACAACAGGATCATAGAAACACTTGGGTATGTACAAACAGCATATGCTCGCACTTCTTACATCGACTAATAATATCTCCGACAATTTCTATGAATAACTTAACATACGAATATATATATATATATATATATATATGCTAAGTTATTTATATATGCGTAGTATATATATATATATTATATGCGTACGTTAAGTAATTCATACAGTGAATATATATATATATAGTAGTTAATGTACACATATATATATATACATATATACATTAATAACAACATAAATCTCAATGCAAATGAATGTATAACATGTATAAAATAAGTTATATATATATATTATATATATACATGTACAGATCTATTGTCACGCACGTAGCCCTATTAGTAATAGTCCACCAAACGAAACGCACTCTGACAACCATGCACTGATTTATAATTTATTTTTCAAAACTGCATTCCGTTCCATTATGATAATCCTATTAAAGATTTAGGACTTTCTATTGAAACAGCTTATATTCAGATGCCAAGATGTATATGTTCTTATCATTACGGATATGTTTCTGCCCGTATAGATGATCCATGGTCGTCGCTCAGGGATTTGAATACATCGTCCAAAATAAGTGATAAATCATTTTGCAGAAGCAATCACGCCTCAAGGCAAACGACCGCAAGCACTGGCTATGCATGGAGCGGGCGAAGAAAGTCTTGAAGAGAGAAAAGTAACAAAGGAAACTCTAGATGAAACACGCACTGAATTCAACAGACTCCACGTCTACGGAGGTGCTAAAAATATTAACAGACTATCGCCATACGACACCGTCCAAGTATATCGCAAGAATATGTATCTATTTATATGATATTCAATATCTGCAACTATAATACTATATATATATATACGTGCGTCTATATATATAATATATATATATATATATAATATACATGTACATACTATGAGCGTGTGTGTATATATATATATATGTATAAATATATATATATATATATATATATATATCCGTGTGTGTGTGTTGTGTGTGTGTGTGTGTTGAGGTCGAATTCGACGTTCCATTTGAAATCTAACATTATGGTTTCGCGCACTGGTTCTTATGTTCGCAAGCGATGCTAAACAACAGCAGCATTCTGTTACTTTTGAATCCATATCATGAATGCGTGGGCTTTGTTTATTTCAGCGTTTAAACTAGGTTGGATAATGGATATGTTTGTTTACGAGCGCAGTTATAACTTGCGAAATAGGTCGAAATAGGTTATCAATTTTTATATCACGTGCAGTTGTTGTGTTGTATATCTAAACAGTCGTTATTGTTATTGTTAAGCTTAGGTCTACTATTTTTTTTAAAATAATTACAAGCTGATAAGTTAGTCATTTAGGCGAACTGAATTGGATAAAACTAAAACAGTTTCTACAAAATGTATATAAAATGCATATATTTCTATTAGTCTGCGTACTCTTTGAAATGCCGAAAATTTGTATGGACAAAATAAACGGCATGTTTAATTTAATGTATTTTGTAAAAACTATTCCCTCTCCCCTCTCAACTCCCCTCTCCTCCCTCCTCCTCTCCCTCTTCCCCCCATCATATCCTACAAAGTAAAACTAAACACTGTTATCTTCACATTATTTGGTTACAACGAACAGTTGCTCTCATTGAACTTGAACACCACTTAAGCTAGTGAGTCAAGCGCTTTTGAGCGGTACTTAAAAGGCTTAATATTAAGTGTCTATAGTTACACACAATTTATATATAATTACATATATGCATATGCATACATGCATACATGCATATATACATACATGCAAAGATTTGTAATTGCACATGGTCATATATATATATATATATATATATATATATATATATATATATATATATATATATACAAATGGGTATATATATATATATATATATATATATATATATATATATATATATATATATACATGCATACACATGTGTGTGTGTGTACATCCGATATAGTATGCCTATAGTTATAAAGTCGTTACATCTGTGCAGGTTAAAATAGATGTAGTTCTATGCCGATATTGGTCTTAGTGGGGGGGATAGGATATAGGATGAATTCGGTAATTTAGAAATTACGAATAATGTTGGCTTTTCCTAAAAAATATCGCAACAGGCCAATTTCTTCTTGTCATCTATTGCTCTTTGTTTGTGTTTCCAGCCAGCCTAGTAAGATGTCGTTGCGCTCAGCGGCCCGTGGAGAACTGTTGGTCTCGCGCCCCGTGCGACCACGCGGGCACATCATCGTGCTTTCTTTGTACATTGGTCCATTCTGCTGGAATACCATTATCTAAACGGACTGTTTCGTCACAAACAGCTAATGAAAGATTTTCCTAATTAAGTCTGTTAGATTGTCAAATTAACACCCTTGTGAAGGTCTTAATAGGCGTTTATACAAGTGCCAGATACATACGTGCATGCGCACGTACATCCTTACTTTAACACCAAACAGCCAACGCTATCTTTCCCATGATATTGCTGTATATATACAATGTGTGTGTGTGTGTGTGTCTGTGTGCGTGTGTGTGTGTGTGTGCGTGTGTGTGTGTGCAAAGGAATAAGCCATCCATGAGACTAATTGCAAACCAGGTTTGGCTATATATGATTATATGTACTATATAAACAGATTCAGCTCTTTTCCTCATAGTCATGGAAATTTGTCCCTGAAAGCTATATACTTCCTTCCCAGGTTCCTTTATATATAGCAAAGACTTTATGGTCTGCTATTAACCCTGCTTT
The DNA here is from genome assembly GCA_020284085.1 of Aporrectodea caliginosa. NCBI lineage: Eukaryota > Metazoa > Annelida > Clitellata > Crassiclitellata > Lumbricidae > Aporrectodea > Aporrectodea caliginosa. The sequence goes on from JACEVL010000358.1 coordinate 616,816, forward strand.
GATGTTTCCCTAACCTCCCTACTCTTAGACTGGACGTTGACTCGAACCTGGTCCACTTATCTGCCTTGACGGTTTAGCAAGTTGACCAATGAGGGAGGACCTGCAGTGAGGTGTTTATGTAATGTTTTATCGTACAGATTGGACTTTAGATTGGTACTTTAAATGGTCCTTAAAATGGTCAGTGCCTCAAGTAGTGCATCCGTTTTAGGTTCGCTATGGACGTGCAATCTTGTATGCCTTTCCGGTGTTAGAGTCTCGCGTGTTCGGAGCGAGTGTGCATGTGGTAGTGTCCATGTTTCTCAGCTAATCCACGAAAGTGGGGCCATTTATGTCTAGTAGACGATGTTCAGACCACTTCCGACCCTGGCGTCTAAAGATGGCTGTCCTTGACGTAGCCCACGCGCTGTATATATAGTGTTAACGGGTGCGCCATATTCCACTGGTTAGCGTTCCAGGCACTGCAGGTAACTTTCTGTTTAAAGATGCTGTGTCATCTATAACGAAGATAAATAGCATCGCCTCCTCTTTTATCCAGGTTTTGGACTAGCACCAACTAAGTAGAGCAATGGCGGAGTTAGCGGTTAGCGTGCTACACTGTCAGCAGAGAGGTCGAGTGTTCAAATCGCGCCTTGCTCCATTTCAAGATTTCTTTCTACAGACGCCTATTCGGATATGAACAGAAAGAAACCGTGGTGTATTCCTTCCCCCTCATCCGTAGTAAGATTTTAGTCGGGGTCCCACCTTCATCCCTTGTTGCTTGAAGACTTTCTTATTTCCTTGGGCTGTCACGCTGAGAGCGCCTCTGAATAGCTAGTACTGTAAGAGGCGCTTTACAAATTCTCAGATACGATACGATACGATACGATATTCTGTCAAATGGAAGGTATTGCGGCGATAGAAAGAGGACTGCATGATTAACCGCTGTCATATTATGCCAAGACTTTAAAAAGGAGTTGCTACTCGGGGTTGGATTCAAGAAATGCTCTTCTTTTTCTGTACCAATCACCTTAAACTTTCGCACATCTGGAGTTACAGAAGACTCATGCGAAAATAAATAGATATAAATGTAAACGTAGGCTACATTTTTTGCGACCGTAATGAATTGATCGGGTGAGATCTTTCACCACCGCTGCCCATTTGAATGGGCGCCACGCCATTTATTATCCGTGTAGCCCCGAGATTTAAATCTACGAGATAAGCGACCATTGGGAGGCGAACTGGGCCACAAGCACAGAGGCGTATGGGGCGTCCTCTCTAATCAATGTTAGCTCACTGCGCCAGTAAAGAAAGTCCAGTTTCATTGCTGGAATGGCTGCTTCGGAGCTGTATCGAGGAATACAGGCAAAGGATTCCTGTCGTTTGGTCATCTACGAATCCTTGATCAGAAAGGGTCGTAGTTGTAGGCCCTATAGCTCACAGTACGTTGACATCAATTGTATCATGAAAAACGACGAGGACAGCATGTTATCTGCAGTCGATGAGAGAAAGCGTGTCCTGTGCATGTATGGGCGCTTCATTTGGCGCACTCTCATACTCCATCCTACGTCCAATACGAACGATGCACGCATGATGCATTCTTTGTTGGTCAAGTTCTACGTGTGTGAGAGAGCCTGCTATAATGCGGGTCTTTGTATGAGTGTTGACAATGACTGCTCTCAAGCAATGCTCGGAAGTTGAAACTCCGCCACTACCCTACCTGTGGTAGTGCCAGTCCCAAGCCTGGAGAAAGGAGGAGGGCGACACTAATCATCTTTGTTATGACACAGTGTCGTTAAACAGCAACCAAGAAGAAACTCGGAAGTTGAGTCCTGCAATATAGATTATAGAAGACATAGCTTGGTATCATATCGATATTGAAGAGTGTGTGTATAGAATCTAAAGCCCTGTTCGAGACCCTTGCGATTTATATCGATTTCACTTGACGGAATTGGATTCGAACCCGCGGTTCACAGAGATGAAATTTGGAAAGCCAATGATGTAGCTGCTCGGCTAATTCATCAACTTCGTTATTGTTACGCGTGTTTGTGTGGTATAGAGATACGCCAAACAAATGTCATCTGCATACATGATGATACATTCCTACCTATACTCCGTCGGTCTACCTACTAACCTACCTACTTGTATTGTATCTATCAAATTATATAGCGCCTCTCGCAGTGCACACATTTACACATACCTACCTGTACTTACCTATACCTACCTACCTACCTACATCCATATATGCATACACGCAGACATGCAAAATTGCAAATATACATACAATGCGTAAATACATACATAATATTTTAGCTGTAGCATGTCCGATCTATTATGTATTCTCTAAATGGGTAGATTACTCATATACTTCAGCCTCTGGTTTCTCCTGGGATCCGTTCCTGCAGCCTACGACCTTTGGGCATGAGGCAATTGGCTCATCTATAATCATGGGTTCTCGTGCATGTATACTATGTTTCTATACCTCAAGGAAAGGAATCGACTACGGCACCACATGTTTCTCAGATGCTCGAACTCTTTCAAGAACTATACCTCATAACAAACGATTGCTCACCATGGCTTTCAACCACCTGGATGCATAACTGTTCTTCACCTGCATGACAACTGACTAAGCGCGCCTCAGATTCGCATCTCCGAGTGTCTGCGCATGTCTGCGCTATTTTCGGCATGATAACAACAATGCAGACATAAAACAATGTCAAACATGCAACACATACATAAACTATACGTGATACGTAACACATAATAATTATACAGAAGAAGAACAGCTGGCCCTAAAGCTATAGTCTGTGAAGCAGCCATGTGCATGCCGAGTAAACAACATCATTTTCTTAGACTCGGCATGTGAAGGCGGAGGGCAAGTCCTCTCCCTTGCTGTCTGATCTGCCCCGACAGTGTGCGGTCAGTGAACTCATTATACCTGAATTTGCTAAGGGGCGCAGATGGAGCAGAAGTCTCTAAACAGATATCTACCCTGGCGGATTTGAACCTTCAACTTCTTTGTTGACAGTCCAACATGCTAACCAGTAGACTATAGTGCTCCTCGTATATAAAGCACATGCATAATACACACAATTTCATGCATGCATACATACGATCAAAAACATACATACATACATGCTTAACATATGTACAACTTAAACTGAAACTCATGCATTATCATGCTTCATGAAACTAGCGCAATACAAATTAAAAACGAACAACGCAGCTAAACCCGCGCAATTCATGCCTTTAACTGTAACAACAGGAAACTGAATAGTTGTACAAGTCCATAGGCGTATTTGGGGGGTCTACCCCGAAACCCCGAAATAAATAATTACCGGAAAAGTACTTAGCTTCTCAAAATTGACTCCTTAGTCTGCGACTATATCCAATGGTACCCCCTCAATGGAAACCCCCCTAACTTGTGTCCAGACTACTCCCTTGTGCAGGTCCACAGCATGCATGCTAAGACAGGATTAAGGAGGGTGTTTGGTTCGGGATTATTCGGTAGCATCCGACTTCACTGTATCAGCCATCCGTGGTTTTGCGATGACTTCGGTCGCGTCCGAAGACACGAATCGCGTCTTAACCGAAGCGGAAATGAGATGGTCCTCTGCGAAAATTGTTCCGATTCACTGCTTATCCGCCCCATGTAAATAATTTATGAATAAATACATATGAATCGCTATGTCTGTTTAGACACTTAATTACACCTCACTTCATCGAATATTTCTAGTTGAAACACGAATGTGTATACATAGAACTCAACATGCGATGACATTTGTAATGTATGTTGTCTACAGCACACAATAAGTCGTATTTTAATGGACGACCACTAGGCCTATATGCATAATGCCCATAGGTCTCGTTCTTTATGGGACATGGGTAGATGTCCCCAATACTTATGATTGGGAAACTCATGATGACTTTCCTCCAAATGTTTGCGAATGTTACCAAATAGCTTTGCTCAGTTGCAGTTTCCATACTTTTTAATTGAAGCAGCAACAATGACACAGGCGAGGCTCAAATTCTTCGGAGAGAGCCGATAAAAGACATAAGTAATTTTGAGGTTTAAATCAACGCTCATCGAATAGTTGCTATCAAAGTTGTGATAAAAAGTCCAATCGTCAAAAAATTGTCCGCATAAGATGCGTCCTGAAACAACAGAACTGATCTCTTCCTCGAGTTCTCTGCCATTATTCAGGTTCAAGGGTCCAACGGCGTCACTCCTTCGATGCATGGCTTCCTGCTTCAGTTACTGTATCCATTCACCATCATTCAGTCCAACAGCATCTGTCTGGGACTCTAGGTCTTCCTCTCATTCTCTTTCCCTCCGTTCTTCCCCATGACAATTCTGAGCAGGGAAGCCCCTCTCAGTATGTCATCAATCCACCTCATCTCTCTCTCTCTCTCTCTCTCTCTCTCTCTCTCTCTCTCTCTCTCTCTCTCTCTCTCTCTCTCTCTCTCTCTCTTCTCTCTCTCTCTCTCTCTCACTCTCGTCGTTTACAGCACCTCGTCGTTTGTTCTATGCTCAGTCCAACTAACCTTTTCCATCCTGCGCCATATCCACATCTCGAAATCATCCAACCTTCGATGCCCTGTCCTCCTTTCTGATGATCCATGTTTCTGGTCCATATACGACGGATCTATGCCTCTGACAATGTCTGGATGCTTACATTAATGCAGCACTGGGTATACAAATAGTCAATTTCGTCTATTGTCTCTGTAATATTAGCGCTCTATATAGACATATAGCCTATATGACACAAATTTGCAGTCTGCAGTTGCGGTGCTGTAGCGGTGTGTTCTGTGCCTTGTAACCGGAGTCGCAGGTTCGAATCTACCTCAAGCTACTGCGTAGCGACCATGGACACAATTGTCTGTGAGGAAGGCAACGGGAAACCACCTCACTCATCTCATCCCTGGGTGGCATAAAAGCCAATGGACCTGCATTCGGCATTGCTTGCTAACTGATATAATTTTTCGTTCGTATAATGACAATTGTCATCACAATAGGCTAGCGCAGGGAGCGCCTCTGAGTAGATATCTTGAAGAGGCGCTATATAAATTATCGGAATGAATGAATGAATGAATCGTCATTGCGTGCACATGTAATGGCGCCTATATATAGTCACTGTGTCGGTCTTGGGTTCTAACCTTCGTGTGTCTGATGAAATTTTCATCTGCTGTAGATGCAAGGACAGACAGTTTAATGGCTGCGCTTCAGCTGAAAGATCGAGCAAATGTTTTCTGGTTGGACTACAGCAGAGTCGGTGACAGGACTTAGCAGAATGAGCCTTTCATTACCATAGCTTACCTGGGATATCCCGTCCTGTGTTGCACACCGTCTGGGGCCGCGACTCCTGCGAGAGGGAGAGGCAGAGAGACCGGATGGGAATTGCTTTCCAGGTATAGATGCATGGTGGATGGAAAGCATCGACAGCAACCATTCGAATTCCATCTCTCCACCCGTCCGTTACTCACGCATCCAGCAGAAGGAAGGTTTAACGGAAATGGACGAATTTTCCACAGCCATTTATTTCGACCGACCGGAAAGCGCTGGCGCTAGATAATCTGAGCGACATTGACGTCCATTAAGTTGCATTATGTATGAAGAGCTTAGTAATGAGAGAATATCAGATGACCATCGGTCAGTCGGAGAGAGTGGACAAGAAAACAACTTTAAGTGACCGCAGCACGAAAATAGATTGCACTCATCAATCACGATCAACCGAAAGAGAATTTCATGCGCGGTCGTCGTCCCACTCTCCCCTAACCCCACCCCCACCCACCACGACCCCCTTCCCCTCTCACTCCTCCATCACCCAACAAAAAGACACGACGGCCACAGCTAAGAATGAAAAAGTCACGAGTATCATCATCATCATCACCGCCGACAACAACAACAACCAAAATGCAAAAGTCAACTTCTTCGAACAACAACAGCAACGACTCAAATCATTTTCACTAGTATACAAGCAGCATAGACAAACATACTTCACATTAACTCACAGAGACCACCAACAGCGCACAATCACCATCATCATTTACCATCACCAACAGCAATAACTTCAAGTTCATTATGATCAACAGCAAAAAGCATAAAAACAATAAAAAATTATGTAAGTAAATGACAGTAACCGTAAAGAGGACTAACGCCTGTATCACAAGAAATACAAAGCCTGCTGTCCATGATATGAGATATCTATAGAACAAAGAAGAACAATGACCACCTAACGCAGTTTCATCTGCACAGTAAGCCAGAGCTGAGGTGGTAGGCCCTACAGGTGTCCAATTTGTAAAAATAACAGTAACAACTCATCTGTCAGTTCGAAACATACTCTCCATCGTATATTGAAATGTCTGTAGCGTTATATATAAGCAACTCGCAGGACACCTGCTGATTCAAGTCAGAGAAGTTGTCCAGAAGTACCACGGGACAATACAAGATCCGGGCGTCGTCAGACCAGACAGAGAGCTATATTAAGGTGGCTAGTGCTTATGTTGAAAGAAATGGGACTGTGGCGAATAAAGTGAGTCAACACAAGACCCATTTAGAGTTCTGAATGGAAACCTGAGGAGAGATAGACAACGGAGCTTAAGGCGACTTGAACTGGGTGACCGACCGACTGCAGGTGAGTCGTCGGATGATCAGAGAATTTGCGAAATTTAGCTGAGAGGCGTTTGGCAGTGACGATGACAATGATGTATGTTTACATCACGATATACCTATTACCGTCGTGTAGAGTCTTTGAAAAAGCTGAATACATGGCTAACCGATTGACCTATGTAATTTTCTGCCTAATTCCGTGCGACTTAGGCTGAAAGTGTGGGATCAGAAGGTGGTCCGGTACGCGAGAATTCACGATGAGATAGAGACGATGAGTAAGTTTAGATATACCAGGCGCCCGCGTGAAGCTCTAGATGGGCAGCAGACCATAGCGATCGAGGCTGAAAGCAGAACCCCTGATGTATGCCGGGGTGGTACAGACCAGCAAGAGCCGACCCAGCAGAAGGACCTTCAGCTGGAACACTTCCTGAACAGGAAGCCAGTTCAGAATTTCTCGCATGTATTCTTATATTTGATTAGGTTGCCCTGTATACACTTGAGAATGGCTGCAGCTGGCGAACCTACAAGAGGCCTGCTGGGTGCAGATAAAGACAATGATGATGACGGTGATGACGATGACGACGATGATAAATGTTGTTGCTGGTGATGATGATGATGCCAAAAGCGACAACGATGTTAGTTATAATTATTGCTGTATTTTCATTTGTTTCATAATGAAGACTTCGGTAATGACGACAATGCTGTTGATGATAGAAATGGTGACGTTGACAATGATGACGATTTCGATGACACTGATAGAAGACGATGATGATGATGACGAAGAAATATAGTCAGCAGTATCATATTCAGGTTATAGAAAAAAGGAGCAAGTCACGTAACAATTTGCTAAATTCTGAGCAAAACAATAATTACTATAGTGCTATAGCAGTGCAGTATACGACCCCCAATGAGTTAAAGCCTTCGACAAGTTAAACTAATTGATTCAAATTGATGATGATTTAACTAGAGCTAAAGATCAACCGATCCCGCATTTTATACAAGGCTTCAGACGAACTTACGTGCAAGGACTTTTAAAATGGATCAGAGGTCAACTGAAACGCAGACCAATCTATAACCAGACCAATCTTATCCGACCAATCTAACCATACCAATCTAACCAGACCAATCTAACTAGGCCATTCTAACCAGTCGTTACATGTCCATTCCACAATAAGCCTCGGGATTTGATTCTCTAGCAGACAAACACGGTTACCTGTGCTCAAAGTATAGTCCTACAGACAGAGAAAAAGCCAAAGTAAGACATAAGAGGGTATTTTAGAAAATGTAAAAGGCAATTAAACGACACGAAGAAGCGAAGAAACGCGTAATTGCAGGTCGTGCTAAAAAGTCGTTTAGTCTCAGAGAACGAGAAACGGCAGAGAAAGACGTTGACTATCTATCAGATGATGCAGGTACGCATGCCACAGTGTTGCTACACCTTCGAAACGCAGACTAATAACGTCAAAAAGCGACCGTGTATATGTACATTTGCATACTTGAGTCGGAATATTGATGGTGCAATTCAGCGCGAACGTCTAATCAACAGTAGATTCGGCGCCAGTCGAAGGGAACATGTAGGTCCCCGGCAAGTAAACGGTTTTCACGGCGGCGCAGCCTCGGTGAATGATTAACACCAGGACGTCCGTCGGCGGCTTTGGCCAGTGTCCAGTCGGTCGCCACCGCCGCTGCTGCTGCTGCTGTAGGCAAAAGACGCCGTGGTCAGTACTGGCGTAATATTAACACCTCTAAGCCGGTGATAAATGGCCCGGCCGAACGCAGCAGCAGTGGGTCTCCCTCACCCACCTTCTTCCCACTCACCCACCCATCGCCCCTCCCCATGCATCACCCGCATTCGCTGGCTCACTCGTTTGGTGAATGTCACAACTGGATGTGGCGTGAATTATATGGCGCAACTGTAGTTCTGCTGATGTCGTTCAACGACGTTCACATGCGAAGGGAATAGTCAGGCGAGAAACAACACAGTTTATGTTGCGCCAGTTTCCGATTTGATTGAGGCCATGCTGCACCATCTTGAGCGAGGGGTTCTAGCAACAGCTCCATTGACACAAGGCGCACAGACAGAAGCATCATGAGAGTTTACATAGGCAGGCAGGCAGGCAGGCAGGCAGGCAGGCAGGCAGGCAGGCAGGCAGGCAGGCAGGCAGGCAGGCAGGCAGACAGGCAGGCAGGCAGGCAGGCAGGCAGGCAGGCAGACAGGCAGGCAGGCAGGCAGGCAGGCAGGCAGACAGGCAGGCAGGCAGGAGGCAGGCAGACAGGCAGGAGGCAGGCAGGCAGGCATGCAGGCAGGCAGGCAGGCAGACAGACAGGCAGGCAGGCAGGCAGGCAGGCAGACAGGCAGGCAGGCAGGCAGGCAGGCAGACAGGCAGGCAGGCAGGCAGGCAGGCAGGCAGGCAGGCAGGCAGGCAGGCAGGCAGGCAGACAGGCAGGCAGGCAGGCAGGCAGACAGGCAGGCAGGCAGACAGGCAGGCAGACAGGCAGGCAGGCAGGCAGGCAGACAGGCAGGCAGGCAGGCAGGCAGACAGGCGGGCGGGCGGGCGGGCGGGCGGGCAGGCAGGCAGGCAGGCAGGCAGGCAGGCAGACAGGCAGGCGGGCGGGCGGGCGGGCGGGCAGGCAGGCACACGCAAAGAGAGACAGGCAAGCATGTAGACAGGGAAGCCCAGAGATCCAGTTAGACAAACATATTAAGGCTTCAACGTATTAATTCAACGGGCAAGTGCCCCACTCTCTGAGTCTCTATGGGTACATGTCAAATGGTGATGAAGAGTTCTGGCCATCGATCTGAGAGATCAGGGAAATCAGAAAACAAAAGAAATTCACAAAACCAATGGACTTCATCTCTGAAAAAGAAACCGAGTTCTGAACGGGACGCACTCACGAGAAATCCGCTGCAATGGTCGATTGCAGACTGTGCCGTCAAGTCACGATGACAGATTGCATTAACTGAATCATTCCACACAGGCAAATATCGACAAAAGAAACGAACGAAAAATAACCGAGCAGTCGTCCATATTTTCGATATCCATTGACACGTTTTCAATAAGAGCAATGGCTAAATCATGTACCTACAAGCATATAAATTCTCGGAATGAATGAATGAATGAAGCATGTGCACAATATTGCAGCACAAACAACCGGTTAAAAAATACTCAGATTTCTCTATTCGTGCGCCATGCAATGACATTACCTTCTAGTTCCAATACATTCGAGTTCACGGCGTCCAGGCTGTGAAGCAGCAAGCTCTCCGCTTGCAGTCCTTGACTTTAGCTGTTTACATGTATATACTCGTCTCCTCACCCTCTCACTCGCCTCCCTCGGCGAACTTTTGCCAAAAATGCAAGATCCACCTGTTTCACAAAGTCTGGTTCGTGCGATGGCTTATCGTGTCTGATATTATATATAAAACACTTCGAAGCAAAGAAAACAACGCAGTACATCATCTGCAGCGCAAAAACTCTTCTAGCTACATGTACTTCTCGCTTTCCTGTCGTTTGCTGGTAATGGAATCCTGAACATAAACCTCGTAGCAAACATCATTTGAATTGCGGTGCTTTTGGGTGACATTTAAACCTCGAGTTGATACAGATGACCGCTGTATACGCTACTTCGATTTTCTCATTGTCCTATTTATGAAAATTAATTAAGAGATGAAACAGCATGCATAAGAAATAAAACAACATGCATCTGAGATTAAACAACGTTTGTCAAATCTAGCTCATGAATATTACTTACAGAAACAGGCACCAAAGCATACAATTTTATACTCGCGTGCATATAGACACATGAACATCAAGAACATTTATCCTACAACATGCATACACGCACGCACACACGCACATACAACCACAAATACACACATTGCATAGGAATACGGTTCATTATACAGAATTCCATAAATTGTGAGATTATCCGTAATATTGCAGACGCTTTAAAAACAAACGACGCGTATGCGCAGCAGACATACCACAAACGCACACTCAAACCGCATTGCATGCATATTTGCGCCTGCAAACGCCGGACTCATCAAGGAAAATAAAAATTTAGCCAATCTATGTATTGGCCGTATCTATGCTACTGTATGCATGCGTGTGGTCGTTGTGTGCGCTTTCTTTATTCATCGTCTGCTTTGTCGCAAAAGTTCTACACAATCGAGGCAATGCACTGTGCAATAATCCAACACCCATAAGCAACCACCTGTGCATGCATAGCTTTAGGTGTTAGAGTGTTTCTGTGCGTTACTTAGGGAGTCTGCTCTTCAGTATGATTCAGTATAGTCTGAAAAAAGCGAAAGGGAGTTGACATATACAGACATAGAGACAGGCAGACACAGGCAGGCAGATAGACAGGCAGGCAGACAGACAGACAGGCATGAGAGATACTCAGAAATACTCAGGCATGCGTTTACAACGTCGCATAGGCGTACCGTATAAAGCACAACTTTAAAAACAACTCGTAAATCTCGTCGCTCTGTATACGGCGGCGCTTGGATCTCGCTGGCTAATCCCTGTTGGACGATAAACCAAAACATGCGCTAGATAAATTATCCATGCGCATGAGTTTCAGGCGAACGCGTCTTCCGTATAAATGATCAGAATATTTGCTGATTAAGGACTTGTATACGACGTATACGAACACTGACTGGTCTGCATCTATAGGTATACACGAAGCCATGGATCTATCACTGGAATACAGGACTCACGTATATACTATAGTACTATACCTTCTGCATAAACGAATATAATAATATATTATATATAGTTAACATAGCTTAGTAAAGCCTAACACAGAAAACAAATGTAGATATACATGCATACATGCATGTATATCATAAAATATACATACATACACAGATCAACGTAGAAATATACATATAAATATACATGTACATTGCATATGCTTATGCATAACTATTTCCTTTTCTTTCATTTATAATATATTATTCCCAACGGCTTATAGATATATATATGCCTACATATACATATATATATAATATACTTTTACAAATACATACATGGATGTATGCATATATATATGTGTAATACTGTGTATGTATATATGAACACATACATGTACACACAACATACCCTCATTTGCATACACAAACACGAGTATACACATACTGAACGTACAATTACGTATACATCTATACATACACACATACACTCACATACTCATACATACACAAACTTAAACATATCCATGTGTGTGTATATATATATATGTATATACATGTTTATATACACATGCATTTCTCCGTGTATACTAGCAATAACTTAAACTCAGAGGTCCAGAATAAAGACCAGAAAGTCAGTCACATCCATTTGAAGATGGACATTTCTACGCGGTCCCATGTGTCTGTCTGCACTTATACATCTCTTAATTGGTATATATCCTAGCTTACAGTGACCAAACAAACACACTATATATAATATACGTATGTATACATTTGCAATTTTTGCATGCATATATAAATATATATATATATAATTTATATATGCAAGCAAATGTATATATATATAAATATATATATGCATGCAAATATATATATATATATTATAAATATATACATATGCATGCAAATGTATACATATATATATAAGTGTGCAGTGCATTGTCGTAAGGGAGGGAAGGAGGGAGGTAGGCTGGTAGGGGGAGACAGGGAGGGAGGGAGGAATGGGAAGAAGGGATAAACAAGTGGACGAAGCAATTTTTCTTCTAGGAATGAGAAGAGGAAGTGTTGGCCTGGGAGACATTGGTGGAAGAGGCGTCGAAGACGTTCAAAGGAATTGCGACGAATGGATGGAGGACGAATGGACGCAGAGAGGAGGGACGACAGAATGGGACATTGGGTCGAAAGAAACGACGGAGAGGAAGACGAGGAGGAGGAAGAGGAGGAGGAGGAAGAGGAGGAGGAGGAGAGGAGGAGGAGGAGGACGAGGAGGAGGACAGACAGAGGAGGGAGGAAGAGGAGGTCGGAAGAAGACGATGGAGAGGAAGACGAGGAGGAGGAGGAGGAGGAGGAAGAGGAGGAGGGGATAGGGACAGACAGAGGAGGAGAAGGAGGAGGACAGACAGGAACAGACGGGAGGAGCAGGGAAGGGAGGCAGGGACAGATGGGGAGGAGAGGAGAAGGAAGAGAGGCAGGGACAGACTGGGAGGATTACGAGAGGAATGAGGAGGGAAGAATGAAGGAGGAGGAGAGGATGAGGATTAGGAGGGGAGGAGGACAAAGACAGAGGAGCATTACGAGAGGAATGAGGAGAAGAATGAAGGAGAATGAGGATTATGAGGAGCAGAGAAATTAAAAGAGGAGATAGGAAAGAATAAGAAAAGAAGAACAGAGAATGATGAAGAGAATAGGAATATAAACCAGAAATGCACGAAGACTAGGAGAGGAATGAGGAATAATGGAGGAGGAAGTGAAGAGGACGAGGGAAAACGGAGGAAGATTGAGAGGAGGAAGAAGATGAGGAGGAGAAGACTTAATCAGCAGAGAAGGATAAGAGAGAAGCCAGCAACAGCTGTGTTCACTTGAGATGAGAGCCCTGCTGTGAGTCGAGAGCAAAGAGCTTGTGGAAAAACCTATTTTAAAATTGTTTCAATGAGTTACGACTCTTCACTGGATGAATTTAACAAATGCTCTTAGCTGCAAACTTGTGATTCGTTTCTTCTCTTTTTTTATTAACCTTAGTTCCAATTTGATTGTCAGAGAAATAAGGAAAGCACATGCGAAGTAAGAGCCACACAGTCATGCAATCGTGTGAAGAAAAAATACACATATTTTACTCAGACAAGTGTACACTTGCACATTTATAACCATAACCATAACCATAACTTATATTGTAACTACACCACTGTTTGTGACAGTGCCAGTCTCAAGCCGATTAAGGACAGGGCGACGCTAATGGTCTTTGTTACCACACAGTGGTCGTTAAACAGTAAATAAGCAAACTTTATTGTTTACAAACTTTACACCATTGTACAAAACGTTAAACAGTTGCATCTAGACATAGGGGCATATATATTTATATATATATATATATTATATATATATATATATGTATATATATATATATGTATAAGCTCTTATGTATAATATTGCAAATGTTAAAGTTGTTGTATTTAAAAAACTTGTGTCTGATCATAGACGACTGTTAGGAACATCTGCAGTGAGCTTCTCGTTTGCCTATAACTGGCACACGATGTGTACTCGAGTTTATCGAGTTTTGTTGCATATCATACACTTGTAGGCCTACATTTATACCCATTTGTTGGTTCTCGACTAGACTATGCGAATTCGCTGTTGTATGGCGTATTCTCTGGAGGCCCAGTTAGCCACATTCGTTAGAGCGTACGTCAATGCATGCGCCTCTGTGTTAGAGAGCGTGAAGATCGCGTTTCGTCTCCCAATGGTGGCTTATTTTCGGAGATTTAAACCTCGGGCTAGCACGGACCGTATACACGTGGACCTTAAGATGGGGTTTGGCCTCATTCAAACGGGTAGCGGTGGTGACGGATCTCACCCGATCAAATCACTTAAAAATGAGCACATTTTTTGGCCATACGGTCGTGTATATATATATATATATATATATATATATATATATATATATATATATATATATAATATGTATATTATATATATATAATATATATAAATAATATATATATATATATATATATATATATATATATATATATATATATATATATATATATATATATATATATATGTTCTATAAACGTGTGCATTATATTCCCTTAGTCAGTCCTACTTTAAAAGTCTTACCCGCATTAAATTAGGGTTATAAAAAAGATATTATAGTCAACTCATTCATCATCATCTTACCGGGCTTGGGCTGGGAAAGCCTCTGAGTAGGCATCCTTGAAGGGGCGCTATATAAATTTTCTGAAATAAATAAATAATACTTAGATTAATAATAAAAATACGTATTATCCATAAATACATAGATTATATATATCAACATTTATATTGCATACATAAATGCATAGATCATTAAGGGGCGCTAATTAAATGCTGTAAACAAATGAACAAATGAATGGATGAATGCATAGATACATGCATACATACATGCATACATACATACAGAAATACCCTTACAAACATGTATGCAAAACACATTGAGCAAACAATAAATTTAGCAATGATCAGTGATGTCATAGATGACTGTATTATTATTTTTATTATACATGCAATCATACATTAATACATACAAGCAACACAAACGCACATGCATACATACACATATAAATACATATTAACGTGCATGCATCTATACACGTATTCATTTATTTACTTATATGGATAGCTATAGTGTAGAGTTATGCTCTTCGTATTGATGTAATTCATCAATTGATGTCACACAAACTTACAAAGAAACAAACGAATACATTCGTTCAATGTATTTAGGTATGTATGCATGTGAGCTTGAATGTGGATTCATGCATACATACATACGTACGGTGGATTCGAACCCGCAATCCTACGGGCTATTATTGTGTTGTGTTGAACCCCGTTTATACCTACGGCTGCAAGGCACCGACCGCATACCCTTATACCACCGCGCCCCAGTATATATTGTATCCATGAAAACATGCGTGCAGAGCCGAGAAATTAATCTCCTGTGACCCGATACATTATATATATATATATATATATATATATATATATATATATATATATATAGTGCATACATTATATATATATATATATATGCATAGTTATGTAAGTTTTAAATGCAGTCGTTTGTTTTCATGAACCATTGTGTGTCTCATAACTGGCCTATTTAATCGTATACAATGACAAGTGCATCGATATGAGCTCGTAAATATTGTTAGTAAAGTAAATTAGAAAAACGAATGAGTCGCCTTCGAGTCGTTATTTAAGACTTATAGTGCATCGCAAAACGCTACTTTGGGACTGAAGATTTGCAAAAAACGGAACAGTTGAGAGCAACTTTGGAACTGAAGACTTCAAAAAAGCGGGACAGCTTATACAGCATTCAAATCAATAGATAACACATTCCTAGCTCGCTTCTTAAATTTTGGTGTACAAATTGCCATGTGACATGTTTTTCTACAGTGATCGAGTGGTCATGACTCATGACCCTGCTCACTTTTTCACTGAATTTATCGGGTTAGCCACCGCTACCCGTTTGAGTAGCTTCCAAGCTATTCAAAGTCCTCGTCTATGGAGCTTGCTAACCCAAGATTCAGCTCTCTGAGATATAATGGCCACACTAAACGTGTATGTAACATCATGAAAATATACCTACATATTTACATTGTCTAACTAACTATAGGCTAACTAACTATAAGTTAATTCGTGAATAAGCTGGTGCCCTGCGCTTGTCTTTCAAGTGGCTCTTTAGAAGTTTGGAGTTTACGATTACGATTACGTTCTGTATAGGTTACATTTAAAGAATATATTGGAAAAATAAAAGAAGTCTGTTCATCATTGTCATCACTCCCCTCTTTTTCCTCCTCCATCTCATCATCATCATCATCATCATCATCATCATCATCATCATCATCATCATCATCATCATCATCATCATCATCATCATCATCATCATCATCATCATCATCATCATCATCATCATCATCATTCTTCATCATCTTCTTCTCATCATCATCATCATCATCGTCATCATCATAGCAGCCATACTTGTAATGATGAATACACAGTACTTGTAAAACTGATTATTCCGTACTTATAATGGTAGTTATACCGTACAGTGTGTGATTTTAGACTGATTTGATGTTGTATAAACGATTCTGCTAATAGAAACCTCGGGCCCTTCTGTGTTTACTCTTTGCACCCTACAAATATTTCCAGATTTATTCCATAATGGTACTATTGGGAACGTTGAATAAAGAAATAAATTATATTTGTAGCAATGCACACACACCCAACATATATATATATATATATATTTTATATATATTTTATATATATATATATATAATATATTATTTATAACATGTAATGATAATTATGACATGGGTAAATTGGTAATATATATTTATGGATAAGCTGTACAGACAGTAATAGTATTTCATGTTATTTGCAAATCGACAACTAAGCTTATACAAATATATAGGTTATACATATGAAGATCTAGATTGATAACTATCTACTCATGTATAGGTTTATGTAACAACTTAGATATTAACATACATTATATATTTAATGTGTATCTTTAATTACTGTTTTAGACATTATACAGACTGCCACTTCCACTTTACTAAATCCCAATGACGTTTCTAGGCTATTTGCAATTAAATGGAATTAGGATGAAACAAATTGGGATCAAATAAAATTATATATATATATATATATATATATATATATATATATATATATCACGCCAGATTTTGAGCAATGGAGTGAGTAATTTTTATATTATAAAAATAATTTATTTTCATTGTAAATTCTCGCTAATTGGCAAAATGCTTAAAATTTAAATATGTACGATATACTTACAAATACCTACGTATATGTATGTGTGTTTGTAAAAAGTGTTCACGTATAGCTGCAATATAAATATAAGACAAGTGTACTTCGTTTACTTGTTTATTATCTTTTTTTATAAATTTACAATGTACATGCATGTACGTTCCTACTTACGAATTCAAACTGCATGTAAAGTAAACTTTACATACCTAGTGATGACGTGCTCAGTTTTCATTTACCGATTGCCCCTACATGTATTCCATTGCGACCTTAGCTGTTCCGAAAGAGTCAACCTATATCAAGAATATTGAAAAAATTATGTATTATAAATTTGTAAATATAGTTTGAAATGCAGATATAACAAGAATATTAATTTAATATTTTAATGCATTTTAATATTTAATTAACTCATACACATCACGGTGCATTTGTATAAGAAGCGTCCACATATGAGGGATGCATATATACACGTGTGTATAATATGTAGACATCATCATCATCATCAGGATCCATGTAGGTGTCCAACGCTTGCATCAGATCCATGGGCCGAGGCCCGTTTGGAGTCAATGCTTGCATTGGATTTCATACGTATTTTTTCTTTACGAACGGAGTATCTGCACCCATCCGTTCGACCTTCGCACTTCTCCCTTAAAGAGAGTTCCAGGCTTAGGACTGGCTCTGATATCCACTATCTTGTGGTATCAGAGGCGGCGATGCCGCCCATGCCAGCTTTTCATAGCCTGTCCACCTCGCGTAGCGCCCTATGGTACTTCAGCCAAGACCTTCACCACTGATGGCATAGCCTGCGTATCCCCTATGTTATGTTAGGTGTGAGCCCGGACTTTGGGAGGGGGATGTAGACATATATACATATATATATGTAGACATATATATGTATGTATATATATACTATATATATGTATATATATTTTATATATATATTAGAAATATGCATGTCTATAAAAATTGTACATATATAATGCATGCGTATGTATGTATGTATGTATGTATGTATGTATGTATGTATGTATGTATGCATGTATGTATGTATGTATGTATGTATGTATGTATGTATGTATGTATGTATTTAAAAAATGTACGTATGATACATGCGCATACTTACACGAATATAATGTATATTCGTGTAAGCATACGCATTTATCAAACGTGGACAGCTCTTTGTAAGAGCTGCATTATTTATTTTCTTATTATATACGAATATAAGTACCTATATTCGTATATAATAAGAAAATATATAATGCAGCTCTTAAAACTTCAGAAGTACACACTAAAGCCGGACTATAGGTTACATTATAGCATATATGTCTATTTATAGATGGCCAGAGTGCCTTGAAACTAATTGCATCAGTGTCTGGCTGTGTTTTAATCTGCATTGCCTTGCTAAGTGTCTGTAGAGTCCTTCACTATGTAGGCTAGTAGAGGCAATTGCTACTACAGCTTTAATAGAAGTTGTGTCCGGCGATAGCAGAAGACATGACTGATAAGAGCATCAATACCATGATTAGAAGACACCCCCTTCAGCTTTGCTGAAACGTGTGTTCCAGCCTAGCGACCCGCTCTCGCCCTAGGCGGCTAGGCCTAATTACATTCGACGGTCCACTTTGAAAACCGCGCCGTGATTAGCTCTGGCGCTGTTGATAACTCTATTTCGAGGTCACTGAGTCAGAAACCCTATTTCAGAGATCAGATTCACTGGGTCAAAGTTTCCGTTTTAACAACAGTTTTTAGAGCATTGTCTTGCGTCAAAACCCGTTAAATTTCGTTGTGGTAAGAGGAGCAGGAGATGGATAAATAAGGTGCATGGAAAAATCTCAGCGGTGCTCAATGATAAGTTTACTTAAACAGAAACCACCTGCTATAGGGATCAGTTTTGAACCTGAATCGTAAACTGCATCTGAAAATATATTAGTTTTGTGTATATATATATGTATTTATATATAAATAAATATATATATATATATAAAACAACGATTTGTTTAAGCATTAGTAAATACTTAAGCACATGCGCTCTGTTAAAATCCATGCATCTGCTTAATCTGTAAGACTTCTATCAATTTCGGTTTATTTACTTTAAAATTAGTACCCAGTCTACTCACTCGCAATAATAACATCTGATTACTGACTGACGATAACACTTCAGGTGATGATGATGATGATGATGATGATGATGATGATGATGATGATGATGATGATGATGATGATGATGATGATGATGATGATGATGATGATGATGACGATGATGATGATGATGATGACGATGATGATGTTAATGATGACTGACCACAAGGGGAAGGAGCAGGAGGAGTTAGATGATGGTAAGCTGTTGCTGCGGATGACAAGTAAGACTTAGTATACAGAGTGATTAGAGCAACTGATCTCAGGCATTGGTGATAATAAACGGATGATGCTGACAACGATTGTGATAATTATCATCAATCGATTTAATGCTTCAACTAAATCCGACGATTACGTAATGCATTCGATAAGGACTATATCATTGTAATGTAACTTAAGATGTATCGTTTACTTTATCATTAGAAACTAGCAGTATAATATATAAATAAACAAACATGTAAATCATTGAAGGCTATGAATGCTGAGTTTCAGAAAGTATAACCTGAGGTTTGAGTAGCGACAAGACGACGCCAATCCGAGTACTAAGTAACCTTTAGCTTCCAATGACGAAGGCTTTACGAGTATATTATGTTGATTTGTTTATAGGATGTGCAGCTGTTTTAAACTCTGGAAATGGAGGTTCAAGGCCATACATCGTTCTGCTACCTTTGATCGATGTCGCTGTCTGTGTAGACCTATAACTTAACGTCAACACTTTGTGTATACATTCTTCCAGTGCACCGAGCAATACAATGCATAGCGCAAGCACTTCATGTAGCTACATTATGTAACCTCATGTTAAAGTAATATTATGTCTGTAAGTATATATAATAGCTTCTATTTTTGCATCTCAAAAGCACACATGCCTTATACTGTATAGAACTATTACACAGATTAGAACATGAGAATATAATACAGGAATCAGATCTAAAAGGTATGTCTAATTAGAGATGCTGCGAAGTAGAGAGTGACATGGGAAATTTCCCCGCGGGGAAACCGCGGTAACCGCGGTAAATCCCGCGGTAATGGGGACAACAATTGCGGTAATACCGCGGTATGGACAACAATTGCGGTAATACCGCGGTAATGGGGTTTACTCTCGCGGTAATACCGCGGTAATGGGGAATGAGCCGGCAATAAACCCGGGTGATGTTAGGACTTGAGAAATGATAGGAAGATTTTGTTATTTGCTGAAGCCTACTAGTTATATATAGTCAGGACTTGGTTAATGCAAACTGTCGATAAGATAATAACAGACTAATGCAGTCAGCAATACAAATAGTTTTGTAAGCTAAAAACTTATTATTTTCTAAATTTGAATTGGTGTAAACTTTTTGCGGGGAATCTGATGTCGTCCTGTGGGGATGGGGTGGGGATGGGGAGAAAACCTGCGGGGATGGGGCGGGGATGGGGACGACTTACTTGGTGCGGGGCGGGGATGGGGACGAGATTGTCTCCCCGCGTTATTCTCTACTGCGAAGTCTCTTGAAAAATTTGTGCCTGTTAAGCTCTGCAGTGTTTAATGAAAGGCCTTCAAAATTACATGTCTCTTTTGTTTGACGTTATTTGTATTAAGTTTATTTAGGGTGGCCCACAGATTAATATGATCGAATTATGCATTAAACCCAATATCCTACAGTTTCGAGATTCAGACTTGAATCAACATCAGATTTACACCGGTGGAAGTCTTCAGAATAATCACACCAAGTGCGGATTTAGAGCTGCAAGGAAAACAGTTCCTTCCAGCACAGATCTCTACACACTCTGAGTAACAGACAACCGGTTTGATAGTTTTCTATCCTATTTAGCAGTCTGCGTGCGACCACTAAGGCAGCTAGCCATCTAGTTTAAATATTGAGAGGAAATGCATTTGGCAAAGAACTTTTAATCTGGAAATTGTAGTCTTATCACAGCTTAATGTCACACCTGTGAATAAGCTGGTTCCCGCGACTTCGCTTTTTGGGCGCTGTAGAAGTTCCAGAGTTTACGATTACGATTATCCTATGCCTGAACCCCTCTAAAACTGAATTTATACTTATAGGCCTCCGTGAGCAACTTAAGAAAATCCCAGATCCATCTATTTCCATCAACCTTGACTCTGCACCTACCCACACATTCACTGCAAATTCTCCTGTCCGCAACCTTGGTGTTATTTTTGACCAAAACCTCAGCTTCGCCGATCACATCACCCATCTTTCTCGCTCTTGCTTCAAAACATATCCGTGACCTCCGTAGAATCCGCCCTATGCTTGACAAGAAAACTGCATCCACAATAGCTACATCTATAGTTCACGCTAAATTAGACTACTGCAATTCTCTTTTCCTAAACATAGATATCACTCAAATAAACCGCCTCCAAGCATTATTCAGAATGCCCTAGCCCGTGCTGTCACCAAAACCTCCAAACACCATGGAGAGAGAGACATCACTCCTGTCCTCGAATCACTCCACTGGCTCAAAATTCCTGAACGAATAGAATACAAAATCATCTCACTCACGTACAACACACTTCAAACCTCCCAGCCCTCGCTATCTCCGTCAGTTGTTCACGATCCAGCCACTTCGGCAATTAGCTCCTCCTCCTGCCCTAACACTGCTCCGCCCTTCCGTCACCTCATCATTAAAATTTTCCAATCGCTCCATAGCCATAGCTGTTCCAACTCTTTGGAACAAACAGTCCGCCAGCACTACGACAAATATCTGACCCATCCTACGAAGTCACCAAAACTCCACCTCTCGCTATCTCTCCACAGGTCTTTCAGTCGAAACTGAAAACACTGCTTTTTGACAAAATCCTATCCTGAATCCAACACTTCTCCTGCCTACCTCGCCGTCTGAACACCAAACACCATCCACCTTAGCCGCCTGCAGTGTCTGCCTGCCTGACTCTCTGATTTTGACCTCTGCCTATCGATTTTGATTTTATAGTGCCTGTGAATAAGCTGGTTCCCGCGACTTCGCTTTTGTGGGCGCTGTAGAAGTTCCGAGTTTACGATTACGATTACGATTACGATACTCTACTGTGATACGTGATACACTTCCACGTGCACTAAAGCCTTTAGAATGCAATACAATACAGTGCCATTTGATAATTAGCAACTTCTACTTCCAATGCACATGGCATCAGCCGATGACACACCAGGCCTAAGCCGTAGTCAAGTCAATACGAGAAAATCAGACCAGTAAGACATTAAGGTGAATAAACCATCTGAAACAGTTTTAGGTTGACACTGAAACAATATAAGAGACTAAGGACAACGAACGGAAACCGGGACAGAGTTTGGAAACTTAGATCCAGCAACCGAAAAACTCGTTGAGCAGAAGCATTATTATATCCAAACTAGACAAAGGATATCAAGCACACTTAGCACATGACGTTATATGAATGTCAGCTTTTGACATCAGTTTACAAACACATACTGTGGTGTATTCTTTCCTTGCACCCATCGCAAAATGCAACGGCCGATGCAGCTTGCAGTGTAACGAAATTGTTTAAATAGAGCAAGCACATGACCTATAGTTGAACAGTGATGAGGCTGCAAATAATCGTAAATGTGACCTTCAGATTTCTACAGCGCAAAACAGACAAGTCGCGGGAACCAGCTTATTCACAGGCGTTTAATCAAAACAAAATCGATAGGCAGGTATGGTAAAGATCGGTTCCAGGTCACGATCCAAGGGTCAGCCAGTTAGACGGCTAAGGTCGATGGTGTTTGTAATTGAAACGGCGAGGGAAACAAGGAGAAGGGGAGGGCTCAGAATAGGATTTCAATTTGCAAAAGAGCAGTGTTTTCTGTTTTGAGTGAAAGACCTGTGGAGAGATAGGATGAGGTGAATTGATTTTAAGTATTTTGGTCTGCCACAAATTCCCACAATGCAACAACAGTCTGAAACAGATCCTTCGCTGAATAGGAGGAAAAGTCAACGTACATCAGATGTCATTAGCTCATATTTTGCTGCAATAGGTTATAGCAGTGCAAATGCATTACATTACATACATATCATAAGAGTGCAGTGCAGAACAACTATTAAACAATACAGTCAGTTGAATACGACAGAAAAAGTGAAGCACAGTAGAGATGTTTCATGCACGCATGCATACAGTCTCTTAGTACAGTAGTTTCAGTTTAACGACACTGTGTGATGACAAAGATCATTAGCATCGCCCTCCTCCTTTATCCAGGCTTGGGACTGGCACTGTCAGAGTACAAACAGTGGCGGAGCATAGTCTTCTGTTTAACATGAAATGCTGTATACAGTACAATATACAATACAACTCTATTTGATATTGTCCTCCTTCCAAGCTCAGAGGTGCACGTGACCATACGACAAAGCATCGATGGGACTTGCTGGGTAACTGCCTCGGACGAGGCTCGAACCTGTAGGCCTATACTCTCCGAGTTACAGGCCGAGTGCTCTAACCAATCGGCCACCGATCACTACTGTACACGTGGCTATATATAGAGCTCATACAAAGCCGAGGAAATTTACATAAAATTTACATAAAAATGCAACAAAAATTTAATGTGATTATCAACAAGACGCGTCTCTTTCAGTTCCTGTCATGTCGTCGTATGACAGCCTTACACAGGCGTAATTTACCTTAGAATATGCGCTAAATGAATTTCAGCTTTTGACATCAGTTTACAAACGCATACTGTATACTGTTGTATTCTTTCCTTGCACCCATCGCAAAATGCAGCCGGCTGATGCAGCTTGCAGTGTAACGGAATTGTTTAAATAGAGCAAGTAATCGTATATCGTAATCGTAAACTCGATATTTCTAGACCGCCCACAAAAGCGAAGTCGCGGGAACCAGCTTATTCACAGGCGCTTAATCAAAACAGAATCGATAGGCAGTAGGGTCAAAATCCAGAGAGTCAGGCAGGCAGACAGTCAGACGGCTAAGGTGGATGATGTTTAGAGTTGAAATGGCGAGGGAGGTGAGAGAGCAGAAGGAATCGGGATAGGATTTGTGAAAAAGCAGTGTTTTCAGTTTTGAGTGGAAGACCTGTGGAGAGATAGCAAGACCTGTAAACGTAGCCTATCCCAGAGTATTTATAGTGCGCTGTTTGAAACGGCGTTCATGAGTGTCGCCATTGCGTGACACCCAACGCCACCTAACGAAAAGACGGTGAACACAATCGATGCGGCTGTCATCAATCACTGTTTGCAGACACTCTGCCCATATATTAGAATCGCACGTCAGAAAAGTTAGTCACGCGTAGATATAATACCCAGCTGTATCATATGTTGACACACAGGGATTCGTGATATTTCGTAGCGTATTGTAAAGCAAATGTACTCCAAACCAGCTGACGATGTATCGGCAAACAAGAGCACAATTGGTTAAATGTATAATGTAATGTAAATTTCCGAAACTTTCACAACGCCCACAACGTCCTTCTAACGCCGAGTCTAAGGGTTCGAATCTTTCCTTGAGACGGCAACATTCCAGCATTTAGATCACATTTGCTCGTGCCACCAACACTCGATAGTGGTGTTAATTACAATCTAAGGAATAATTATAAGCAAACAGAGATATAAAAGTAACTGGTTTATTCGTTCAGTTCAATAAGTATATTTCAATCGTTTAGTCAATCAATCACACAGGCCGGTAGGCGGGCAGGCGTTACAGTAAATCGTTAGACTAACCTGCCATGGCTCCTTCTCCTTGACTGTGGGCCCATCAGTCTTTGTGGCTCTTCCTGCCAGTCTATTTGCAATGTCTGACTAAAGGCCTTTCTACATGCTTGTATCTTTGTTTCTCTTTCACAATCTCTTTTCCCGCCGGCTATATGCATCTATGACTTTGCTGACAGTTCCAATAATTCATTCAGTGTTCGATTAATTATTATCTTTCTACATCACTCTCCCACAAAAGCCCTCTCTCCTCTATCTCCCTCTATCTCTCAGGCGCTCCTCCTGCCTCTCTCTGTCAAAATCTCTTTCTGTCTCGCTCTCTTTCTAACAGCACATGGGTTAAAGGGCCAATCTCTGAGTGATGTAAGGGAATGCTACCAGAAGTGTCGCGGATGCTCTATGAAAAAGCAGCCAGGCGTGGTGGAAGACTTTGTGGGAGAGAGAGCAAGTGCTGTCCAACCCTTTTTGCCTATCCCAGAGGGCCACTGAAGTGCGTTATTTTGAAACGGCGTTCATGAGTGTCGCATTGCATGAAACTCAAAAGCAACGACTAAAAGACGGTGAACACAATCGATGCGGCTGTATTAATCATTGTTTGCAGAACAATAATGATATATTAGAATCGTATGTATGGAATGTGTAGTCATGCTTAGATATAATAGTTCAGTAAAAAAAATAAATGCTCACAGCACGAATAGCTATGCAATTAAGGCAGTGACTTTGTCTTTTCCTTCATGTTTTACAAGAAATTGCAAATATTAAATGTATAGCTGTAATGGCCACTTCCGAAATCTTTCACAACGGGCACAACATCCTTCTAACGCCGAGTCTAAGGGTTCGAATCTTTCCTTGAGACGGCAACATTCTCGTCATTCAGGCACACTATGCGGCGACCAACACTCGGTCTCGTTATCTACCGGAATCCTAACCAAAGTTTCGAGCAAACTTTGATATAAAAAGCACTGGTTAACCTCGTTTTCTACCATCATCAGTCTATTTCAATCATGTAGTACATCAACTACTGCCGGTAGGCGGGCAAACTGTTTCATACTCGCTAACGTGCCAGAACCCACAATAGAATAATACTTTGTGGGCTTCCTCAGTCTATTCGTGCAATGTCTGACTAAAGGCACGGATGCTTTATCTTTGTTTTTCTTATATCTCTTTTTTGATGATGGCTTTGCTGACACCAATAAATGCGATTTAGCAGTACCTTTCTTTTCAACTCTCTGTCTCTCTGTGTCTCTCCTCTCTCCCTCTATCTCTCACTCTCTATGCCTCTCTCTGTCTCTTTCTGTCTCGCTCTCTTTCTATCTGTCAGTGTCTGTCTGTCTGTCTGTTTCTCTGTTTCTCTGTCTGTCTGTCTGTCTCTGTCTCTGTCTCTGTCACTGTCACTGTCTGTCTCTCGTTCTCTGTCTGTCTGTCTGTCTGTCTGTCTGTCTCTCTGTCTGTCTCTCTCTCTCCCCACTCTCACACACATAATTTATACATATAGCTACGAAGACTCATCCTGATGCAAGCGCAACATTGAGAGAGAGACAAAGACAGACAAAGAGAGAGAGAAACAAACGGAAGAAGCAAATGCTACTCTGTAGAAGTAAAGCAGAGGATAAAGAGAAATTGAAGGAAATTGAGAATGGAATGGAAAGGAACTTCAGAAAGAATTGAAACACAACATTACCAAATGGAGGAAGTGTGAAAAGGAGCGAAAAGTAACTCCTCAAAACAGCGAATGGTGGATAGTAAGGGGTTTAGAGAAAGGAGAAACCATGAAATAAGGGAGAGTGATGAGAAAATGAAAGAATCGGAGACTGGGAGCTGGAAGTAGAGCCGGAAATAAAAAATATGACGAGAAGAGAAAAAGTCTGAGAATGAGATTAAGGAGGAGTGAAGAGGGAAGGGGGTGAGAAAGACAGAAGAACTGAAGAGAAGAACAGCTGACAGAATCACAAGCTAGGAAACCTATAATATAGAAATGCACACCGGTATATGTAAGCAAGTATATAGACAAACCTATAGACAGACATGCACACAGACTGACAGACAATCAAACAGACAGACAGACAAACATACCAAAAGACAGGCGAACAGCAGGAAGGCATATGAGGAGATTCAAAGACAGACAAATAGGAAGACTGATATCCAAGCAGACAGACAGGCGGACAAGAAGCATGCACAGAATGAAAACGTTGAACAGAAAGGCAGAGAGACAAACACAGCAACAGATAGACATGCTGACGAACTGACATACAGAAAAAGACTGAAGATATAGGCCTACGAATAGAGAGGCAGACAAACTTAGACAGTACCATATAAGCTTTATCTGTATACGTATGTCAGCCTGCCAGTATATCTGTCTGTCTCTGCCTGTCTGCATGCGAGTCTGCTAGTCTGTTGGTATGTTTGCTTGCCTATTTGTCTTCCTGTCGGTGGAGAGCGAGAGAGAGAGACAGACAGACAGAGACAGCGACAGACAGAGACAGACAGAGATACAGAGAGATAGAGAGAGAGAAAGAGACAGAGACAGAGAGACAGAAGGGAAGAGAGAGAGAGGGAGAGAGAGAGAGGGAGGGAAGAGAGATGTAGATAGATAGGCTAATAATCGACAGAGACAGAGAGAGACAGATAGACAGAGAGATACATAGAGATACATAGACAGAGACAGAAACAGAAACAGAAACAGAGACAGAAACAGATACAGAGAGAGAGAGAGACCAATGCACCAACAGATATGTTAGAAAACACACCAACAGATAGGCAGGCATACAAACAGACACGGGCAGATAGATGTACACAAACAGGAGGCACGCCAAGTGGCAGATTCATGTCGTAGGAATTCTTCATAAGAAAAAAAGATCATCTGAGACGAATATTGGGGAAGGGCGGAGAGTTCAAGAGGTTGGGGGAGGGGAGCGTTGGGGCGAAACAAAGTCTGATATTAATATGCCCCATTGTGTCCTGACTGGATATCCTCTTCGCTGTTTAAACTCGAATATGGTGGAAATAAGTCGGAGGACAGCGTTCGTAATCCGCCCGTCCTTCCGACCATTAGTCACCCTTCGCTTCTGTGCCTGGAGAGAATGAAGAAATTATGAACGAATTAAAGACTGACAGATTGGATGATTGATTCATCGAGAGAAAAGATTGAACGGAGGAAAATCAATTGCTCAACATCTGCATCTACCCATTTATCAATACAATGAGATGTTGCTCGTTCCATGCATCGTCCATGGACACAGTGTGCCATTATGCCGTATTCGAAACTACCGAACAACCATCGAGATGAACGGATTCGCGGACACGGGCCTCTGGCTCCATATTCGGTACCTTCTAAGAATGTCATTTGTGTGACCAAGTAACTTATTTCTTGCTTACTAATGAATTAAAGGTAAACAGAAATAAATAAAATAAGAAACTGCAGAAGGCGCAGAGAAAGAAGCTTGAATGAGTAAAAGAAAGGTTATAAATAGGCCCTAACAAGCAAAGGGAAGCAAGAGAACGAAAGAGAAGGAAAGAATGCAGGAAGGAGAGAAAGAGAAGATAAAATAAGGAAGGAAGGACAAGTGCTAGAGAGAGGAGACGAAGAGAGAGAAAGAAAAATGGAGAAATACGGGCAGAAAAACAGGAAGAGATGGAAAGAAAGAAACAAGGAAGGAAGGAAAAGAAAGAAAGAAAGAAAGAAAGAAAAGAATTGAATGAAAGCACAAGGAAATAAAGAAGGGCCGGTGCAAGAAAGAGAAGAAGGAAGTTAGGAATAAAGGGTGAATAAAAACAAGTAAGGACAAAAGAAAGAAGAAAGATAGGAAGAAAGAAAGAAGGACGGAAGAAAAGAAAGCATGGAGGAAGGAAGGAATGGAGTAAAACAAAGAAGGAAGGAGACCGAAGGGAAGGCTAAAGGTAGGAAAACGGAAAATCTTTGAAAGATGAATATCAATTTCATAAGCTTATCCCTATAGTGCCAACCTCTGTCTGTCTTTGTCTCTGTCTCTCTCTGTCTGTCTCTCTGTCTCTGTCTCTATCTGTATGTCTGTCTCTATCTGTGTCTGTCTGTCTGTCTGTCTGTCTCTATCTGTCTCTCTCTCTCTCTCTGTCTCTCTCTCTCTCTCTCTCTCTCTCTCTCTCTCTCTCTCTCTCTCTCTCTCTCTCTCTCTCTCTCACACACACACGCACACGCACACACACACCCACACAAACACCTCATGGAATCCTTAGGAGGAGAAACTTTACGACAAGAATTGTGGACTTGTTGAGCAGTTCGGATGATAGTAATTTCTCGGTGGACACTAGAAAAGCTTTTACAAAGATGGCATAAGGCACTGCCTGCATACTCATGCGTATAGGCCTAACACACGATGGCTGAACATGCACTTGAAATCAGTGCTGTGCGAGGGATAATGTAGATGTCGATATGTTGAAAGATTAGCCTTCAAATCTGAACGGACTTGAAAATGTTCCAGCCGCTGACACTGCAGTAGTTGCAAAACTGATACCCGAACGACACACAAGCCACAAAACATCAAAGTCATTGAGGCCTATAATTATAGTCGACTATATTAGTCTCAAGCACTTTCCCAAACAATTACAGATCTATTTATGTCAGAACTGCTATACGCCAGGATACAAAATATAAGTTTCAAATCTAATACTAGACCTATATTCACAGTCTGAGCCTGTTTAACAAATAAAATGTTCAGTAGTGGATTCTTAGCGAAAGGAAACCCTAGCATTGCGCAATTTTGCGGATTGGTTTGAAGGAACTGTCGTACATTGAACTGCATGGTAAGACCTGACAGATTCATCTTCATAGAGAAATTTTAACCAAACTTTGATTCCTTTGGTTGCATAATTTCAGATCAAAGATCCACTTCTTGGATTTTCGAACATTTAAAAAATAAAATATTTCGAAAATTATGATTGTTACAACATGATTTTCAATGCAAATAAACACTTAATTATATAGATAAGTCCTTGACCATTAAGTCCATTATTTATTTTTAAAGTTGTCAAGTGAGGGAGACGTGATCGGCTGTTTTCGGCACCCTTGTTAGTGCCCGTGCCAACAATATAAAACTTAACTCTGCTCATAAATGCATAGTATTAGCAGTCGAAAAACAACAATAGAAATAGTAACAACAACAACAGCAACAACAACAAAACACAACAATAATAGCAATAATAATAATAATAATAATAATAATAATAATAATAATAATAATAATAATAATAATAATAATAATAATAATAATAATAATAATAATAATAATTATAATAATAATAATGACAACAATAACGATAATAATAACGATAATAATAAAAATGATAATAATAATAAGCAAATAATTTCGTCATACAATAATGCTGATAATAAGAAAATGAAGTCGCTAGCATAAATTCATGGCTGTCTCTTAGTCTTGCTTAAGGACCGCTCGCAGTCCACTCTCTGCTCTCAGCGAGAAGAATTCATGTCGCACAATAATTTCTCGGAACATTTCGTCATACTGGACTGCACAGCTTCATCTAATGAGCCTCACTTATTTTAAGAACAGTACGTCCGCTTTTTGATTTATCACGTGAGGGTGACGTGATAGGTTGTTTTCCGCACCCTTGTTAGTGCCCGTGCCAACAATATAAAACTTAAATCTGCTCATAAATGCATAGTATTAGCAGTCGAAAAACAACAATAGAAATAGTAACAACAACAACAGCAACAACAACAAAACACAACAATAATAGCAATAATAATAATAATAATAATAATAATAATAATAATAATAATAATAATAATAATAATAATAATAATAATAATAATAATAATAATAATAATAATAATAGATAATAATAATAATAATAATAATAATAATAATTAGGGTCGCATTAATAATGACAACAATAACGATAATAATAACGATAATAATAATCATGATAGTAATAATAAGCAAACATTTCGTCATACAAGTATGCTGAGGCTAAGAAAATGAAGTCGCTAGCACTTAAATTCATGGCTGTCTCTTAGTCTTGCTTAAGGACCGCTCGCAGTCCACTCTCTGCTCTCAGCGAGAAGAATTCAGTCGCACAAGTAATTTCTCGGATCTTTACTGCGGGTGGCTCGGTCGCAATATAAACGTGGAGTACGAGGTTGCTTTCTGCCTCCGACACTGATCATCTTCGATATGAAAAAGTGTCGTTAAGCAGTAATACAACAAGCTTTTTGATTTTACCAACGACTATTTTCGGCGTCCTAAACCAGGCAGGACTAGTTATATTCAAATCAAAACAAAAGACAGAGACGGTCAACAGAAGACTAAATGAAAATATAATGGATATTTGTACTTAAACTTACTGTGTTTATAGTGGAGAATTGGCATAAAACTACACAGATTTCCTAGATTTTCAAGTAAATGCTGCTTATTTAATGAGGTTTAAATACACAAATGAAACAGAAACCCATTGCAGTAGGCCTATGTGCATTTCTCAACAGATGTCTTGATCTTCAGAATCAAATGCAATCATGTGTCTACAAACATACACACATAGTTACACCGATGCCCACCACATACACATAATATATACCACCATATTTCCATGCATACGCATACATACATACTCACATACATATATACATACATGCTTACATGCGTAGATATACATGCATATATACATGCATACATACAAATTCAATCATTACGAGAATTTGTATAGCGCCTCTTCAAGGGAACAACACAGAAGGACTCCCAACCCCAACGCGGTCAAGTGGCTTCAATGACTTGATAAATGACTGCACACAAAAGGGCTTCCAGATGGCCTCGTACATGCATACATACATACATGCAAGTGTACGTATGCACACGCTTATATACTTTTGCGTTTGACAAAGTATATGCAAGGTTGGCCAAAAAGTTGCAAGCTTGCGGGATTAGAGGCTAGGTACTAACATGGAATGAAAGCTGGTTATGATCTTCGTACCACGCATGCTATTCAAAGACGTCTACTAGATGAAAAATTGCCTCTCTCGATAACTCATGTATTCTGTTGCGTTTTGTCGACAGTTTTGTGTTAAATAAACAGATGATGATGATGATGATGATGATGATGATGATGATGATGATGATGATGATGATGATGATGATGATGATGATGATGATGATGATGATGATGATGATGATGATGATGATGATGATGATGATGATGATGATGATGATGATGATGATGATGATGATGATGATGTATGATGATGATGATGATGATGATGATGATGTGACCATACGAGGACTACAGTGCTAAGTGGAAATCCACAAGGATCAGTACTTGGACCATTGCTACCAATTCGTACTTTTATTAATGTCAGACGATGGGATTTTATCGAAAATTTGCAGATAATACAAAACTATGTTGATCGGTGTGTGACGAAAAAGAAGCTCAGATACTGTGGGAAGATGTAAAATAATCACAGGACTGGCAAAAGCTAATTAATTTGGAAAAATGTTCAGTGATGTATGTGGAGAAGAGAAAACGAGTTGAAATGGGGATAAGGTATTGAAAGTGAGTGAGGAAGAAAGAAACTTATAGTGATAATGCAAAAAGTGCAAAACCTTCAAGGTATACAATGTGCTGAAACTTCAACAAGACTAACTCAACTTTAGGTATGATAAGAAGGACAAATGGACAATAGTAACCTGGGACAATGATACAATACTGAGGTTGAACAATTCACGGGTTAAGCCACAGCTGGAATACTGCATCCAGGTATGAAATCCATATATCTGAAACAGGACGTAGAAAAGCAGGGTACGTGCGAAGAAGAGCAACAAGAATGATTTCGGGCTACAAAGAATTGAGCTATTAAGAAAAGTTGAAAAGGTGTGAAATAACAACATTAGAGAAAAGGAGAAGCTGTCACTGGGGAAACTAACACTATAGGGCAGAAATTCTTCAGTGCAAGAGTTGTAAGTGAAATCTACGAAAACTGTGCTATTAAGCGTCACATTTTAATTTGCAGTGTTCTAACGACAACGAGCCCTACGTATGATCGACTACACGGCATCTGAACCACTTAAAACGATCGTTACGTTATATTACGTTATACATAGATATACACACAAACATATATTTACATTAGGGACTGCGGAAGTTAGCGATTAATTAATCAATTAATCGTTAAATAATTTTAACGATTAAAATTATTTTTAACGATTAATCGAAGACCGCTTGTTATATTCAATAAGGTGTTCAATAAGGTGTTTCGGTATTATAGCCCTTGCGGTTGAAGGAGGACATTTGAACTGAAAAACGTAAGCAAGACCACTAATATGAGAAAAAAAACTACTAAATTAACTACTAACTAGCAATACATATTAATAATAATATTAAAAGGTAAACAATGAATACTGTTAATTTTGTATTTTGTCATTACTTATTGGGAATATATTTAATCTAGGGCTGTGTAAGTTAACAATTAATTAATCGTTAATTCCGAAAAAGTTAACTATTAATTTTTTAATCGTTAACAGCCTTAATTTACATGCACAGACTACATGCATTGATACACACATGAATACATACATGCATGTATACATACACATAATATGCAACTATATTTATACACACCACGCATTCATCTTGCATGCATAGCGCACACTACATAAATATATACACGAAAACATTTATGCCTGCATAATTGCATACCTGCATACATAAAGAAACAATTGTATATATACTTACATACGTAGACACGTGCATATCTACATACACATATACGCATGCACATATTCTTGTATGCGCACACTAATACGTATATAATATATATAATATATGTATATTCATTATCATATACGTAGAGCCTTTTTGTTTTACCAACCTTTCTGCGTGCAAAGCTTCGACATCAATCGCGAGTCAGCTATTAATAACAATCGTCCATCATATCCTCCTCCTCGTCTTCTTCTCCTGCTCCTCTTCTGCTTTCGTTAGGCTTTCATTTTCCTCTCTTATGTTCCGCCACCCTTTGCGACCCATTCGATCGACCCAGCCAAGAAAAACGCCGACGCCAGCATCGCTGACTACGAAAACGACTCACAATTCGAAGCATTTTTCTCTGGTTCTGCCGCCTCTTCGTCTTTGAAGTGGTGTGAGTCGGAACAAAAGGACATGGTATTGAAACATCCTCCCAGAACCAGCTGCAATACCAGCAGCAGCAGCAGCCATATGAGACTCATTGATTTATCGCGAATCTGGAATGCATTGTTGTTGTTGCGTAGCACATCCTTTGCACCAGATAAACTGTTTTCAGAATACTCAGACTACGACGTCACATATTATGCACTGACTTCCACGCACTGTCTCATTTGCGATAACTGCATATACTTGTATATACTCGACACATGAACAACTGAGCACGCGTGCAGATATGAATTAACTTAGAAACACCGTTAGTATACAGCCACACTTATATCTAAGAGATCTGTCGAAAAACGCGCGGATATGTTGTATCAAATTAATGTATACACGAGATTATACGCTATGTATATATATATATATATATATATATATATATGTATATGTATATATATATATACATATATATCTAGATATAAATATATATTTATACGTATATATAGCATATACGGGAAGTAGAGAGCACAACTATAGAATAGTTAGTATAGGGACTGCTTGCAGTTGCATCGCTGATGTGACACTCTGAAGCCTTGTAAACATTTGAGTCAAGTGGAGACTACTCTTAACGTTATATATATATATATATATATATATATATATATATATATATATATATATCAAGTATACATAATATATATATATATATGCATACATGTCGGTGTGTGTCAATATTTTAAATCGCCCGGATATATAGATATATTGTATATATAGATCCAGTTACCAATATGCACGTGCATGCATCATATATATATATATATATGCATATATATATATGCATATATATATGTGTGTGCATAGATGTGTGTATGTGTGTGTTCATATAGTTCGGAGTCGTTGAATTGATGTCTTGAAGGAGCGAATAAATCAGTTGGCAATGTTTGTATACGAGATCCGGTTATCTGACTTAGGTGGTTAGGTTGGGCTCGTTTCGTCCCTCCTCCAACCCACCCCCACCCCCTTACGCGCCCCTTGAAAGCCAACGGACATACTGAACATACAGATACTCGGACGTTGAGAGGAAATGGCAGTCACACAGAGGCAGAATAACACACAGACAGACTTTCAAACGGTCGGGGACGAATTTGACCACATATTGCCATAATAGAGAAATTTCTAACGCATATATTTCTATATATATATATATAATATATAGTATACATGCATATGTACTATACTATTTGCATTGCTATACGAAACTTGATGTTGCACTGTTTATCAAGGATTTAGCTAATTCAGATTTCTGAAATGTTGTTCTAGGTGTCCCTAGTTAGCGGGATGTTTGATCCCTTTGGGACTCCTCTTGCGGCCAATTCTGATATTTTATGTTGAAATGTTATGTGTTTTTTTTATTTGGCTTCAATAAAAGAGTTTTGATTTGATGATTGATTGATATGCAAGAGCGTGCAGTGTGCAACAATATATGTATCTGCATATATATATATATATATATATATATATATATATTATATATATATGATACAATTATACATTTATATATGCACATCAATATATACATGTATATATATATATGTATATGTATATACAATTATACATGTATATATATGCACATCAATATATACATGTATATATATATATGTATATGCATATGCATATATATCGTCGAGTGAAGTGGGACGCGGTGGTGTAGCGGTATGTTCTGTGCTTTGTAACCGGAGGGTCGCAGGTTCCAATCGACTTCAAGCCACTGCACAGCGACCCTGGACAAGTTGTTCACCCACTATTGTCTGTGAGGAAGGCAACGGGAAACACCTCACTCATCTCATCCCCGGGTGGCATAAAAGCCAATGGACCTGTCTTCGGGCAGAGAACTCATCATCATAATCGTCGTCGTCATCATCATTACAATCAACATCAACCTGATCATCATGATCATCATATATATATCAAATTTATATATACATGTATGTACTTATATGTGAATCTACATGTGTCTGAATAAGCATTATGT
This sequence comes from Aporrectodea caliginosa, assembly GCA_020284085.1. NCBI lineage: Eukaryota > Metazoa > Annelida > Clitellata > Crassiclitellata > Lumbricidae > Aporrectodea > Aporrectodea caliginosa. Next base: position 652,813 of record JACEVL010000358.1, read on the forward strand.
GTTTTACATATGTAATTATATTTTATATAGGCCTATATGTATAATATAATTTGTGTAGACCAATACATGGACAACTATACGGCTTAAATCTGCACAGGCAAGTAAATATGATACGAAATTACATAGGCTCCATTTTGTCATGTACATGGAACCTAAGCTTTGCTATAAATGCACATAGTTCCGGTACATTTTAAACTTAGCAGTCATTTAGGCTATGCGAATTTATTCAAGAGAACAGAACCCAATAAATATGTGTATGCAGTTGATATCTCTAGACTACCCCTCTGACTCGACGCAGCCCTCGTGAATAATCAGGTGCCCTGCACTTAGCTTTCAAGTGACACTTTAGAAATTTGGAGCTTTCGATTGCAATTTTTATAGCGCCTATCCACACACTTTCTTCTTTAAGTAAACATATATGTATATAAAAAATACTCTACTAAACGTGTGCAAAATCAACGTGCTATGTATAATATGCATCTATAGACTCTATAGACTCTATGGACTCTATGACATATTCTGCATATATATATATATATATATATATATATATATATATTCTGCATTATATATTCTGTATATATATATATGAAACGTATTTTAGTTCTGTTTATTTAACTATCCTCTGAGTGTGTATATATATTTGTGTGTATGGGTATATATATATGTATATGTATACATATGTATATATATATATATACATATGTATATATATATATGCATGCATATACCTACAGGTAAAAGCAGAACTGTTGTTTATAGATTCTTTGGTGATACTGAGCAGAGGCGTGGTCGCGATGTTTGAAGCATCTTTCGGCTGAAGCGCAAACACAACCGCAGTAACCCAACAACAGGACACCTTCCTATTCCCCACCCTCTACCAGCCCCATTAGCCCCAATGATCGACTGATTTGGCCCAGTAATGGTCCCATCACAAGAGTTAATCATGAGGCTTGTTGTTGCCTACTTTTTACCGTTACTCCTATCATATTCAAAGAACGAATAGGCCATACAAATGTATATGCATATGTATATGTATACATATACATATACACATGCGCTTGTCAGATACAAATAAAGGCTACTTACTTACTTACTAACTTACTTATATTATATACATGGGCATATACATATACATGTAAAAAAAGCATATACATAGTTGCATACACACATACATATACAAATATATACACTTATAAAGCATACACTTATAAAACATGCACTTATAAAGCATACACTTACATATAATTACGCATTCAATCATATGCATGTGCATACATGGGATTCTATACAAATACGCATACATACACTTGCACATACAAAAGATTATACACATGCATATTCACACTCATAGGCCTACATACCAGTATGAATATACATAAACGCGGGGTTCAGTTTTTAAGAGTTAACTGACGTATATATAAAAAAAACTTTGACAGAATATCTGTGGGCGTAATCAGTTCACAATGGATTTAGCTGTGAATATATATATATATATATATATATATATATATATATATATATATATATATATATATATATATATAAAGATGCTTCATATATATATATATGAGACCTCGTATCATATATATATATATATATAAAAACTTCGCTTTCGACTTTCGACTTATTCCACTTTCAAGCTCTCCGAAACATTTTCTAGCTTCTTAGCATTATTTGCTTACAGACGAACATTTGGTTATTATATATTGAACTTTAGCACCACTCATCCTAATGTATAGCCTACATATGGTTAAAATGCGTTATATTAAGTGTCTAGATACATACATACATACATTCGTACATGCATACATATACATATATATAATGTAAATACGCACATATACATACACAAATACATAAGCACCTACATGCATGCATACCTACATGCAATGCATACATATGTATAATACATACATATATACATATATACATACAAATATATAAACATGCATACATACGTGCATACATACATATATATATATATATACACACATGCATACATACACACATAAGTGCAAATAAACAACATATATATAATTATAGTTGATTTCTTTAATTGATTTGTTTTGCGGACTGTTCAGCTCATATCATATTTTGTTGTTTTGACAATTTTACAATTATATGTGGCTTAGTGAGGGTGTCCTGCTGTTATAATCGGCTGACTGCTGGTCTATAATTGCAGAAGAACTGTCTAACATTAACATACACACATATTGTACATATACCAATTGCCATCATCTTACGCTGTTGGTAACTATAGGGGTTTCTAGTTAGTGGAACTTAGGTCCCTTCAGGTCTCCCTATGGTGTGCCCATTATTGAACATTCATTGTGAATTCTGAACATGGAACTATACTTGACTTATCAATGTTCTGTTGGACTAATAAATTGATGGTTATGGTTATAAACATAAATACATCCATAATAAACCGACATGCATACAACATACAAACAAACATATATATATACATATACATTTGCATTTACATACGTACATACATATATGCATACATACATACATACATACATACATACATACATACATATACATACAGGGTTCTACAACATCCCTCAAGTCTTTTTCTTTATACATATATGGCTGGGCCGGGAGCGCTTCTGAGTAGTTTCTTGAAGAGGCGCTATATAAATACATTCTGAATGAATGAATGAATGAATGAATGAACATAATATACATACATACATACATACATACATGCATATATCCATACATAAATACATCCATACATACATACATACGTGGTTGGTTATGGTTATGGTTATACATACATACATATGTATATATATGTACATACATACATGCATACATACATGCATATATATATGTACATACATACGTACATATACGTACATATGTGCGTGTAATACATACACTTGCTCTTATATTTCGAAACTAGGAAGCTGAATGCGCACTTGCTTTTCTTGTTTGCCTTTGGGATTCGTTTAATGGATTGTTCGTTTTGTAATTGTCATTAGAATGGCATGGTAGAGAAGTGTTCCGATTACGTGAGATAAGAGACGGCGTGCGGAGGGGGGCAAGACATTGTCTGAGACTGCTTGCTCTGGAAGGGAATTGATGTACGGGGTCTGAGAACGGATTCATCTGTTCTGTGTCAGAGCAGGTGTTCGTGAGCCACGGGATCGATTTATGACGAAGGCAAACATGGCGGCCATCTTTTGAAGATGATAACAACTCCTTTGATTGTAATTGGACGGAGCCGCCGCCGCCCAACAGACGAAGAGAGCGTCCGTGATAGTTGTGTCGTCTAAGGGGTGTGCAGTAGGGGCCTTTGCGGACGTGCGGGCTCCGAACATTTGGGCCGACGTGTATTTATCCTATCCGACACATCATGTCTCTGTTAGATTTTGTCTGTATAAGAGGCATTAATCTATAGTCGTTCATTAATCCGTTCGTACGTTAGTTTATTCGTTCGTTTAGTCTTTCGTTCATTAGTTCACTAATCAAATCGTTCATTTTGAACATTTGCTCATTCGTTCATTAATCCGTTTATTCATTTTCTTCTTCTCATTCCTTCGTTCATTTTCTTTATTCTTATCATTTATATAGCGCGTCTTTGTGACCTATTTTAGCCTCACTGACTGGACTACTTAATATCCGTCCAGGACTGTAAAAGCGTGGGTGGTTTTCACTTTTTTGAACAATGTTTTGTTTTCTGACATGGATCGAGTCAAAAGCCATGAAGCATTCTTTCTGTCTCGAAGTCTTTAAATGGAACTCTTTGTTATTACTCTTCTCGTGTTGGACAGTTTCTTATATCGGGTTTCTTATTTTTTTTTCCATATTTCTGTAATTTCTAAGCTGTTTTGTGACCGTTGTGTAAACTGAGCCCTTATATGTATGAATCCTTTAATGTATGAATCCTTGGTATCTGACACGATGAATTATATAGAACACTATAAGCAGTTGGTTAGTAGGCTAATACCATATAACAATACTTAGAACGTCAGTATGCGTGTGCATATGTACTTATATACACTGTGAGACATATCAGACGTTATATTTATACACTTCTATGCTTACATACATACGTATATATATATACATATATGTACACGCATATGTACATTACATATTTTTTTATATGTTTGTGTGTGTATCTTATGGTTCATTGTTGACCCCATTAAGTCTTCTTGCGTTACTTAGTTACAATTACGACAATACTGAATCTAATCCATTCCGATATCCATGGTATCTAATCCAACTCTACATCCAATCCAATCTTTAGAAATCCAATCATCAATCCAATCTGATCTTAGCACTTTCCATGTTTGTTTTCTTATCTGGTAACTTTCTGTATTGTCACGTTAACAATGCATTGGAAATCAGTTGATGTTCAATGCTGAATGAAACAAAGTTCTGTCAGTCAGTCAGTCAGTCAGTCAGTCAGTCAGTCAGTCAGTCAGTCAGTCAGTCAGTCAGTCAGTCAGTCAGTCAGTCAGTCAGTCAGTCAGTCAGTCAGTCAGTCAGTCAGTCAGTCAGTCAGTCAGTCAGTCAGTCAGTCAGTCAGTCAGTAAGTCAGTCAGTCAGTCAGTCAGTCAGTCAGTCAGACAGTCAATCAGTCAGTCAGACAGTCAGTCTGTCTGTATGTCCGTCTGTCTCTGTTCAGTCTGTCTGTCTGTCTAAATTATCACTCTTGTGGTTGATCTGCCTGACTCTACTCTGTGTCCCTGTCTTTGCCTGTATCAGACCAACAGAAACCAGTAGGCTGAGGAATGCCTCAGTGTCTGTATGTCTAAATTGTCAGTCTATCTGTCTGCCTGTCTGTCTGTCTGTCTCTCTGTCCATCTGTCTGTCCGTCTGTCGGAGTCTGACAATGACAGCTTCTGTTTTGTGGTTTAGTCTGCCTGTGTATACACGCTCAGTATACGTCTGTTAACACATAAGGACTGAGGCGCTTGTCTATTGGCCTACATCTATCCGTCTGCATAGCACTCTCTATGTCTTACTCTATTTCCCGCTTTCTGGACGACTGCCTTCACCGTCTCACAGTTACCCCCACGCCATCCTTTATTCACCCCAACAGCTACTTCTACACCCTCTCCATGCCAACCTACTCGGCACATGCAAACATAGCATAAAAGGCGAAAAGTCCGGAGAAAAGTCAAACGAAGTAAATCACTGATATATATATATATATATATATATATATATATATCTTCTTAATAAGTTCTGGTATTCCTAAAGACTAGCAGTATTAACATATCCTTACTATACTTCAGCTAGCCTATGGACATCGTAATAAAACTTTAACAGATGGAATGGTCTATAGGCCTAATTCTAAGCCTATGCATCTTTTGCCAAACCCCAATGCCAAAACCTTGGTCATTGCTAAATGGGAGTTTGTTATTTCCACAAAAGGATCAAAGCGAACCTCAAATGATCCAGGAACTCATCCATGATAACAATAATGCAATGTACAGATGAAGCTGTACACGTTAATCTGACCTTACTCTCTTAGACTTACATAATAATAATAATAATAATAATAATAATAATAATAATAATAATATATACACAGTCGATGACTCATGCATGCACTTTGAGGAGCATAATACATACAACATAATTGAACATATATATATATATGCATACATATATATTACAAGTAGGTATATATGACATGCAGGTCACGGGGTCATGTATGCAGGATAACTTGTTTCAACTGACACGAATTGCGGTGGAGAGAGCGAGCATTTTCTACCGAATCAAGCAACTAAGGCATCACACAACCGGGTTCGTCGGCCACACTTCGAAGCAGAGACAGACAGCGATACAGACGGATATAGATAGACAGACACCCAATTAAGTCGTTTTGCGTTGTATTGATCAGAAGTTGCAGACACACAAGCATACAAACATAGAGAAACACAAGAATACTTTTCCGTAAAAACGCTGTAATATATGGCATTAATCGCCTGATCGCACACATGAATGCAATACATTCCCTGAATTAGGCCTAAATGTTGTACGTGCAATATATCTATAGACATATAGCATAATGTTTGTTTTATGTGCGATAGATCAGTCGATATATACGTTGCTGTAAAACGCTATTGGTGCAGGCTATGAAGAATTGTCTTCTTCAGTCACCAGGAGGCGCTGGTTACCGGAATTTCGGGTGCGTTTCGAACGCACGCAATTATATCGGAACGTTTTGAAGCGAGGTTGTTGGAACGAGGCAAGGCAGTTTTGTAAGTGGGGTTGGTACTAAGGGCCTCGAGTCTGTGTTGTCGTGTTCACTGAAAGACGAGGTGTTGGTTAGAGGCATTGGAAGGAAGATACGAGAATATATGGCTGAGATGTTGTTTTGAGCGTTGAGCATAACTCACTTACACACACACACTCTCTCTTTCTCTCTCTGTATATATATAATATATATATTATATATGTGTTCTGTGACTTCCTGATACTAGTCTTTATCCTCTTCCTTCTTTTCCTCCACAACTACCAATACCACTACCATCATCATTGCCTTGCAGCCGGAGGGTTGCGGGTTCGAATCCACCTCAAGCCGCCGCGTAGGGACCCTGGGCAAGTCCTTCACTCGCAATTGCTCATGCGCTTCGGCGTGAAACTCCGATTCAGTGTCCGCGCTGTATACAGTCGGGAGCGCCTCTGAGTAGAAAGGGGCGCTATAACAAGTGCTACATACATACATACATCAACCACCACAACAAGAATATCGTAGGCCTAATAACACAAACCTAAACTTTGGCCTGTATACACACGGCCATTCACACGTGTGTTTGGACACACATACACACTAATGAACACATACATCTCACTGCAAACGAGCCAGTTAACGTATTTTACTGATGGCGTGCGTGTTCAGAATTTCATAAATTCCCAATCTATATAGTTTGTCTCAGGACAAGGCTCTAACCTGATCGCAGAAGCTTTTCACGCTTCGTCAACAAGGTGTGATAATTCCCTTGACTTAATCTCATGACTCGACCGAGCTCCTTGGTCAGATACAAGCGTCACAATGCATTAGCGATTATTTCCAAGCGAAGAAGAGAACCAGTCATCCGGCAGAAGAAACATTCCAGCAAAAGGTGGAAGGCGGGATCAGCCTTCAGAAGGAGGAGAATGCCAGACGGAATATTGAGACATATATGTACAGTAAGGCTGTAGTGGAATGTTAAGTGAGCGAATTTCAGCAGACTTGCAAACTGTTTGTGTTGGGTGGTTGACTGACTGACTGACTGACTGACTGACTGACTGACTGACTGACTGAATGACTGACTGACTGACTGACTGACTGACTGACTGACTGACTGACTGACTGACTGACCGACTGACCGACTGACTGACTGATTGACTGAATGAATGACTACAAGTACGCGCAGTCAAACTGTCAGAAACTGTACATTTTAAGTAGATTTTCTTACTTGTACGAGGCTGCAGCATACAACCATCACATTGAAAACCGAACTAAGCGGATTTCTAGACGAACAGAAACACACGCTTTAATGAGTGAGACAGGAAGAGAAAGTCGTACAGATGAACGAAAAACCAAAACGGAGCATCATAGAATATTGGCGACAGATAGACAGACAGACAGATAGACAGACAGACAGACAGACAGACAGACAGACAGACAGACAGACAGACAGACAGACAGACAGACAGACAGACAGACAGATAGATAGATAGATAGACAAACAGACAGACTGACGCAGCGCATAGGGACTATACACAGTCAAGAAAGATTGACAAGGAAACACATTACTTAGACAGATAAGTAGGCAGCGACATGCAGCCATGCAGCGCAAGCAGAGACAGACACATAGACAGGCATAGAATTGCAGAGAGAGAGACAAACAGAGAGACAGAGAGAGAGAGAGAGAGAGAGACAGACAGAGAAAGAGGACGAGACAGAAGAAACAGAGACAGACAGACAGACAGACACATAGAGCACTGTATTACAAAATAACCAAAGACAGACACAGACAGAAAGAGACACAGGCAGACAGTGTCACACATTACACGTACGGACAAGCATATAGACAGAAACTCGGAATACGCAACCATGCAGACAAACAGAATACGAGAGACCTACAGACAGAAAAAGCAGACAGACTTGGAACGGGAAATAAGACAAACAAAAAGAACTGATATAGGTTATGTTACTTGTCAAACAACTGGCGTAAATAAATGAATGTTTGCAATCGTATCTGGGTCTGAGCCTTATGCTGGATAATGCAAGAATTTCATTACAGTTTTCACCATGCATATAGTACAGAAAATAACGATGAATCTAAATTTAGCTTTCGTCCTTTTAACAGCAGTTTCTTATTTTCCTCCGTCACAAAATAAGAAAATAAGTAAGTAAGTAACCTTTATTGTATCTGACTAAATAACATCACTACATCTGTTGTAGGCACCTTGTAAATAAAGCGCAACGGTGGTCCATACAGTGATGGTAACATCACTGGCGTGAAGAGCAGTAGGATGTGGGATCGCTTCTCGCAACCCTCCCAAAGGTCGACTCAGCCTATCATTCGCTATATGGCGTTGGTAAAGCGAGCAGTAGGACGTGATGGGCGCCTTACATGGCTTGCATGGCTGCCCAAACAGCTAAATCGACTCCTGTAATAACTTGTGATCATACGTTCATACTGTGAATTGTATTCATACTGCAGTGTGTCAATTTGAAAATAAACGAAGATTATTATAACACCATTACACGTTCTTGTCTGATTTGGCTGGGATTTTAAGTTGAGTGTAAATATACATGCACACGGTTTTCTATAGGGACCGTATTATGGCCTCGATCCTGTTCATTTTTCAATGAATTGATCGGCTGAGATCCTTCACCACCGCTGCCCGTTTGAATGGGCGCCATGGATGCTATTTAGGGTCCCCTTGTTCGGACTGTGCTATAGTCCGAGATATAATTCTCTGAAATTAGCCAGCATCGGGAGGCGAACCGCGATTCGCCCGCTCTCTTACACAGAGGCCCATGGGATGCAGCCTATACAGTATACACTCTAACCACGGACAACCCCTCGCCCCCCCAAACCCGAGGGTCCACGCTCTAACCAGCGGAGCTAACTGGGCCAGTTAAACTGGACCAAGGGCTGCCCGGGGATACCGAAATAGCAATATAATTTAGTAGTCCATGGGCTGCCAAAGTAACGGCTTTGCACCGAGGCATCTGTGTCAGAGAACCTTGAACCCGTGCATAAACATCCAGACCAAGTTCTTATTTTTCGACTAATTTTTCGTGATTCTCGTCATTGCCCTAGAGAAACTTGATTCATATATTATACCAAATTATATAGACTAATAACATATCGTATGATATAATATATAAAATCAGACTCTCTGCTCAGTAACGTGTTTCGTTTTGTTCTCTACTTAAGATCTATCTGTTTAAACAATCATATGACTGTGATTGATTTGTTGAACTCATGTACAGCCTCGGCTGTGCTACGGCGCTATAGAAATCGTTTTATTATTATTATTTCCTCTCTGCTAATCCACCGTATATAGGCTGTCTCTCTGTGTCTGTCTGTCTGTCTGTCTGTCTGTCTGTCTGTCTGTCTGTCTGTCTGTCTGTCTGTCTGTCTGTCTGTCTGTCTGTCTGTCTGTCTGTCTGTCTGTCGTCTGTCGTCTGTCGTCTGTCGTCTGTCGTCTGTCGTCTGTCGTCTGTCGTCTGTCGTCTGTCGTCTGTCGTCTGTGTCGTCTGTCTGTCGTCGTCTGTCTGTCTGTCTGTCGTCTCTCTCTGTCTGTCGTCGTCGTCGTCTGTCTCGTCGTCTCTCGTCTCGTCGTCTGTCAGTCGTCGTCGTCGTCGTCTGTCGTCGTCGTCGTCTGTCTGTCGTCGTAACGTCTCGTCTGTCGTGTCGTCGTCGTCGTCTGTCTGTCTGTCTGTCTGTCTGTAAAAAATATCTGTCTGTCTGTCTATGTCTCTGTCTCTGTCTCTGTCTCTGTCTCATCTCTGTCTCTGTCTCTGTCTCTGTCTCTGTCTCTGTCTCTGTCTCTGTCTCTGTCTCTGTCTCTGTCTCTGTCTCTGTCTCTGTCTCTGTCTCTATTTTTATCTCTGTCTCTGTCTCTGTCTCTGGAAACTCTGTGTCTGTCTCTGTCTCTGAATAGCTGTCTCTGTCTCTGTCTCTGTCTCTGTCTCTGCTCTGTCTCTGTCTCTGTCTCTGTCTCTGTCTCTGTCTCTGTCTCTGTCTCTGTCTCTGTCTCTGTCTCTGTCTCTGTCTCTGTCTCTGTCTCTGTCTCTGTCTCTGCTCTGTCTCTGTCTCTGTCTCTGTAACTGTCTCTGTCTCTGTAACTGTCTCTGTCTCTGTCTCTGTCTCTGTCTCTGTCTCTGTCTCTGTCTCTGTCTCTGTCTCTGTCTCTGTCTCTGTCTCTGTCTCTGTCTCTGTCTCTGTCTCTGTCTCTGTCTCTGTCTCTGTCTCTGTCTCTGTCTCTGTCTCTGTCTCTGTCTCTGTCTCTGTCTCTGTCTCTGTCTCTGTCTCTGTGTCTCTGTCTCTGTCTCTGTCTCTGTCTCTGTGTCTGTGTCTGTGTCTGTGTCTGTGTCTGTTCTGTGTCTGTGTCTGTGTCTGTGTCTGTGTTGTGTCTGTGTCTGTGTCTGTGTCTGTGTCTGTGTCTGTGTCTGTGTCTGTGTCTGTGTCTGTGTGTGTGTCTGTGTCTGTGTCTGTGTCTGTGTCTGTGTCTGTGTCTGTGTCTGTGTCTGTGTCTGTGTCTGTGTCTGTGTCTGTGTCTGTGTCTGTGTCTGTGTCTGTGTCTGTGTCTGTGTCTGTGTCTGTGTGTCTGTGTCTGTGTCTGTGTCTGTGTCTGTGTCTGTGTCTGTGTCTGTGTCTGTGTCTGTGTCTCTGTCTCTGTCTCTGTCTCTGTCTCTGTCTCTGTCTCTGTCTCTGTGTCTGTCTCTGTCTCTGTCTCTGTCTGTGTCTCTGTCTCTGTCTCTGTCTCTGTCTGTGTCTCTGTCTCTGTCTCTGTCTCTGTCTCTGTCTCTGTCTCTGTCTCTGTCTCTGTCTCTGTCTCTGTCTCTGTCTCTGTCTCTGTCTCTGTCTCTGTCTCTGTCTCTGTCTCTGTCTCTGTCTCTGTGTCTGTGTCTCTGTCTCTGTCTCTGTCTCTGTCTGTCTTCTCTGTCTCTGTCTCTGTCTCTGTCTCTGTCTCTGTCTCTGTCTCTGTCTGTCTCTCTGTGTCTCTGTCTCTGTCTCTGTCTCTGTCTCTGTCTCTGTCTCTCTCTCTCTCTCTCTCTCTCTCTCTCTCTCTCTCTCTCTCTCTCTCTCTCTCTCTCTCTCTCTCTCTCTCTCTCTCTCTCTCTCTCTCTCTCTCTCTCTCTCTCTCTCTCTCTCTCTCTCTGTCTTGGTGAACTGATCTTCTTGATCTTCCAAGACCTGCTTGCATTTATTTATGGTGCGCCATCGTTTGATGTCTTGCGCATTAAAAAGCAGCTCCATAGAAGTTGTTAATTAATAATATCGTAATAAATTATACTATGCCTCATTTATCAGTACCTAATATGGAACTGAGGAGCGACGTAATTGTCGTGAGTAAGGACTAGCTCAAAATCAATACACAGTAACCGCCTAAGCCTATACTGTTTTAAAGCTATATGCTCAACACGGCCTATCATCTGCGTTAGAAACTCAACACTTTGACGCTCAATCGGTTGTAGCCATGGTGGCAGTGCCACTTTAATCATCTACCATTATGCCCCAATGAAAAGAGAATGATCAGAGAACGCAGATGTGTGTGTGTGTGTGTGTGTGTATGTGCGTGTGTGTACGTGTGTGTGTGTGTGTGTGTGCGTGTGTGTGTGTGTGTGTGTGTGCGTGTGTGTGTGTGTGTGTGCGCGTGTGTGTGTGCGCGCGTGTGTAGAGCGATGAAGCTCCGCAGCGGACACAGATGCTGAACTGAGGCCACCAAAACTTAGGCACACATCTAAATTTTTATAGACCTATTTTAACATGGCATCCGTGCAAAGTACATTGTAATTTAGAAGGATGCAGAGTTTAGCAGAGAATCTATAATTCTGGAAACGGATATTTTGTACATATTAGCGCAAATGCAAGCAACAGAAAGCCCTCAGAATCCAGATTCTATTTCTTATGCCAGCTGCCAATGGCAACAAATTCACTGGTTGCTGTATAGTTTGTCTCAATTATTCACTAATTAGTTAATTCGTTTATTTGAAGAATTCACATAATAATAAGTCTCTAATCGAGATATACCTGCTTGCTCAATCTGCATGGGTGCCTAATTTGGTCTTATACATATACACTGTATGTCATAGTACACGTGTGTTCGTATCACTGCTGTATCCGTCCGTCCCCAGTTCTCATGTAGCTATTTTTAAGTCTAGCTCACATTCTGCTTAATTCTGAATACAATTGGTCACCTACCTTCAATCATCAAAGCCCAGCCGCCACGTTGGAACTAACTGTAACTATACAACAGGTTGTTGCGCTTGAACTGTGTTGAAGATGAAGACGACTTTTGAGTGACGATGAGAAATTTAGAAGATTTACATTTACATGACATTTGCTGCTCCGTAATACTGCATCCGGGAGATAAGAAATTCAGTATAAGTTAGGAGTCGTCTTCAGAGTGGAATCGACTATTTATATTACATCGTGTGGGACAAATAGAAGATTATAGATGTTTAGCTACATTACTTTACACTAAATATTGCTTTTAAAGATATCAACTGAAGAGCAAAGACGACCGTAGCAATGCGATAAGAAGCATCTATCCTCCGAACTCGTGCAACGATGGAATTTGCCTAGATGGCCTCGTATATGGCAATGCATGGTCACCTATTCAAGTACTCAAGAGCTTCTATGTTTATTTACTTCAGTGTGCTTACCTCAACGCCAAGAACTGGGCTTTCGCCAGGGTCTTAGGAAAGTGCTATATAAAAACGTCCAGGTTGCTTTTATATTTCGTATATTTAACTGACACATTTAAATATACGAAATATAAAAGAACCTGAACGCAGAATAGTGAATTGCACTCTTTGAAGCGGTCTATCGAAATTTACGATTGATTGTAGCCTACATGTAGTTTTGTCTGTCTGCCTGTCTGTCTGTCTGTCTATGCATGCTTTTGGTACAGGCTATAGTAAATAAGCGTATATTTAGGTGTGCGCCTGTGAGGACTTGAAGACGTAAATTTATCTGTATGTAAGCTTAGTGAGACGCAATATTCAGATGTGATATATATATTGTAACATTCGAGTATCATATATCTTTTTCATCTCAACGTATGAACACAGACAACATACCACAAGATTTATCGTTCCATCCAAGTTCATTTAAGTACAATCAGGATAATTATGTGATGGAGGTACGGAGATATCGATCAAAGATGACCGCAATATTTATATGCATAAATCCATAGAGTGGAAATTTGAGTGGAAACTTGATGCGAAGTGGAGTATGCGCCCATGAGATCTCGACTTGTCGTCAGATGAAGTAGCCTAAAAGTGTTGAGAAGGACTATGGATGAGTTTAGGTCGAATCTATCTCAAAGACAGTGGTGCACTGACATCTAGCGGTCACTTTATGACAAGAGCGTCCCCGTCTTCCACGAAGAAATATGAATGAACGGAAAGTTCAAGAAATGATATGATCGACCACGGATGATTCTGGACGATTGCTAAAGAATTATGACGAAATCGTGACTGAAACATGACACGCAGACGAATTACTTTAGAACTTCAACAATAGCTCTCTTCGATACTGGAAAAGGAAGAGACACAAACAAGTAGACATATAGACTGACTTATATGCAGAGAAAAGCACGCAGAAAGCCAGAGTACAAACAGATAGGCAAACAGATACAGTACGACTGAAGGATAGTCAGAACCACAGAAACACAGAAAGAATGACAGAAAGACAGTCAAACAGACTGACTGACTGACTGACTGACTGACTGACTGACTGACTGACTGACTGACTGACTGACTGACTGACTGACTGACTGACTGACTGACTGACTGACTGACTGACTGACTGACTGACTGACTGACTGACTGACTGACTGACTGACTGACTGACTGACTGACTGACTGACTGACTGACTGACTGATTTGAGGATTTGAGGTATGGGTGTACGTTCTCTGGTTTGCCAGAATGCCAGTGGCACAATTTATCATGTGTGCGTATAAAAACAACAGTTGATTATTTTCATCAAGGTGAATATGGTCAGGGATGCTGACAGCGAATGTGTTTCTTATGAAGTATACAGCGGTCTGGAGTTTGAAGTCGACCGGTCAGGTCCCTCGAACGATTGACTAGTAAGTAAGCAGCTGAGTGAGAGACAGACAAACAGACAAGCAGGCAGGCAGGCAGACAGACAGATAGGCAGGTGTAGTAAGCGTAACAGAAACACGTACGACCAGAGAGACAAGCAGAAAGACAGATAGACTGGAATTGCACAGAGCTACTGCTTCAGAAAGTCAAAAAAGGTGGAATAGAAGAGGGTCGCTCCAGTGTGATTCTCCTCACAGATTTTATTTTAGTTATAGTTACAGTTATAGTTATTGGTTTTTTATTTTAGTTATAGTTATAGTTATAGTTAGTATTATTTTTAGTTATAGTATAGTTATAGTTAATGCATTTTTATTTTAGTTAATTTTAGTTACTACTTAGTTACAATAATTAAGGCTATAAGCAAATTGTGCGTATTAACACGCTGTCTCACAATTTGCTCAGAGCTTTTAATGCCTTTGAAGCATGGGTGCATTCAGCTTCATGAATACACGAGTTTCCAAAGTAAATGACAAATTGCAGAATAAAAATATCGCATTTTTCGTTCTCATTTATGTCGAATCGTCCATATTGCACTTCCTATTTTTATTTTTTGCATTAACGAAAATAAAGATGAATTATCGTTAGTGTTATTTTCGTTATAGTTATAGTTATAGTTAATGATATTTTTTAGTTATAGTTATAGTTATCGTTAACGAAATCATTTTATTTTCGTTAACGAATATTTTCGTTATCGTTATCGTTAACGAAAATCACACTGGGTCGCTCCAGCTGTGTACACAGCGGTATACGCGTGTTTATGGGAGCGCATAATATAGAGACCTAAAAAGTCAAAGACAGAACTATTCGCAGACCAACATGGAGTTATACGCTGAGAGACAAATTACTGCATCATTATAAGGTAGCATGCGCTGTAGGACATTGTGCCTGAAGAACACTATTCACCGTTCCTTGTTATCGGACTAATAAATGAATTCCATGACAAAACGAGACCGACTGGAGTTCAGCGATTAACAACAGTTATAGGAATATTGACTAACTGTACGGAAATAAGAACAATAGGATGCTCATACTCTTGAACGAACAAAATAACTGAATATTCGTAATAAAAACTCCAAAATTCTAAAGAGCATGCAGGGCATTAGCTTATTCACGAGCGCTGAACTTGATGATGATGATTTTATTATCATTTTGTTGCCCTCAAGTACTTCATTCCCCAGGGACTTAGAGATTACTATTGCTATTCACTATTGCTATTATTTTTATGACGACGACGACGACGTCATCATCATCACCATCACTACCATCATCATCATCATCATTAAAATATCATTAAAATTATTATTATTATTATTATATTATTATTATTATTATTATTATTATTATTATTATTATTATTATTATTATTATTATTATTATGTATTATTATTATTATTATTATTATTACGCTTTCATTAACCGTCATCATATGGCGCTGAGCCATAATGAGTAAAGAGCTTGTGGACAATTAAAGCCGTCTCAGAGGAGGCTGGAAACCGTACTCTCCGCATTACAAGGCGAACCCTCTATCCAATTGGCAACACAGATGGAGTTACACACTGGAGTCTGTGTTCTTCTCATGGGAAGAACACAGACAGAGATCATAGATTTGATATGAGATACTATGAAAAGAATAGATAGAGGTGCAGAGCAGGACGACTAATGGACCACGGTACAAATTACAGGACCAGTTTACAATCAGTTAGAAAATGGCCACAAATCAATCGCTAACTTACAGTCTTACAGACAACCGATGAACAATAAATAAAGCCATTAAACTAAATAAAAGTGCAATCCCTGGATTAGCTGAAAATAACATTTTACTGACTACCCGAATGCAAATCAATTTCACCCCCCACACACACACACAAGGACATTCACGCTCACGTATATATAGAAATGTCTACACAAAGTTATTGTGGAAATTAACACAATAATGTATTTATAATTAGAGAAAAATATGTATTTATCAACTGGCATTTCTTCAAGTTTTTCAGTAGAACTATTGTATAGTCTTCACAGATTTTAGTGTGAGTGGCAAGGCACCATAGTTGTAATGCCTGTCTATCTAGATTGTGTGGTTACAGCAGATCGTTTGAAAGACTCCATGGAATTACATACTTACTCGTCATGCCCGTTCCAAAGGTGGTATGATTGACAGGCGTGCATCAATTGCATTCAGTGACAATACATTTGTCCTAATTCATACATTTCGCCTAAATTGATAAGCATGATGATCATCAAATCTTATGCATATGCAATACAATATAATGCACTGCAAGTATATTTGATATTTCCTCCTTGCAACGTTCAGAAGTGCACATATGACCATACGACATAAGCACCAATGACGCTGAGCAATTGTGTTTGCAGGACTTGCTCAAGGTCCTTACGCAGTGATCACCTCATAAATGGGAGCCTTAAACCCCGTACTCTCCGCGTTAAAGGCCCAGCACTTTATCGATCCGGTTACCGTGTTCCGCATCACAACCTCATCGCTGAAAGCGGACACAGAAGGCCAGAAACCCTTGAATAGATACAGCTGCGGATATTGAACAACATTTGAACATATAAGAAAAAAGCGTTGGAGTTTGGTAGCATATACCAAACTGTAGGTCACCATTTCTCTTCGTTCGAGACGAACACATCAAATTCAACAATTCATAACTCACTTTTCCATTGTTTCGAGTGTTCTGCGTCTGAGTATGGGTCTCCGCAGTTAAAAGGCGCTATATAAATACTTAGATACATACACATATGCATGCATAGAGAAGGAAGGAGTAGATGCTAGACAGCTAGAACATATATATATATATAGAGAGGGCCAACATTAAACGCTTTCACAGTAATGTCTCGTTCATTCAAATAAATCCTTGTTTGATTTGCCCATTGATTTCGTTGTCAGTGAGTTTTCGAATGAATCCATTCAGTAATTGTTGCTTCTATCTATTGTCGAGATTGGATCAATGAAAACCCGTTCCATTTCACTGGCCTCAACTATACACCTGCAGTTGAATCTCTAGTTCACCTGTCATTCATAAGCTTGAAGCACCAACTCAACCCTATGAAAGTCTTGTCAAAAAAATAACATAAATCTACGGCTATACATAGGAATAGACCTATTCAAAGTAGTCTACACGTCTATTCAAAATAGTCTTTTGGCTAAGTTAAGGTCGATTTCGACAGCTGCAAGATGTCGCTAGTATTTATATATATTTATATTGCATATATACATACTTTTTTTATTATAGAAGATATATAGGGGCTATATATACATATATATATATATATATATACTTTTCTTATTATAGATGATAAGCTCGCTACACCAATACTCTGTGAAATGAGTCAAAGGAAAATATAGCATAAACAGTTCGTATTGGATCGATGTATAATTGTGCTTCTGATGGTTCACACGTTTCATGCTACGTAGGCTATCTTTGAAAAAACTTGAATATCCTAATACAATACCAACCTAACCATGTTTCATGCTCTGCATTTGCATATGACTGAGTGCGCCGTTACGCAATTCATACATAAATGTTAATTGCCAAAAGAAGTTCAAAATACATCTCTTTGCACTGAGAAATGGTAACATAAATCGTATCATATATTATACTTCGTATATTATACGATGACTCGTCTATCATCATTCGAAAGATCGTATATTACGATCTCGACCAATACAGGCATTTATGTGCATGAATTGAATGCGTCCATTTATCTAAATTTGTTTGTATGTATGCTGCATGTATAATCTAGATAGGACCTTCGGAGTTCTCAGCAGGAGATATACAGATATCCGTACATACAAGTACATACATACATACATTCGATCAATCATTCAGAGGACTTATATAATACTTAGAGGCGCTCCCAGCCCAACTCCGGCGATAAAGAACAGTTAAAGAAAATAACATATATATATATACACAAATACACACATGCATATATATATTTTTATATATATGCACACGCACATACATATATCCATACGTGCATCGATACACACATGCATATATACATACATAAATGCATACATACATACATACATACATACATACATACATACATACATACATACATACATACATACATAAATACATACATACATACATACATACATACATACATACATACATACATACATACATACATACATACATACATACATACATACATACATACGCAAATAGATGCATGCATGCGTGCATACATGCATATATACATACATACATACATACATTCATGCATACATACATAAACACACACATACATACTTTCATGCATACATACATGCATGCATGCATACATACATAATTTCATGCATATGTGTATGCATACGTACGCACATACATACATACATACATACATACATGCATACATAAACAGATACGCACATACATACTTGCATACATGCATGCATGCATACTTACATACATACATGCATACATGCATGCTTACATACATAGGCCTACATACAGAAATACATACACACAGACATACGTGCATGCAACGGATTTATATCTTCATTCATTCACTTATTGAAGGCGTGACTGTTCCTACCTGATCCAGATACTCTCTCTGTCGGTCTGTCTCTCTTTCTCCCTCCGCTGGCTGTGCTCTGTAGGGATGCGAGTGACGCTCTCTATCTCGGTCGTATAATACACTGCTAGGCCACAGACCAGAGACGCTTTTTGTGCACATCCAACCGTACAACCGTGGCATACACAGCGGAATTCAATATGCCCGGCTCAGCCAGTGCGCCCTTACGCAATACAAGCCAAACTTTGAGCCCGTCATATATATACACACTTATATACGTATATATATATGCACATTTATGGGCATATACATACAATTATATAATCGCACACACATATTACTTAAATATATGCAGAATCTATTGATTGTTATTTTATTTATAGAACCATGCAGCGCTAATAATATATGTGTGATATCATCTGCCTATATGTCTGTGATATATAAACATATAAGCACATAACCATGCATATATGACTACACTAACATAGGGGTTTATATATATATATATGTATGCATATCTATATATATAATATATATGTACATAAATATATATAGTGCGGTCGTGACTACGTAATAGTGTACTGAATGACCGAAGGACATTTGAGACGGATTCAATTAATTCATTGCGTCGGTGGCTATTATGTAGCTGCGGATGCTGGTGGTTGTTGTGATGAGGCTGGCGAGGGGATGGGGGTGCAGAAGGAAGTGAAGAGAGCTGAGGAGGATAGTCGGACTGTGACTATGCTCTGCTGACCCATGGGTTCCTATATGCAGGGGGTCCGTGGCTGACCACAGACCCTTAGGCAAAAGTGAAGTTAAAACAATACATGGATGGATGCACTGAATTCCCTCGTTGTATGTCATATGACTACTCATATTTATCAGTAGCGACATGCATGCGTGTATATACTTTCACATGTATTTGCATATATGCAGGTACACGCTTTGTGCATATATGCATATATGTATTAGCTATGCATATGTTTTTAATGAAACAAACATAGGAGTTTGGCTATTGCGGACTTGATTTGATATAGCGCCGGTGTTAAGCTGGTTTCCCTGACGTGGCTTTTGTGGGCGATGAGAACTTTTCGAAGATTTACATTACATTACATTACATTACATTTAGGGATTACATGTCTATGTTGTCCTATACATAGATATATATAAGGAATACTCACGCATACACTCTTAAACTGTCTTATATATTATATAAAATATACCTATGGTTCCAATAGATATTTCTATATACTGTTAGCTGCTTGTATTCATTATATAACTTGCCCGTGGTCTAATGTGAAATGGTTTGCTATATACTTTTGATATATTTATATATAGTTAAGTTCGTTCACAGGTTATGTATAGCAACTTGTTATACATTGAATCAGTTATGCGTTACTCCATAAATGCTTAGTTTGGTTTGTTCTTGGTTTGTTCTTTTTTTAAATCCTAAATACTGTTTGCATTTGTGTATAAAAGTACTTTTTAGATTTGTATTTATGTTTCAAGCTGCTACATAGATGCATAGTATTGAATACTAGATATCGATTAGGCACACGCTGTGGAAATCTCGAGATATTATTACTAAGGTATATACCAGAAGGTCTGCATGTAACCACTGCATTTCCTTAGCTGTATGCAATTTTATTTTGTATAGTAAGCACTTGCATTTTAATATATATATCATGTGTGTTTAATGTATAGATATAATTACACCGCACGTATATATGTATATATCCTAGTCCATAGTTCGACCCTCTAATCAGTTTCCTGATTAGCGCCTGATAAGTGGCTGAAGTGCCTAAGGCTGATAGACTTATTTTCTTCCACAATGTTTTCGTACTCAGACACATCAGAGTGTTTTGACAAAGCGCGTACAGAGATTGGATTTCGGTGAATATTTACTTTTTGATAGAAACTGTATTTCATTTGGCTATGATGAAATGGTAAACTGCACTCAGACATTAATGCTTCCTCTGCAAGTAACTAGGAATGACATTACTTCCATTACTTGGTTTTGTGATTTTGTTTCAAACTGAACAGTATTTCTAGGTATTCCCATTTGCTGTTAGGAATTGTTTAGGTTATAGTTAATGCCCTTAAACTCTGAGCGAGATTAATGTCATATCCCATTTCCCATCTAAGCCAATAAATAAACTAAATCATTTTCCTTGAGCCTTTTCATCCTACGGACATATATCTGCTTTGCCCTTTTGCAAAGTGCATACTTTTCACTCTTTAATTCAGCTACATCTTTTCACTTTCAAACTTATACAATTTATCGCTTTTGAAAAGGATGTTCGATTCACCTATGAGAAAAATGTACACTTTAATCTCGAATCGATTAACGTTTTAAATTTTACGTTGATGTTAACACTTTGCAATCCACTCCAATTTACTTATTCAGTGCTTGAAGCTACCATACTCTTTCACTTTTTAAACCGATGCAGTTATCTTTGAAACTGATGTCTACTCTCAACTTTTAAATTTGACCCGCTGTATCATTTGTTAAGTTGACATAATTTGTCAATTTTGAAACTGATCTACTTTTCCACTTGTGATGTGGCACTACTTATAAAGCTGATGTACTATTTCACTTACGAAGCCAATGTACTTTTAGCAGTAACTGAGAATCTGTCGATGGTTGTGCAAGTTGTTGATAAAGACTCAAAGCTTAGCATTAGTCTGCATCTTGGCCTACTTGTGAATATAGTTCTAATGATATTTCAACTATATATATATATATATATATATATATATATAATTGTAATATTTTACATATGCACTATGCCACATTGTAAGCACAAGCATTCAGCATTTCGTACATTTTACTATTTGAAATGTTATTTGTGATGCATTATGAAGAACAAAGCAATCGGATATCGATGAATAAGTGCAGCTTCCTACAAATGTTAATAAGTGACAGTTAAATAGAATTCTGTTAGAACGAATGATTGGCACGTTTTACATTGTCCGTTATTTTCATAAATGGATGTAGCCTACATTCTTTTACCATTTGATAGGTGGCCATGTATGGATGCATGTTGTAATCTATGTAATAAGTATTTGATTATTAATACGTCTGATCCTATACTTACGCATAGTTATAGATCTATGCATGTATGTGAGCATGCATGCATGAATGAATGTATGCAAAAATGAATGCATGTATGTATGAATATGTATGTATGAATATGTATGTATGAATATGTATGTATGCATGCGTGCATGCCTGTATGTGTTCATGCGTACATGTTTGCATGTATGTATGTATGTATGTATGTATGTGTGTATGTATTTATGTATGTATGTATGTATGTATGTACGTATATACGTATGTATGTATGTATGTATGTATGTATGTATGTATATATGCATGCATGTATGTATTTACATTCGGAATGTTTCAGGCGCATTTGGCGAATCTGTCCATAGTTGCAGCAGTGTGATTTTCGTTAACGATAACGATAACGAAAATGTTCGTTAACGAAAATAAAATGATTTCGTTAACGATAACTATAACTATAACTAAAAAATATCATTAACTATAACTATAACTATAACGAAAATAACACTAACGAAAATTCATCTTTATTTTCGTTAATACAAAAAATAAAAATAGGAAGTGCAATATGGACGATACGACATAAATGAGAACGAAAATGCGAAATTTTTATTGTGAAATTTGTCAGTTACTTTGGAAACTCGTGTATTGATGAAGCTGAATGTATCCATGCTTCAAAGGTTTTCATAGCTCTGAGTAAATTGTGAAACAGCGTATCAATACGCACAATTTTGCTTATAGACTTAATTATTGTAACTAAGTAGTAACTAAAATTAACTAAAATAAAAATCCATTAACTATAACTATAACTATAACTAAAAAATAATACTAACTATAACTATAACTATAACTAAAATAAAAAATCATTAACTATAACTATAACTATAACTAAAATAAAACCTGTAAGGAAAATCACACTGAGTTGCAGGGGTAACAGATCGAACGATCCATGAGAAACGAAGCAAATATGTGACTTCGTTTTGACCTGACCTCCACAAGAAGGTTTCTAAGTACAGCTGCAACGTCGTTGATGACTAATTTTTAAACAATGCGTCAAACAGTTGTAGATTCCGATGTTTATCTGGCTCGAGGTGTGTGATTGACAGGAGATCTTCTCAGATATCGAAAGGAAACTCGTACAACTAAAAGAAAGACTAAATTATCTCGAACGGATCAAACATTTCTTGTAATTAATTTAAAAACATTTATCAAAAAGAATTTCGCTCAATACTTTAAGCCGATATATCAGTCGATCAATAGCTAAACCATCAAGTCTGTGACGTTTAAAAAGCACAATTAACTAAGACATAAAATTATAATTAGTATTATGATAATTTTTATGCTACAAATTAAAGGCATGTTATAAAATTAAAGCATGCTACAAAATTAAAAGAGATGTAAAAGCTACATAGAAGGAATGGCAGATTTACAAGACAAGACAATGCATAGCTGAGAAAAATCAAACAACTATTTAAGAAATTAAATAAATTGTGAAAATTTTTAATTGCTTAAGTTTCAACCACATATTTATTTGGGTGAATTACAGGTTTTAGATATAAGTATAATCGATTAAACTCAATTTTTGACAGAAGATTTGTTCCAATGCTATTCTTATAATAAGTTCATTGATAAACGAATGGCGGTAAAGTTAATGATTAACACATATTGCTGCAGATGACTTCAAAGAACAAAGTGAACTTGTAAACATTCCGTCCTTACCTTCAACGTACACCCACATTCACACACACACACACACACACATTCACACACACATTCACGCCAACACACACACACACACAAACAAACACACACTCGCCTGCTTTTTATAAGTCCCTCAAATCACACTTTTTAAGCTGTGGTTGTGCTGAATAGGTCTCCTGAACAGGCGCTTATATTTATTTATTCATTCATTCATTCATTCATTCATTCATTCATTCATTCATTCATTCATTCATTCATTCATTCATTCATTCATTAAGAGCATTTATATAGCGCCCCTTCAAGAAACTACTCAGGAGCGCTAAAAAAAATCAAAATGAATATACATTTTTGCTTCTTGACTTTGGCTACAATTACGCGTCTGCATTGCGTCGCCTGAGAATTATCCTCGCGTATCTCCATTTTCCAAAATTTCGAGATAATCGAGGTTGAAGTTTGGGCTAATTTTTGCGGAAAAATAAGAAATTCAATGCAATAAGGAGGGCATTATCAAATTACAGTTCACAAACAGACGTCATATTAAAACATAAATATTGCATAAAGACCCTGCATTTAAAAAATTTACGATTAGAGCTGTTTTTAAGAAATTTATGAAAATTTTGTATAAAATGGATTTACAAATATTACGAACCATCCTACGGAAAACAAAGACATGAAATGATTAAATCAAGCCACGACCAATTATTAGAGAGTGTTTTCGTTCAAATATTCATGGATATAGTCCGGATTTTTAAAAGAAACACTTTTAATTGTCTGGATATACGACACTTTAATCCAGCTAAGCGCACAGGTTTATACTGTTGTATCTCCTGCTCGTCCAATCAACGACGAGCTTTCTGTGGACATACAACAACATACACTGCTACACAACGAATGCTGTGTGGAGATACGATAAAATGTTTCTGAAAACAGGACATACGACAGTATATTTTGTTGAATATCTTTAAAACGATCCGTCGTATCTCTTAGCCATTGAAACTGAAGAAAGATCCAAAAAATTCTGCTACAAATCAACTTTAAACTGCTTTTCGAAAAAAAGTGGAGATACGACAGGATAATTCTCAGGCGACGATTGGAAGGTTACACGAATGTCCCTATGCATGTGTATGTGTGTGTGCTCATGTGGAATGCACACATGTGAGGTTGACGCCTGGAGCGTGCACAATGCACACGCAAACAAACACATTGTTTACGCAATATTGCTTTTTCTGTTCATAAGATACACATACATGTATACGTCTAGCCAACGGGTCTGTCCAGAATCTCGTGAGCTTGACTAGCAGGCTTCAGTTTGGATAGGCTGCGGCTGATTATTTCAACAACGCACACACGCATGCAAACATGTCAAGCAAAACTATACATAGATGGTTTTGCTATATATATTTATATATAAAATTATATACGGTTATATATGTCTATATATGTGTATATTACTTAGGCCAATGTATATGTATATACATTAATGTACTTTCCAGTATATATATATATAAATATAAATATATATATAAATAAATATATATATATGAATATATATATATATATTGTCTGGATATAAATGCATACTACATATACTTCAATATTTTTCGACAAGTGAAAAAGCCAGACAAACACTTCTTCGATGTTGATAAACGCGTTACAGTATAAACATCTGAGGTCCGTTGTATAGAATACAGTTTGTGGCTCTGTGCAGTGTAATGCATTCGTACGGGCCACTGAGAAAAACCGTACAAAACAAGTCAGAAAGGCCTGAATGCATTGCGATGGGAGGGGGGTGGGATATCCTTCGCTGTATACATAGCCAAGGGTATAAGCAACCTGTTTGAATGGATCATTTGTTCACCCTTTCTGTATACCGAGGGCTTGTGATGATGAAGAGCTCAGCGCAAAGGAATCTGGAGTCGAACCCGATACAGTGTTTGCATAGTAGATGGATGGATGGAGAAAGGGAGGACGAGTATGGCCATGTGCTTTCAGCTTCTCACTTGGCGCCATATAAATGTTTGATGGAGTTTAAAAAATGCCAAAATACGATTATAAAAGACATCGAAACAAATATAACAAATAAATAGAGACCTATACACATTTGAAATACAATGATAAACATACATAGCCTTTGTAGCAATATATATGTCCATAATCATAAAAATATTGGCGTGCATGCATACAGACATAGATACTATCAGACATGCAGGTATACTAACACACATACAAAAATACATATGCATAGCATGCATGTATATACATACATGTATGCATGTATGTAAAAACGCACATGCACAAGGCATACATACATGTATGCATATGCATGTATGTATGCGTGCATGCTTGTTTGCTTGCAGATAAATCACGTAGAGCCACCTTCCAGAAATATCCATAATACTTGTACGTTTGTGGATGGTGGTCCTAATGGGGCTTTTGTCGATGGGATTTTAATTGTTTCCACAGAAACTCATTTCGTGAAAGACATTCATCTAGACTCAATTAATGGGACTGTAGAGTAGATCTCTTCCTACACTGAGTTTCAGCTAAACATCATTTATCTTAAAGTCCAGCGCTTAATACGCTCACTTGGCATTTAATTGTTTTGGCTTGGCTTTGTTTCTTACAGTTCTGCTGAATACAAGCTAACTCTGCCTATCAAGTATAATTTAGCTTGCACTGTGTGTTGTTCAATTAATACGTTACTAGAGTTTCTGGTGCAAGTCGGTTAGTAGGGTAGTTGCTTTTCACAACGTTGTGTCACATCAAAGATGACTAGCGTCGCCCTCTTCATCTATCCAGGCTTTGGACTGGCATTACCAGATTCCGAGCAGTGGTGGAGTTTTTAAGGTGCAAGTGATAGGGAAATCATGCATTTGTAAAAGCGGTTCCTTAGTTTTCATCGCCATGCCACCATTTCCATCCTCCCATAAACGTCTTTTACGACACCCCCATAACGACTTGGGACCTGATCGCCAATCTGATTGGACTTAGGTGGACGGCGCTTTTGCCCAGACGGGCGATGGTCAGTAAAACAATGCGATCTTTGTTATCAGCGTTCAAGCATCTTTGACCGGGCTAGGCTGGCTGACCGACGGTGCCAGCCTCCCCCTGTAGCTGGCCATTCGGACTGTCCACTGAGAGTCCAGTCCGGGCAATTAAGAAGAGTTAATGAAGGTGCCAGAGATGAACGGGCTGCTGATGCAGATCTCCTGATACCATTTCGGCGATGGTCTTTGAAGAGAACAGATCGAAGAGTCCAGATGTATCATTCGTTTTAGGCCATTTGTCAGTTTCAGAGTCAGCGGAACATTTCATGTAGGATCGTTACACGTTGGATCGGAAGAGGAGGCAAGTTTTCATGTATTTTTAAATATCTTGTGGCTGTGGTGTGCTTTGTCTGTCTTGTAACACGGTACTTTTAGCAGAGAGTGATAGAGGCAGCAGAGGTAGAGAGAGACGGAGAAAGAGGTACAGCGAGAAGAGGCACAGAGAGAGACAGAGACAGAGACAGAGACAGACAGAGACAGCCAAAGACAGGGACAGGCACAGACACAGGGACAGGAGAGGTAGAGAGAGGGACCGAGAAAGAGGCACAGAGAGAGGAGGCAGAGATAGAGAGGTAAATGGAAAGAGAGAGTGAGAATAGGAGAGAGACAGACAGAGACAGACAGAGACAGAACCAGAGACAGACAGAGACAGCGACAAAGACAGATAGAGCTTTAAAGACGAGAAACGAGATATTTGTCTTTCTTGCGTATCCCTGTGCATCCGCCTTCGTCTGTCTCTTCCTCCTATTCCATCCTTATCCATTTGTCTCCGTTTCCTTACTTTCTGTGCTATCAAATACCAAGTTCAGTTCTCTGCCGCACACAGTCGCCAGAGAATGATTAGGCTACTACGAGCTATTTTGAAGAATGATACAGTGTCATGATCACACAGTTCTGACATAGTGACAGTTATGGACTGTAACGCAGTATAGCATTGACTTCCAACAAACCTGGCTGAATTCAGTAATGAATGAGTGACTGCCGAGGGTTTTGTTGATACCACAGAGTGAATAACGAGAAAAGAAAATCCAGCGGAATTAAAAGAGACCAAACATACTGAGAAGCGATTCGACCGATAGAAATAGCTACAGGCACAGGCAAAGAGAAGTACATGTGCAGAGACAGAGAGGGAGAGGGAGAGAAAGAGGGAGGGGCGGAGGTAGGAGAGAGACAGAGAGAGCGTAATAGGATGGCTTAGGGGTGTATAGAGGAGAAGGCAGCAACTGATGATGTATGCTGCAAGTGTTGTCGTGATGTATGGCTTTCGACCGAATCCAATATGGTCGGCGGTTGGTCTGTGGATGTATAAAAGAGGAGGAAGACAAAGAGGAGGAGGAGCAAGAGAACAACGAGAGGCAGAGGAGAGAGAGGAAGACACGGAGAAGGGGAGGGAAGCCAGAAGTAGAAATAGAATAGAATGAAGCGAAGAAAACGGAGGAAGAGAATTGTATATATTAGGTAGAGTGCATGGACGAGGAGGAGGAGGAGGAGGAGGAGGAGTAAAAGGAGTAGATATAGAGACAGGTAGAGTAACGAAGGGGGAGCGTCATCAGAGTCGACAGTGGAGCCCTGGAAATTGACTGCGGTGTGGAAATTAATGTGGCCGACCACTGCGGCACCATAGATATCCATTTCAGCTGCAGACGAACAAGCAAGTGCGTGTCCAGTCGCAATGTCTGTCGTCCTAAAGAAGACTTAACGATGAACAATTGTCCCAATACCCACCCACTCTATTTAGCCACACATACATTCATTTATGTCATTACTCTGGCCAGCTTCCCGCCTTTCTTAATAAATACGCATTTGGACAAACAGGCAGACAAACAGTTAGAAGTATACGCAGACAATCAGACAAACAGCCAAACACACAAACAGATAGACAGTCAGATAAACAGACAGATAGAAGCGCGTCCGAAGTCATAGAAGATGATAGAAATGTATGATCTTGTGTATACGGTTGAACGTGCAAAAAAGAGTTAAAAGTGGCCGACAGCAGTATCTAGAGCGACATGGGAGAAAGGATGAAGGTTCAAACCAATGAAATGCGCAGAGACAGTGAGAGCTACACAGAGAAGGACAGCAACATACAGGAAGGTATAGTTCACACACACACACACACACACACACACACACACACACACACACACACACACACACACACACACACACACACACACACACACACACAGGCGCATGCATACGTACTTAGACAGAAAGGCACATGACATAGATACAGATTCGAAACTGAAAGAAAAACATCCACTCTTTGGACGCCACAATTTAAACCTACGGACTTACATAACACACATTATATAATCGTTAATATGCATATGATACATAATTATGTGTGTATATGCATATAAGTGCGTGTGTGTGCATATAGGAGTACAGACTGCTTCCTCTGCATCCCCCATTTCTCCCCTATAAACATATTTATTCTCGTTTCAAAGGCTTGCCACTAGGGTTCATTGCGTTTACTTATACCCGGATGTGTGCGTGTGCATGTGCGCGTGAGTGCTGCATATTTTGTCCTGCCTCATGACTCATTAGCGCAGACTCTGGACACTCCTTGTTCATCTCTGCATGTGATCATCCGTCTGGTTGTGTTTTTTTTCAACTTCTATGGCGCCCGATTGAATGTTGTTCAGATGCAAAGGCTCAGCGTTATAACTGAGGCTGTCACAGACATAATACCTGACCAGATAAATCACGGACGTACAGACTCATAAAAACAGACAGTCAGTCAAAACAGCGGCAAACAAAGACATAGTGGCATATTCAGAGAAGAATGAAAGAACGATAGAGAAAGATATATATATATATATATATATATATATATATATATATTGTATATGTATATATATAGATAGAGAGAAACAGAGAGAGAAAACGAGACATAAACAGAGAGACAGACAGACAGACAAAGACAGAGAGAGAGAGAAGAAAAAAAACAGAGACAGAGACAGAGAGAGACAGACAGAAAAATAGAGACAGACAGAGAGAGAGAGAGAGAGAGAGAGAGAGAGAGAGAGAGAGAGAGAGAGAGAGAGAGAGAGAGAGAGAGAGAGAGGCGAGAGCGAGAGCGAGAGACAGACAGACAGAAACAGACAGACAAAGACAGACAGAAAGAGAAAGAGAGACAGAGAAAGAGAGAATTGCATAGAGCATATCATCAGACAGACAAACAGGTGGAGAGAGTAGATTATAAAAAAGACAGGCAGACAGACAGACAGACAGACAGACAGTGATAGCGCACCCAATGACTTGAGTATTGATGTGACGTGACGCAAGGCCATAGAGTATCGATCAATGGAGAAGCCAGGCGAATGACGGCGGGCGACAGGTTGGTCGAACGCCATCTGCTGAAAGAAGCGCGTATTAATAAAACAATGGCGTTCGCTGCTGCTGCTGTTGTCATAGAGGCCAAACGCTTGAAACATTGGATTTAGAGAGTTATGAAGCGATCGGTGACCTCCGGGGTCAACGCCTACTAAATATTCATGACATTCAAGAAGTAGAACTCAATTTGTCGTAGATGATGAACATTAATTATACATTCATTATTGATGCCAAGGCCTTTGGGTGGTTACAGAAAGACAGACGGACAGAGAGACGGACGGACAGACGCACAAACAGACAGAGAGACAGACAAACAGACAGACGCACAAACAGACAGACAGACAAACAGACGGACGGACAGAGAGACAGACAAACAGACAGACGGACAGAGAGGCAGACAAACAGATACACACAAACAGACAGACAACAGACAGACGGGAGAGGACAAACTGCCCGACAGACAGACAATGCAATACAAAGAAGCGACACATTACAAAGCGCTTTACATGACTGCATAGCAATAAATCAACGATGTGCGTGTGTGTGTGCGTGTGTGCGTGTGTGTATGTGAGAGTGCGAGTGAGAGAGAGAGAGAGAGAGAGAGAGAGAGAGAGAGAGAGAGAGAGAGAGAGAGAGAGAGTGTGTGTGGTGTGTGTGGTGTGTTAGTGTGTGTGTCTATGTGTGTCTCTGTGTGTGTGTGTCTATGTGTGTGTGTGTGTGTGTTTCGGAGGGCAATGATGTATTTGTTTGCTCAATTTTTGATTTGGTCGTAATTTGGTTCACATTTTTCTCTCGAATATTCCGAAGCCAAGAGTTCACAAATATGGATCGATGGCCTCGTTTGGCTGCGTCATTATCATCATCATAGAACACTGTAGATGTTGTTGTTGTTCTGGTCGTCGTTGTTGCATTGTTAAGGCAAGGGACCCACACAGATGAAGAGACAGACAGACAGACAGACAGACAGACAGAGAGACAGAGAGAGAGAGAGAGAGAGAGAGAGAGAGAGAGAGAGAGAGAGAGAGAAAGAGAGAGAGAGAGAGAGAGAGAGAGAGAGAGAGAGAGAGAGAGAGAGAGAGAGAGAGAGAGAGAGAGAGAGAGAGAGAGAGAGAGAGAGAGAGAGAGAGAGAAAGAGAGAGAGAGAGAGAGAGAGAGAGAGAGAGAGAGAGAGAGAGAGAGAGAGAGAGAGACAGAGAGAGAGATCAAATGATTGTTTATGCATTCAAGTCTGAACATGTTTCCATTTTTGTTGTCCTTGTGCATGTAGGCTCACTGCTGTCCCAGCCTCTCACGTGCATCACAAATCCATCTCATATATCACGTCGATGTTGTAGCATGATGTAACTATTTCTGTACTCGTGAGCCTTTAGCAAGGGCGTATATATATATATATCATATATATATATATATATATTTGTGTGCATATATATATATATTTATTATATATATATTATGTGTCTGCTGATAAACCAAACTATTCTGTACTGTAAATATTTCCATTTTACGCCTGTCATGCAGCCAGACGATCAGACTATAGCAGAGTCGATGTCCGTGTACAAGTACACAGGGCTGAATATAATACGCTTGTGCTCTGTGCATGTTATTTAGGGCTAAATGTGTGTACGTGTGTATCCTGGTTTCAATTGCCTGTGCCGTCCAAACACGGAGGCCATTCAGTACGAACCTCCTCAGCCATGCATTACACGCACTAGTCCACGGTTGAACGCATACACACGAGCACCATTCGTTAAGCCATACGGTGATTTATATTGCGCCTGATTATGGGCTACTTGTCGGACAGAGGCGACAGCAATACAATACAATACAGCATAAGAAAACTAACATTTGAAAATGCCTTTCTTTTAGAGTTCAGAAGGGCAGTCTGAATCAGAGCAGCAACGACGTTTTAGTACAATGCAAAAAGAGCGACGCTTTAAAATGCTTTAAAAAGCCTTAACCCCTAATACTAAAGGCCATCGATGACCTGGTGACATCTTAACCCTTTGCGGTTGTTCGTTCACTGTTGATGGTTGCCCGAGGCGATATGGACCCTAAAAGCCAAGCTGTGATTGGCTAAAGCACACTCGCTCGGTTCTTAGGGTAAACACAGCCTAGGCAGCCTCTTTACTTCACTATAAACTGTATAACTGTATTTGAGAATACCCTCCCCCCACGGTTCAGAAGTGCACGCACGACCATAGGACAGAGAGCATCGATGGGCTGAGCAACTGCGCGTGAAGGACTTAAGGTCCCTGCACAGCAGAGACCCTCTGAGTGGACGCTCGAATCCATACCCTCCGCGTTACAGACCGAGAGCTCTATCCACTCGGCCACCGTGCCCCACCGCCTCTTACTGGTATACATATTTAACGCCCACGGCATTTAATCGAGAGATTCATGTAGCGCCTCTAGAGAACCTCGCAAAGGACTGGGCATGAATCATGCCGAAGTGAAAGAGAAATTATCTCAATAGATTGCTGGTTCATTGAGTGACAGAACATGAAACTTAATTTAATCTTATCTCATCAGTTGAAATTCATATTGAAAATCAGAGAAATCTCCTCTGATCCAATCTATTATCATCTTCCCGTCGCTCGCTTTAACACAGCGGAGTATCATCTGCATTTTAAAAATGACAGCCTACACCTGCAGCTCAGTTGAAATTGATAGAACACGAATTAATATGCACGTGAGATGGTAAGAGATCCGGGTATCGATTGTCACTTGCCACTTTTCAGTTATATACATATATATATACATATACATGCAATCATGCATATGCATATATATATATATATATATATATATATATATATATATGTACATGTAGATATATATTTAAATTCCTATGTTATGGTGATGAAGAGAATGATGAGAATAAGCGACTCTGAGAATGGCAATATTGATCAGAACTTAATAATGATATCTCAATAACCAAGGAAGGCGTTGAACACACTGATGAAATCGTGATAGCTCAGTGGTCATGTTACACGATTGCTCTTCGAATAAAGCCTTGTCGTCGTCGGCAATGAAGCAGATGGACAAAAGGTCGGCAGATTCATCTGAGGTGAAGTTGCTAATTAACGACGCTGCGTCATTCAAAGAGATGAATTAGCGTCGCAACCCCCCTCTGTTATCGAAACGTGGGACTGGCACCAACAGAGTAGGATAGTGGCGAGGTTCGAAAATTTATCTGATGATGTTGAGGATGAGGAGATATAGACAGGACACGCCCCAACCCTTCCCGATCATAATCGACCAAAGAAATCCTCTTGATGAGGGAGGGTCCTGAGGCAGAGGAACGGATCCTGTGCATCACTGATCAATGGTATAACGAACGACGCCCTGTCAGGCTCTGCTCTCTAAATCTAAAAAATAAAACAGACAGATTCAACTGAAAAGAGCTGCAACGATACGAAAACAGACACAGCAACGAAGACAGGCATAGGATGATGGATAGAACAGAACATAGTGATTGATAATAACATAATTGAAATGAATAATTTAGTTATATGATTAATATACTTTTGAATTACTAAAACCCAAGGTACTCTCTCTCTCCAAACAGATGGGTCTGGCCTAAACTAAGTATCTTTTATGGTCGTGTATTTAATATATATATATATATATATATATATATATTGTATTTATTCACACATATATATACAAGCTAAAATAGTCTATATTAAAATATTAATATAAAATAATGGAATACTTGGATATAGCGAGATTAATTATGATTAATACATGAGCAATATCTGCCGAATAATACCGATCAGTAGAAATGGTAAATTTGATTAACACTAAAGGCCTATCCTTTGTATTTATGCACATACAAATACTTGTGCATCTCACTTACGTCTTAGATTGGTTATATCGTGCACATGTGTATCTTATTCTTTGCAGCTATCGGTAGAAAAGGAATTTAAACATAGTAACTTGCATTGCTGTTTCTGAATGTGTTCTAATAGAATTAATTAACGCGAAAGGGCCATATATAATGAAATACATATAAAATATAGAACAAAATTTATATGTTTCCTTTACAGTTAATGATGAGAAATTTAACGATGGATGTTCGTACATATGAGATTGAAATAAGCCATCACTGCTTATCTCCAGCCTCCATCTACGCAATTAGCATAAAATTTGCATATTTTGCGCTGATAAAAATTACTGGTGTGAATAAAAACTGTTAACGATATAGTTATGCACAGGCCAAAATGGAATTTCTCAATTCGAGTTTTTTTTCGCGCTCGTTGAGCGATCTATCAACCTGTCACTGAAGGTGACGAAATGGTCTGAGAAACCTCATCCCTTTCTCCCTAGCGGCGCTGCTTTCAAAGATGGAATCCATACCATCGGTGGAGAACCTCCCAGGGTGCGTTTAATTCTATGGCAGTGATATTCTCTACCCAAATCTACTATGCTTCAGAAGCCACACGCAATCAAGTATCCCCACAGGGCTTATTCACAATCTCTGGATCTATAATTATACATTATATATATAGCCTGTGTAATGCATATAATAGAGCTACTGCTTAAAGTCATTAAACATGGCCCCTATTCCTATCGTGTTTAAATTAAACCATTCAGGTATGTAGAAACGGGTATGAAATTATAAACTATTAATTTCCAAGCTGCTGATTATTGGTTTTATCCGAAGTTTTTGGTTTTATCCGAAGTAAGTTCAAGACATGTCCACAAGACCTTATTATTATTATAATCAATATAATAATTTATTATTATTATTATTATTATTTATTATCATTATTATTATTATTATTGCAACCTTTGTAGGGGGTTCTCTGGTGGGCGGCTGCTCGTGAGATTGGTGGTGTCCCTAGGTTTGGACACATCTCTGTGTACATGTGGGATGTCCTCCACTGGCTCCTGGTCCAGTAGTGCATTCATTATAGGATCTCCTCTATCGTCTGGCACTGTGTCCTAGGCAGTGCGCCTGTTATCTTCGGGAACTCTTTACCTAACTTCGGCCTGCTCTGGTCTCCGATCGGCCTCCAGAGGTGACTTTGTGGTTCCACATGTTCGCACTGCCACCAGACAGAATATGGCTTCCTGAATAGTGGGTCCCTCTGTTTGGAATAGCCTTCCCTCTTGACCTGCGTTCTCTCCCGCGGGTCCTGTCTAGCTCTGTTTTATAAACTACTCAAGACTTTCCTCTTCCTGGGTCGGTAAAGCCTCTGAATAGTTATCTTGAAGGGGCGCTATATAAATTCCATAGATGCATTCCATATGTACATAGATATGCACATGCATGTGCATGTATATGTATATATCACGCATACAAAGATACATGCATGCGTACATATATGCATATATATATATACATGCATACGCAGGTGTATATATATATATATATATATGTGTGTGTGTGTGTGTGTGTGTGCGTGCGTGCGTGCGTGCGTGCGTGTGTGGGCGTATATTTGTGTATATATACAGTATAATATATAATGTTTGTTTAAATTGAATATTTGACCTGTTGTCTGCTTTGAACCATAATGCCGGCAAAGGAAGTTTTTGTACTGTGGGTCTGGAATGGGGTGTGGTGAAATGGAGAGGGTGAAATGGGGTGGGGATGCGGAAGAGTTCTTTTGATGAAATCTCGACCATTAGATTAGTCTTAAGTTACGCCAAGTTTGAATTAGGAGTTCAAACGTCAGAGTTGAAACATTAGCCACAAGTCAGCGATAACGCTCTCGCCCCCACCAACAAACGAACATTAATCTTTCTTCGCATTTACATCAATACCAACCATTATTCGTCCGTTTCTGTACATTAAGATTCACTTATGTATCACTATAGACTTCGTCTTAATAAAATTAATTGACCATTAATCGCGTTGCGTAAGAGGGAAGACTGTGGTCTACACAGATAGTATTCTCTGTCTTCGAAACTAAATAGAACTTATATGCATGGATATAAATATATTCGAACGTTTTTAGCAATAAAGAGAATGATTTTTATGCAGAAACAAAGAGGCTTATTCAGTTCAACATATATACTTAGGCTAAAATGTCTTAAGTCTGCTACATATCACACACACATAAGATAACACACACAGCATAATATAAAGTTTTTATAAGTCTATATTATGCCACACGAACGGTGAGAACTATTGATCAAAAGTTTCTACCGACATCAACGGCCTTTGTTTTCATAGGATGTTGTCAAACGGTTGAAACCTTAATATACCGTCTTACTATTGGGAAGAGGAGCATTCTGAGCTCAGGTTACTCAACGAAATGGGGGGCCTTTAACCCCAACTGGGTTCCGAAGCAAATACAGAGTGACAGCAGCAGTCACCTGACCTCATGACCTTCATGAGATGTCAAACCGCACTCGTTGTGTCCGGGGTTAATTCTCTTTAATGGACTTGAAAGGGAGAAGGAAAACTTCATAGATCCACCTGTTATATATCTTTGGATTAGACAGATATAGATATCGTGTATCTGCAATGTTTACAGTACATCAGCTTCGTCGCTTCTTGTGTTGTCTGTGTCACTTTATGAAGATCAGTGTATGTGTATTTGTGTTCGTATATGTTAGTCTTTGTCTTTGTGTCTGTACTACTGTGTTTTCTTTTACAGCTTTTTGACGTTCTTTTTTTTAGATCCAAGCAGGACCACCCACCACTGCACAAAAGTCAATCTTCTCCATCTTCGCTGGTTTCATTTTGCGCCAGTCACTGAAAATATGCAATTTCCACTCATTGCATGGAAGACGAAAGTATAGTAAATTTTACAGTGTGCACATACATTAACACATATATACACGTGCATACCGTTTCACGTGCATCTGTGCATATAGTCATATGCTATGACATGTAGCAATGCACGTGTTATGAACTTTACAGTTAGAAACTTGCCATGGTATACCTTTGCCGAAATATATATACGCCTGTTTGTTTGTTTCTATGCCCTGCCCGTTTGACTATTTGTCACTGTCTTTGGCTTCAGAGGTCAGTACATCTTGCATATATTCTCAGTAATACATATATTTAAGCACACTCACAGTGCAGCACTTTTCTAGCCATAAATACACACATATTTACATACATACATACATACATACATGCATACCTACACACATACCTATGCATACAAGTTCTTATACACACATGCATACATGTTCTGTTCTTATACACAAATATATAATTATATAAGAGATGATAGGAATATATAATTACAACAGTCCCACAAAGACTTTATAATGCCTTATTCAAACAATGGACTCTCAGTGCTTCCAACTGAAGGGAAGGGACCGCGGAAACAGCAGCAGCAGCCAAATGGCGCCACTGCTTGAGCGTACCTTCGTAAAGTTTGAATCTAAGGACATTCTATACTCTTTATAATTTATACATACATATAATGTCATACCATACATACATACATACATATACATATATATATATATATATATATATATATATATATATATATATATATATATATGTGTGTGTATATATATATATATGTATGACATTCAAGTATATATACAGATACACACATTATAGCCATACACACATACATACTTACACACATGCATATATACATACATTCATACATAGGTACATACTTGAACACATGTACACATGCATAGTTACATACATACAAATATATAATATATATATATAACTTACATATAATATTATACATCGCATATACATGGCGATATTTTAATTGCCTACTTACTTATGCAGAGACGTAAACACAGCGTGCATAGCTGAACAGGAAATGATTCAAGACGACGTACAGAGACAGGCAGACATACACTGAGCCAACCAGACAGACAGACATGTGTTTTACGTAACTGACTGCTTTTCAATAACCGTTGTCAAAAATTGCAGTTGCCACAGTGCGCATGTCAACGCCTTTCGGAGCCGGAGATAAAGAGAGATAAAAGGAGATATGAAGAGCATCCATCCATCTACCAAAGGACCTATCAGAAACCTCAGCAACAGAGGCTGCACAGCTGCAGCTGAAGAGAGTCTGGCATCTGTATGATGCACGGTAATCAATTCTGGACCACTAATAAATGGCCTCCGATGCCGTTGATTATAATTTTATAAGCGATATAAATTCATATAACGTATGAATATATAGGTGTAAACCCCACTTGAATATGCTTCATATGTCTGTCATCTGTTTGAGTGCGTCCGTGTGGGTTTCTGTCTTTCTTTGTCTGCTTGTATGTCTGTCCCTGTGTGTATCTCTGCTAGGATTCACTTATATCTTGTTGGCAGCCTATAACTTATCACTTTCACATTAAACTGACGTGAAATTAAACTGACGCGCTTTTCAGTAGCGAAGAAAGATTTGAACCACCAGCCACGCCAGAACGTTGAGTGGGACAGAGAGTTGTACCAAATGATGCCATTTCCTAACGTTTCGTACTTTAATATAAGTTTATGTATATGTAGGCTATAATGCGTGATTGTACGATTTTTTCCTATAAATCAAAGTTTATTCTGCGCTACAATGCATCGAATACATGAGGTTTTTCTATTAAAATTCAACATTATATACACTGAGAGCTTAGTATCTTTGGTAGTTTATTGGTATTATTGTGAGGCCTTTAAATGTAAGTATAATGTAGCCAGCTGTCTCTATATCTGTATGAATATCAGTCTGTCTGTCTTTGCGTCTATCTCTCTATATATCTGCCTATCTATCTCTCAATCTCTATCCAATTTTCTATCTGCACATCTACATCTATGTGGAATCAACAAAATTCCCTGGAAAATACCCCACAGCAGACAACTCTTTGGATTAAACCCTTGATCAGTAGTCCTCAGATAAATAGCTCCAGTTTAAATCATATGGTTAATACCCCACCACAATCCATGTGTGCAGAAAGTATTCAAAATTGTAATTGTAAGAATTTATTTATATCGCTCATTCAATGCTTATACATGCACAATAATGTGCTCCACTATTCGACATGGTGTTGGTGGTATTTTATTACAACAGATAATATTGTGTTATTATAGGTCTACCATTACGATGGTCCCGTGGAAATTTTTTACGATCAATTTCGCAATAAAATCGTAAGTGATTTAAAAAAAATGAAGCTGGAATTGAAGAGTTCAAGGTATGGTTTTTACAATGCAGAAGACACAAATCCAATATATCGATTCAGTATTAAGCTGCTGAGTTTATGACTATCCTTTTAATTTTAAACAATCATATGACTGTCATTGATTTGTTGAACTCGTGCAACAGCGCCCTTTCCTTTGGCCTCGTTTGAGCAACGGCGCTACACAAATCGATTTTACAATGCTGAAGACACAAATCTAAAATGTTGATTCAGTATTAAGCTGCTGAGCTTATGACTATCTTTTTTAACAATCATATGACTGTCATTGATTTGTTGAACTTGTGCACAGCGCCCTTTCCTTCGGCCTCGTTTGAGCAACGGCGCTACACAAATCGTCTTATTATTATTATAATTAATAGTATTATGTTTATTATTTTTCCCCGAGGTAAATATGATCCCTCAGGGACTTCAACACTATGTAATAACAACTATAACTATTAACTATTATAATAATAATAATAATAATAATAATAATAATAATAATAATAATAATAATAATAATAATAATAATAATAGTAATAAGTAATAATAATAATAATAATAATAATAATAATAATAATAATAAGTGGGCAATAACAGTTACTGCCTCCATGTGAGGTCTGTCATGTATACTTCGTTTCATATCTATAACACAGCACCCACATCATAAGTACAATTATATACATATGTACACATATCCAAATTTTATCCATCTAGAATGAATGAATAACTTTCTATACAGCGCCACTTTATATAGCACAACTTGAAGGAGCGCTATATAAATTTTGACTCGAAACATTTAGGTCGAAAAATATGAACTTCATCACCCTGAGTGAAATATTATTAATTGCCTGCCCTATTCAAATTTTTTATATAGGCCTATATAACTTACATCTATTTAACTGAAATTAATCATATTTTTAAATCTTTGACATTCCTCTTTGCTCCGCCGCCGACAAAGGCTTGCATAATTTTTAACGCTCTGCACATCTCCATACATATCGTGTTTCGAAATGTTCAATTTATACTGGGAAATTTAAGTTCAAAGATATACAAATGCTGCACCATATATGCGTATATAATAGTACTTAGTTCGCAAGAGAGGACATCCCTTCGTGACACCTTTTGTTAAATCTAAATTGTTTAAAAGCAGTTTTATTAAGCGATGCATTTTTCGTATTATTTTTCTGTCGTGAATGTGTAACTTTACCATCTCCAATTGTTATAGTTTATTTTAAAATGTATGTAATTTTTGTATACAATGTGATACATGTGCGTTTGTCAAATGCAAATAAAAGCTACTTACTTACTTACAGAATATATAATATATTAATGTATATACATACATATATTGGGCTTACGCAAATTATAATAATTAGACCATAATAGAATGCATGTGCATGCGCGCTTATATGAATATTGTCTTTGATGATTGTAATTGTAATTGTAAATACGACGATTTATATAGCATCTTCGGTAGCAAGTACTTCTAAGATGCCTTACAAAACTGTCAACTGTCAGCGCAAATTCCAAGGCTCGGGATTACATAGCAAGTAGAGTTTTCAGAAAGACTTTTGGGTCCTGAATAGTTGCAGGAAGACAGTTCCAGGCACGTGGACTCGTGACTCGAAAGGCCCAATCACCCGTTTTAGTTTTTGTTACTGGCACGAAATGTGTAGTGTTTCGTTGGAGTAAGTCGACGTTTCGGAGATAGAATTGGCCAGTTGATAATTAGGTATATTTAGACAAAAACTTGAGCTTTACCGCAGTCAGTAAGCTATATATACATACATACATATACTTACATATGGCATAATAATCGCTGTTAAAATCAGTTATTAAATAAATATATATAAATGAATTTTAGAAGAGTTGCATTTTATAAGCACTGTACATGTGCGTGGTTTTAAGTTGATATCCACGTATGATACCTGATATATCATAGATACTATAAAACCAATTTGCGCTGTTTTAATAAAAAAAAATCATACGTTTATAGGTTCTTTTGATTTATGATATCATCCTGATTTATGGTGTCTTATTCACGCAGACAGTGAATTACATGACATCCACTTGTACTTCCAAAGTATTCAATTACTTCGTGATTAACTGCAGATGTCAACGCATATCTTGGGCAAAAATTCAGTGTATGAGTGACATGTAAAGACGCGTGAAGTTGGTATGTAAGATCATTGTATGAAAACATGACAATACCAACGCAACAGAGGCACAATCCCT
This sequence comes from Aporrectodea caliginosa, assembly GCA_020284085.1. Lineage (NCBI taxonomy): Eukaryota > Metazoa > Annelida > Clitellata > Crassiclitellata > Lumbricidae > Aporrectodea > Aporrectodea caliginosa. The sequence continues at coordinate 694,155 of JACEVL010000358.1, forward strand.
TCCCTACGGATGACAGGACTTTATCAACGACTTATCAAATGCCACATGCCCCGGGAATCGAACTTCAGTCTATTAGGTGGAAAGCATATGCATCATATGCTTGACTCTGTCACGCATATTTTTAATTTTTTCCAAATCCTAAAAGTACAATTTTTTCCAAATCCTAAAAGTACAATTATTATTATTATTATTATTATTATTATTAGACAACCCGCCAACGACCTAAACATGTAATTTCCAAATGCAATAAATATTCTAACTGATTGAATGATGGGTTATTAGGTAAAAAATATAATCGATAGCCTTCCTTTCATAAAGTATGTAACATTCCACCTATCAAATTACAACAGAACAGCTAAGCCGCCGCATGTTCTAGCTTGTCTTTGTTACAGTACTCAATCAAATTGGCCACGTGTTTTTCTATCAGGTCATTTTTTTATCAGTTATTTTGTTGCTTTCAAGCAGGCATGTCTATACTTCCAGCCGAGTTTCTGTCTGTTTTTGAACAACGTGCAAAGCAGCAGGCATTGTAGCAACTTGAATGCAACGAACTGCTTGTGATACTCCTTCTAAGAGACCAACAAGGAAACGATATGCTGATAACAATTCTAAAATATTACATATAGTGGCCCGATTACAACATCAGAGCAAATCTCAGTTATATATCGCAGGATCGCACACAACATTTCTTATTAGCTCATTTTTTCAAACTGCTATTTATTTGAATTTCACTTTAGAAATCATTTTTAAAAGTGTTAAAACTGTTTCTTTATTTGCTAAATTGTTAGTTTGAGGCTTCCTGGTGTTTGGGTATTTTAAACGGGGGAGGTCAGTTTCCTCGAGGTTTCCCTGGTGGTCATCGTCCCTCTGTCTGCTGACAACTATCCACCTTTCGCTGGCATGTGTCCCATCTCTTTTTAGTCTGCATTCATTCTAATCTATGATCTTATATTCTACATTCTCTTGGACTTCTTCCTTCGCCACTTATTGCCTGTATTCGCTTCTCTCCAGAAGTCTACTCTTCATTTTAGTCCCTCTCGTGAAGATGAACCGCACATTCTTCGTCTTCCAGCCTTTCCCTCCCATTTTCCACTCCTTCCCCTCCTCCTACCCCTCCTCCTTCTCCCCTTCGTGCTGCCCGGCCTTCTAATCAAGCTTCATCACGAAGCGCCAGTATAGAGAGAGACTCTCCTGTAGTAAATCATCCCCTCGTACTTGCTATCTTTCATTAAAAAGCCTCCACTCCAACCGTTTTAATCAACGCCGTTGTTCTTTTGTTTTCAGCCCGAACTAAAGTCGTTGGATCAACCGGCAGGGGTCAGAGGTGAGGAGACGAGCGACACATACAACCCCTTCTTCTTCCACCACCCTCAGCACCGTACAGGACACGTCTGCAAGCGACAAGCCGTTGTCTGTGCCCTGCGATGCTAACGGCGATAGTTTATTGCCTATTCCCTAGGAGGCGCCAGCGTACTGATCATGATTGATAGTCGGCGTCCAGCTGTGCAGAGGCCTCGGCGTCGGTTCTAAAGAGAGACAGAGACTGGGAAGAACGTGGAGCAAATGAACCGATTTCAAAGAGACGAAATGAACTCAGCGAGACCCAGCACAAGAGACAAAGAATTTCGTTTTTCTTCTGCAGTCTTTCATCGGCTGTTTATCTGACTGTCCATCTCTTCCCCTGTGTTTTAGCGAACGCACACGATGTGCATTTTGTTTTTGCCCGTTAAAAGTTCTGACCCAACGATATATGCAAATGTTGACGGTAAAGGAGGTTTCGCAATAAATCGCTCTCGAAAAACATTCGAAGAACTTGTTATTCTGCCCAGAGCAGTAGTTTCACTGTAACAACCACATGGACACCACGACGACGGTCACGTTATTGTTGTTATTGATGATAACGACAATTACGACAGTCGTGGTGGTGACGATGATGATGATGACGATGATGATGATGATGGTTATGGTGGTTGTGGTTATGATGGTGGTGGTAATAGTTGTAATATTTGTGGTAGCTAATGATAATGCTGACGACGACGATAACACTGATGATGACGGTTATCACCCACAATTGTGTCAGGGTGATAATAAGCAGGAACAGACAAGACTAATTAAGCCCAGCAGCGGCAATTACAGTTTTAATAAGGATGAGAGGTATTGTAGTCCTATAGATTGTGATCGTTATGTCACACAACAGAGACAATTCATCCCGGACGACAGTTGCCATCAATTGAGAGATTGTCATCTGACGAAATATTGGCTAAGGCAGAGAATTTATTGAGTCATTAGAGAGCAGCGCAGACCGGTTGACCTCAGAACATTGCGTCGTCGTCATTAGAATATTATTGTTCGACTTGTAAAAAAGGTCGACGTTGCATCGAGAAGGAAATCGTGGTGGGAAGAAGGAGGAGTAGGGAACAAAGGAAAATGGAAAGGGCAGAAAGGCTGATTAGTAGATAGATAGATAGATAGAGATAGATAGATAGATAGATAGATAGATAGATAGATAGATAGATAGATAGATAGATAGATAGATAGATAGATAGATAGATAGATAGATAGATAGATAGATAGATAGATAGATAGATAGATAGATAGATAGATAGATAGATAGATAGATAGATAGATAGATAAACAACCAGGTGATCGATATTGTTGTTATTGATGATAACGACAATTACGACAGTCGTGGTGGTGACGATGATGATGATGGTGGTGGTAGTGGTGGTGATGGTTTTGGTTATGATGGTGGTGGTAATAGTTGTAATATTTGTGGTAGCTAATCATAATGGTATTGATAATGATGACGACAACGATAACACTGATGATGACGATTATCACCCACAATTGTGTCAGGGTGATAATAAGCAGAAACAGACAAGACTAATTAAGCCCAGAAGAAGGAGGAGTAGGGAACGGAAGGAAAAAGGAAAGGGTGGAAAGCATGGATGGATGGATGGATGGGATGGGATCGATGGATGGATGGATGGATGGGATGGATGGATGGATGGATGGATGGACAGACAGACAGACAGACAGACATGCATTCGATCCCCTGTTTGTTTATCTATCTATCTATCTATCTATCTGTCTGTCTGTCTGTCTGTCTGTCTGTCTGTCTGTCTGTCTGTCTGTCTGTCTGTCTGTCTGTCTGTCTGTATATAGAGACTGATACTTTGATTGATAGTATGGAGGAAAGGAAAGGCAAATTCCCAGCCAAATCGGAGACGGATATGAAGTGACTTGGATAGCGGCAAGCAGACTAACTCAGGTGGACCTTGCAGCAGACATACAGCAAGAAGAAAGCTCCAACATCTTAGTAAACAGGCAAAGATGCCAAAGGGATCATACATACTGCAAGACAGGCAGACAGACAGACAGACAGACAGACAGACACAGAGCATTGCATAGGTCAGCGAATGGGATGAACGGGGAGAGCTAGGGTTTCAAGGAAGCTGAGGAAGAGACGGAGAGAGGAAGATGGAAGGAGGGGCGTAGGTAGCTACAGTGCAAGACAGAGTCCTTTGCCGAAGACCCATGGACATAAGACGTTGATTAATCTAATTATGCTCAAAGATGGATGACGTGAGAAAGAGAATGAACGTGGCAGGACCGTTAGAGGGTGTCAAAAGGTGCCAGCAGAAGCCGAGAGAAGAGAGGAGAGGGAGGGCATCGGCCGGGGGGGGGGGAAGTGGAGTGTACCAGTAGACACTGACAGACAGATGACATGCTTACACAAAACTAGGACATCATCTAGACTGGAAGATTGAGAATATAGGAAGATGCTTCTGTCCAGTGCTAAAGATAAACTCCCTTCCATGCCACAGCATCGCATTTACCAGTTGATTGGCCCTGACAAAAGATGCAAACAGCAGCATATCTATATGCAACCAGAACACGCCTCATGCATACCTATACATAAATACACAGGAGCAAACACACACGTCTAAAGACAGGCACCTAGACATACTTATAAATAGTCAAGAAGGCAAATATATACTATGAATAGGTAAACACGTAGACGGGCCAACAATCAGACAGAGACAGAGGCAGACACAGACAGGCGTACAGAAATAAATCCAAAGGAAGATAGAGGCAGATGCAGACAGGCGTACAGAAATAAATCCCACGGGCTGAGCTTATTTCGTATCCAACGATGTTTTTGTCAGAAAAATTATCCGATGACTTGTTTTCTTGGTGTCCTTCTGCGTGAATCCATCCACGGATGCTTTCCTGTTTTTCTGTCAGTGCGCCAGTAAGTGGGTCAGTCAATAATTTAGTAGGTAAATCAGTGCAAATAAACAAGACGATCAATCAGTCAGTATGTAGGTAGGTATACGAGAGTAAATCAGTCAGTCAATAGTTAAGTATGTATGTAAGTAAGTATGTAAAAAGTCAGTCAGTAAATAAGCTAGTAGGTCAGTCAGTGAGCCTGTATGTCAGCCTTGTCCAAGTGTTTGTATCTGACCGTGTGTTTGTGTCTATATGTGGCCTTCTGTGTGTGTGTGTGTGTGTGTGTGTGTGTGTGTGTGTGTGTGTGTGTGTGTGTGTGTAGGTGGGTGTGTGTGTGTTTGGGTGTGTGTGGGTATGTGTGTGGGTATGTGTGTGTGTGTGTGTGTGTGTGTGTGTGTGTGTGTGTGTGTATGTGTGTGTGTGTGTGTGGGTGTGTGTGTGTGTGTGGGTGGGTGGTTTGGGTGTGGGTGTGTGGGGGTGTCTATCTGTCTGTTTGAGCATCTGTGCATGTCCGAGGGTGATTATGCTGTAGGTCAAGTCTGACGTATGGGTTTCTTGCCTGAAGAAGCAATAGGGAAGAGAGAAGACAATTCCAAAGATGTATTGGTTCGTTTTGGGTGGACGTCATCCGACGAATATATGTCAGAGGAACGTTTTTCGGTCATAGAACACAGGGATCTCGTGGGATGATTCTAATAATGAACCCGTTATTGCTCGGAGATGTTTTCTTCAACTCGAGCCATCTAGTGAGCCCCGCTGTCAACTGTGCATCATTCGGTCAAATGCTTAGACAGCGAGAAAGAAAACTGTCGACCGCCTACGCAAAAGCCGATGTCCAGAAAAAGTTGTCGGCAACGCAAAGAATAGACGAATAAACAACATATGCAAAAGAAGGTCATGCAAATATTGCCATGGCAACTGGACTCTAATGATTCTCTCATGAATTGGAGCTAGATAAATCTGCGATTACAATTGCAATTACAATTTTTTTAAATCTATCAACATTTGTAAAAGATCTATTTTTCTTTATATTTCTCTTTTTATCTGTTCTCGTTCTCTCTCTCTCTCTCTCTCTCTCTCTCTCTCTCTCTCTCTCTCTCTCTCTCTCTCTCTCTCTCTCTCTCTCTCTCTCTCTCTTTCTCTCTCTCTGTCTCTGTCTCATCTTTGTCTTAGCCTCGGCATATGAGGGCGGATGGCAAGTCCTCTCACTCGCCGTCTGATCTTCCCACCGATTGTGTACGGTCACTATAGTTGCGTTGGCTAGGGTGTGCAGATGCAGCAAAAAAATTTGAAACGACGAGGGATCAAACGAATCGGCTACCATGTCAGCAGATGCATCAATTATAACTTTAGTTTTTTTATGGTAATTCTAGTGGAAATTGGTAATCCTAAGCCATGTCGAATACTGTAGCGTGTGGACTCATAGGCTGAATGAATAGTCCTACTACTTGTAGGACTAAGAGATACCCGAGATGGATAACCGCGTTTGAAATCCCAGTTGGTCGTGGATTGGAACCCTGACCTTAGGACTCGTGATCAGCGTCCTGTCTTATCATCAGTCTCCAACTGGGCTTCGTCGTCCCTCTATCTTCGCTGTCCAGACGAACCGCTTTTGTCGTCCGATGAGAAGAGGCATCGATGCACAAAGCGATCGCCCTAATACAGAAACACCACGGGTGGCCCCCACGATCAATGGATGCCGCAATCGGAGGAAGGGGAGGAGGAGGAGGAGGAGAAGGAGGACGGGAAGAAGGAGGACAGGAAGAAGGAGGAGGAAGAAGGGGAGGAGGAGGAAGGGGAGGAGGAAGAGGAGGAGGAGAAGTTGAAGGAGGAAGGAAGGAGGAGGAAGAAGGAGAGGAGGAGGAGGAGGAAGGGGAGGAGGAGGAGGAGGGGAGGAGGAAGGGGAGGAATGGGAGGAGGATGGGGAGGAGGAGGAGGAATGGAGGAGGAGAAGGAGGAAGGGAAGAAGGAGGAGGAAGAAGGGGGAGGAGGAGGAAGAAGGGAGGAGGAGGAGGAAGGGGAGGAGGAAGAGGAGGAGGAAGGGGAGGAGAAAGGGAGGAGGAAGAAGAGACAGAAGGAGGAGGAGGAGGAAGGGGAGGAGGAAGAGGAGGCAGAAGGAGGAAGAAGAAGAGGAGGAGGAAGATGAGGAGGATGAGGAAGGGGAGGAGGACGAGGATGGAGGAGGAGAAGGAGGAGGAGGAGGAAGAGGTGAAGGAGAAGGAGAGGATAAGGAGGACGAGGAGGGGGACGAGAAGAAGGACGAAGACGAGGAGGAAGAGGCGGAGGAAGTGGAGAAGGACGAAGAGGACGAGGAGGAGGAGAAAGAGCAGGAGGAGCAGAAGGACGAGGAGGACGAGAAAGAGGAGGAGGAAGAGGAGAAGGAGGAGGAGAAGGAGGAAGAGGAGGATGGAGAGGACGAGGAAGGGAGGAGGATTAGGAGAATGAAGAGGAGGAGAAGGAGGAGGAAGAAGAGGAGGAGGAAGAGGAGGAGGCGGAGTAGGAGGAGGAGAAAAAGGTGGAGGAGGAGGAGATGGAGGAGAAAGAGGTGGAGGAAGAGGAAGAAGAGGATGAGGAGGAGGGAAGAGGACGAGGAGGAAGAGGAGGAGTAGGAGATGGAGGACGAGGAGGAGGAGGAACAGGACGAGGAGGAAGAAGAGAAGGACGAGAAGGAGAAAGAGGAGAAAGAGGAGGAGGAGAAGAAACAAGACGAAATGAGGGAGGAATATTTTGTAGACGAAGTTAGGGCTCTCGAGACCTTGGCCGACTTCAACCAAATTGATGATACCGTAAAAAGAAGAAGAGAAGAAGAAGAAGAAGAAGAGATGTCCCTTCAGCTAGCCATGAGAAACCCTGAGTGCTAGCGACTTCATTTTCTTAGCCTTGGCGTATGAGGGCGGGTTGTTAGTCGTCTCCCTTGCCGTCTCAACTTCCCACCATCAGTGTACTCGTTATATCTGAGTTGGCTAGGCTAAGGTGGAGCAGAAATCTCGATTAAACAAATCTCTGCTCTATCGGGATATGATTCCCAGACCTCTCGATTGAGAGTCCAGTGCTCTAACCAATGGCTTACTCTACTCTAAGTATCATTGACTGTCTTTCTTTCTGTATTTTTTTTGCATGTTTAGGTGTCCCTATTTAGCGGGATCCATGATCCCTTCTGGGCCGCCTTGTAGCCAGTATAATGTCAAACCGTTGCCTTACTGTTTCATTGTTCGTTTTCTCTTCTGATGGTTACAGAAATAAATGATTGATTGATTAATTGATTGACTATGGCGCACCTTCGGTTAAAGAAGGCATCCACTAAAAAAAGCCCGGTGCTATATCCTACAAACGCAAGCCATACGCACACATCCATACACAGATACACACAGATATACACAGATACATTGAACGCCCTTGTTTTATTTATAAAGCGCTATATAAATAGGCAGTATAATGTATGCATACGTGCATACATTCATACATACACACACACAAACGTACATACATTCATAGAAATATACGTACACACACATACATACATAGATACATGCATGCATACATACATACGAGATCCATATACAAATAGTTTACCAAGAAAGAGCCAACAAAATGCAAATATAATGTCTATGACTGTAATATTATCTTCTGTTTACAAATCCTATTTCCAGCACATTAGGGCAGCTCATTATATCAGACATTCATTCTCTTTTTCTGACATCGCTGAAACAGTATAGCTTGCTCACTGGTTGGTTCTGCATGTGACTGCATGTCAGAGATACAGTGTTACGGTATATGGCATATCCGTTCTAATCTAAAAATTCTTCATGCAGACAATAAATAATATACGTATACAAAAATAAATCATTTCTCATTTTAATTGACAGAAATCCTGGTGGCATGTGCATTATATCTGAACTTCTAAGATATGTAGAAACCGACTGATTGTGATAATTGAACATTTGCAAAGAAGTGTCACGGTAAACTTATATAGGCTCCTATTATAATTGCATTTTGATGCAATAGTCCAAGGAGCTGCACAAACAGAAGCCACCAACAAACAGCTAAATGAAAAAAATTGACAAATAAATAAATACACAAGTACAATCTTAATTACTACAAATAAATACACAAGTACAATCTTAAATACTACAAATATATACACAAGTACAATCTTATTACTACAAATAAATACACAAGTACAATCTTAAATACTTCAATCTTAAATGCACAAATACACAAAAAGTAAATGCATTTAGCAATTCATTTTAAACTTTTATGTGGCCTATTATACGTAAGTGAGCATTAAGCGCTGCTCGGTAACGTGGAATATCTTTCAGCAATCAACAGCCGAATACTCGGCTCCCGCTCTTCCCGAAAGCCATTTCCGTCCCTCACTCCCTCCCTACTTCCCTCACTCCTTTCCTCCCTGCCTACTTCTCTCCCTTCCTTCGTCTGTCCGTCCCTTCCTCCCTCCGTGATTCGTACTTATGGATCCGTAGGACATTTTAATGCTTGGTTCCACGCAGTCTAATTGCATCAATCATGTTGGTCTCACCTGTCCACGTGTCTGTTGCCATGCATCCATCCATCGCACCTGTATCATCGGATCGATCAGTCACGTGAATGCAACTGCACCGGTTCATCTCTCTCAGTCGGCCTTCACAGGTGACATCTGATCAAATTATATAGCGCCACAGCTAACAAAGTGCACAAACATCTATATCCTGGCGAAGTATAACCACGCAGCATAAAATAAATATAGTATGTATCAGCGTAGAGAATGAGCATACTTCTATGCATAAATCTATACATGCTTGCATAGTTACATACATTTACTTACATACATACATACATACATCAAGTCCACATACCTATATAGAAATTCGTACACATGTTAATTTACATAATTATACATAGACAATAGACATACATATTCGTATAATTACCGCATGCATGTAAACAATGTATTTTGTATTTTTGTACACAGCACATACTGAGTTTTTATAAAATCTTGGCCTAAATATATCCATGCTCAAAAATATATAGACCCATGCTGAAAACTATATATATATATATATATATATATATATATATATAGGCCCAAATATATGCATATTTACATAATGCCCAATTCTATCTATGCACAACTACATCAATGTCAAACTATATTTATCCCAAAATATATATCTATTCCCGACTGTATCTACGTCTGCATTTAGCGTAAATACATTTGTGTGTCTATACCTACATATCAATGCAGTAAATCAAAATTAGCAGCAGAGCCATTACAAGATTCGGACGGTTTTAGAATGAGAAAATATCCTTAGGCTTCACACAAGACAATAACACATAACAATGGAGGTCAGTCGGCTCATTCGAACGCGTTGCCATTAAATGGTGAACGATGTTGACGACGATGATGATGTTGTGGAGATAGATTCATGTATAAGTGTGTTTATAATACATCTAGAACAACGCAGAAATATGTTTTCTTTGCAGCGATGCATGCATTCCTAAACGCAATCAGCTGCAGCCATGTTCAGTCCTGCACGAAATTTATGGCTAACTCATAAGTCGAGGCTATCCTGTTTTTCAAGGGCCATCGAAAAATCATTACAAATCAAAGGTTGTTTATGCTTATGTATGTACGTATGTATAAATGCATGTATGTATGTATTTATGCACGTATTTATTTATGTATCTATGCATATGCATATGACAATAATAATAATAATAATAATAATAATAATAATAATAATAATAATAATAATAATAATAATAATAATAATAATAATAATAATAATAATAATAATAATAATAATAATAATAATAATAATAACTTCCAGCGACTCCAGACGACGAGGCTTGATTTTCCAGACATGCTCCTAAATCAATTTTTCCAAATCCTGAGGGATCATTGATAATAATAAATAATAATAATAATAATAATAATAATAATAATAATAATAATAATAATAATAATAATAATAATAATAATAATAATAATAATAATAATAATAATAATAATAATAATAATAATAATAATAATAATAATAATAATAATAATAATAATATTAAATAAATAAATAAATAATAAAATAAATTTTGTCTCATAATAATAATAATAATAATAATAATAATAATAACGCCCTAGTACAATAGAAGCAGAAGAAGAGGTCTTGAGCTGTGATCTAAATGTCTCCAGTGATGGCGCATTCTTCAGATGTTCATTATAACTGTCCCACGCAGTTGGTCCTGCCACGGACAAGAAAATAGTCCCCACACCTTCTAGAAAATCGTGAGACTTGTAGTTGATTTTTTTATGAGGATCGTAGCCGACATCTGTGACAGTTGTCTGCTACCAGAATGCAGAAATCAAAGTTGTAGTTTCGCACAAAATCATTCAGTGCTTTAAGGGTGACCATGCACAATATGTATGTATAAATAAATAAATATGTATGTATGTATGTACACATTGTAACACATGCATGTGTGTATATGTGTATGTATGCATATAGGTGTATTCATGATATGTATGTAGGTATATACAGGGTGGCGCAAAATAAACCGGACTATTATGGTATTGGTTTGGCATTTAATATAACATTGAATGAACTGTAAAATTTCAGAATTTTCTGAATGCGTAAGAAATTTCAGTCAAAGTGATGTTCAATATGTACTCCGTTTGCTGCGATAACCAATGATAATCGCTCGCGAAACTGTCCAATAGCCCGGTTGATAGTGTCCTCGCTGATTTCGTCCCAGCATGCGGTCAGAACTTCTTTCAAATGTTCAATATCTCGAATTCTCTGCCTGTAGACAAGCTGCTGAAGCATTCCCCAGATGCAATAGTCTACTTCGCTTCCATTGTCGTTGTGGGAATTCTCTAATCATTCGAAGCGAACCCCATCCTTTTTCGAGTCTTAACGCACGAATTAACGATTTATCATCAATTGTCAACAGACGCTTCGCCATGACGGTACAAAGAATAGTTAACGCCATAGAATATTTGACGTCATTTTTTATTTTATGTAGCGTTCTCATTTTTCTGTGTCATTTCTGTCTAATGATAGTTTTAAGGCGATAATTACTTTGATTATTCAAGCGATGCAATTGCAAAAAACTAATAGTCCGGTTTATTTTGCGCCACCCTGTATATATATATATATATGTATGATTGTAATTATATAGATATCCACGTGGGTGCGTTTGTATGTGGTTGATGCCTTCCTTGTGCATTACATACTGGCGCAGCAGAAATTGCTAATTACATACAGAAACGTAGCTTCGTATTTTGTAAGTAAGTACGTGGTTATACATGACTACGTACTGAATTGAATATCATGTGTCTAGTAAGTTTTCTAAATTTTGTGCTGTGAAGCAAAGTTAAAGCAAAGTTGAGTAATTCCGAGTCAATTTATCAATTTCATTTGTTGAAGTATAAGTTAGTGAATTCCTAGCAATAATACGAAATGCTCACCAGCAAACATTTACACGAGTAGATACGAATAGAACATTGTACCATATTTTTGTATATAAAACGTTGTATATGCCTACTTATGAATACTTACTTTGAAATATGCTATTCATAATTATTATGGTCTCCATGACTGAGAATATAACGCATTAGGCTGTCTTACATGATATACCGGTGTATAATAAATGGTATAGGTTTTATGTACATACATAATACATCTGCCCATATACACATATATATATATATATATATATATAACATGTTATAGGTATATATAAATCATTAAATCAGAAGGTCTTTATTCTTGTATAATATTAATGCAGACTTCATTCTGTACGAAATTACAAAAGTCGTTATAAATCACAGCCACACATATGAACAATAGATGACTGTACGTGAATGAAACATGTTCATTCCAATATCTCTGTAGGCCTTTAGCCAGACGCCCATCAATTAATTATTCTCATTTATAAACAGCGATCATAGATAGATACGGTGAAATCTGGAACAAATACATATTGTCCCATTACTGACGCAGAAATATTATTTGGACCCAGACAAAAGCCAGTATTTTTCATAGATAGAAGACTGTAGATGTCACGTATAAACTAATGCGTCGTCATTCAAAATAAAGGAAACTCCCAGACAACCAGAGCCGGGCTTAGGCAAAGGCAAAGCAGGCAGTTGCCTTGGGCGTAAAAATCTCGGGGCGCTAGCATAATTATGTTTTAACAGTTTTATGTTTTTCACTTTTTACCCATTTTTTCAATTACAAAGATTATTTTCCTTTGAATTCAAAACTTTCGCTGATGGAACAAATTTAAAATAATTGTTTATTTCATTGAACCTTTTCAAATGGGGTGGACCGTGAGTGGGGGTCAGAGGGCCGCAAATGTAAGCTTTGCTTGGGAGCATCAAAATCATTAAAACGATAGTAACCATATTCTCTATTCAATAGTTTCGTACATGCAGCATATGCGTGACAGAGTCCAGTGCTTTCCACCTAATAGACTGAAGTTCGATTCCCGGGGCATGTGATAGTTGATAAGTCGTTGATAAAGTCCTGTCATCCGTAGGGAAGGGATTGTGCCTCTGTTGCGTTGGTATTGTCATGTTTTCATACAATGATCTTACATACCAACTTCACACGTCTATACATGTCACTCATACACTGAATTTTTGTCCAAGATATGCGTTGACATCTGCAGTTAATCACGAAGTAATTGAATATACTATGGGAGTAATTCACAGTCTGCGTGAATAAGACACAATAAATCAAGCTGATACCATAGATCAAAAGAACCTATTTCGTATGATTTTTTTATTAAAACAGCGCAAATTGGTTTTATAGTATCTATGATATATTAGGTATCATACGTGGATAGCAGCTTAAAACCACGCACATGTACAGTTGCTTATAATATGCAACTCTTCGAAAATTCATTTACAAATATTTATTTATTTACTGATTTTAACAGCGATTATTATGCCATATGTATGTACGTACATGTATGTATATATATATATATAGCTTACTGACTGCGGTAAAACTCAAGTTTTGGTCTAAATATACCTAATTTCTCCTGGCCAATACTATCTCCGAAACGTCGACTTACTCCAGCGAAACACTACATATTTCGTGTCAGTAACAAAAACTAAAACGGGAGATCGGGCTTTTCGAGTCGCTGGTCCACGTGCCTGGAACTGTCTTCCTGCAACTATAATTCAGGACCCAAAAGTCTTTCTGAAAACTCTACTTGCTATGTAATCCCGAGCATTGGAATTTGCGCTGACAGTTGACAGTTTTGTAAGGCATCCTAGAATATGCATATTTATTATATATATTTTTAAGTAAGTAAGTAAGCAAGTAGCCTTTATTTGTATTTGTTGCATTTGACAAGCGCACATGCATTACATTGTGTACAAAGATTACATACATTTATTTGAGAATAAACTAAAACAACAGCAGATGGTAAAGTCACACATACACAACTAATTATAACTTAAGATGCATCGGTTAATAAAATTGCTTTTAAGCAATTTAGATTTAACAAAAGGTAGCACGAAGGGATGACCTCTCTTGCGAAGTAAGTACTAGTACAATATAATAAGTACTTACTTCGCAAGAGATTATTTTTGTTACTGGCATATATTATATGCATAGGCCTATATGGTACAGCATTTGTATATCTTTGAACTGAAATTCACCAGCATAAATTCAACATTTCAAAATACGATATGTATAGAGATGTGCAGAGTTAAAAATTATGCAAGCCTTTGTCGGCGGCGGAGCAAAGAGGGAATGTCAAAGCTTTAAAAATATGATTAATTTCAGTTAAATAGATATAAGTTATATATATAAAAAATTTGAATAGTGCAGGCAATTAATAATATTCCACTCAGGGTGATGAAGTTCATATTTTTTGCCTAAATATTTCGACTTAGGACAAGATATAAATATCTGTGCAATAATAGCTACAACCTCTCCTGACCAACATACAAAGGCAATATATATATATATATATATATATATATATATATATATATATATATATATATATATATATATATATATAAGGCTATATATATAGCGCTCCTTCAAGGTGTGCTATATAAAGTGGCGCTGTATAAAAATTTATTTATTCATTCTAGATGGATAAAATATGGATATATGTACATATGTATATAATTGTACTTATGAGGTGGGTGCTGTGTTATAGATATGGGACGAAGTATGCACGACAGACGTCACGTGGAGGCAGTAACTGTTTTTGCCCTCTTTAATTGCGATGAATAAATTATTGCCTCTGACATATATATTCCCTAATTTCCTTTGATCGCCTAAATTAGGTAATTTCCTGTTTGCCTAGATCTGCATGAATACCAATGGTTTGTCAACAGATATATGTATCATTATGTAAATACGCTCTGATATATATATATATATATATATATATATATATATTCAGGCATATATATATAGTCTATATATATTTGTGTAACTACATGAGACCAAAAAGGTTATAAACATTCTGTTCTAGTTCATAGGTATTGCAGGGTGTAATTATAAGTTAATAGGAAAAGGAAAATAGTTTCCAAATATTTTAAATAGATATTTTGATTTTTTACTGTATATTTTAAATAGAACAAATTCCATTTCCAAGCATAAGATTCCGCCCTTTAAATGTAAATTGTAATCCTCAGAAATTTCTCAGCCACAAAATGGATGTGTAATTGATTCAAAGCAAGCAGTCAAGATATAGAATTTTACACAGGCAATCTTAACTACAGGTCAGGGTTAAGGTAGCGTAAGATAGGATATACTACAGGTCAGGGTTAAGGTAGGGTAAGATAGGATAAGAACAAAGCAAGATACGGTATGGTATTGCAAGATTAAATATAAAGCGAGGTATATAAGTCAGATGAAGAATACATTAATAGAAATCTTTTTGTGTTGTCAACAATAATGAACGCCCTATGATGTTCTTGTTGACTCGTTGAAAGCAGCAGCAGCAACAGTAGCATCCCAGCAGCTGAATGGCCATACCATGTGCATGGCTTAGTAGCGAACAGCAAACCCTGAACAGGAATCGAACTCAGACGCAATGGACGAAAGGATAGAGCACGTTACCACAGCACAAAACGTACGGCACACTTTAATTAAGACATCTTGCCTTGAAATGCAAATATATAAATATATATATATATATATATATATATATATATATACATATATATATTATATATGCATATATAGATACAGGCAGAGACAGACAAAAAGACAGACAGGCAGAGTGAGAAAGAGACAGAGATCCTTGAATACAAAATAGGTGGCCGTCCATTTGCACTTGGATGATGAAGAATCTTGTTGTTTACGACAGGCTCTCCGCTGGGAGTCGGAATGAACACCACGACGAAGAAAAAGAAAAAAAAAGAAGAAGAAGACGAAGAAAATAAAGAAAAAGAAGAAGAAGAAGACGAAGACGAAGATGAAGACGATAGGATCGAAGCGCATCCTATCTGCGAGAAATATGTCGACAGAGAATGAAACAAACATTACAGACATTTCGTCACTATAGCAACAGCCCTTTAGTCTTATGCGGCATGCATACCCTGTATAATTATATATATTCATATATGATGAAAACTATATGCATATATATATATTTATATATATGCATATATATATATATATATATATGTTGTTTCTACCTGGGTGCATTTAAATACATGTATTTGGCTAAATTGTTCATTTTTAGCAGCCACATAATGCTACTGAAGTTATAATGTTAGACAAATAATGCAACAGAATATAGATTATCGTAAGATAACAAAGGATGACATTAGACGTTTATAATGATCTTTGTAGTTCTATTCTATTCAATTCTATTCTATTCTGTTCAATTCTATTCTATTCAATTCTATTCTATTCTGTTCTATTCTGCTATGTTCTGCTGGTCGTCTTAAATTTCTGTACTGCTATATGTCTTGTATTTTATTATGTTCATTTATAATAATAGAATAGAACCAGACTATATTATTTGATATAATTATCATAATATTAGAATATATATACATATAGTATTATTTGCACCAGTATCATTTACACACATATATATCATTGTGCACATGTGTGTATACATATGAGAATGAGAGAGATAATATGGAGATGGAATTTATCACGGATCTCGAAGCTACATCGACCTGTGATGTGGAATAATCGAGAATGTGCACTGCTGAGCCAGCAGTCTTTTTTCAAAGAAGATCTGCTCATCAATCAAATCTAGATTGAAATTGTATACTACAGGATTTCAGGCATCTCTAAACACGCTATGCAGTGCAAGTAGATGTTGGCTGTGTATCTGGGTCTGTCCATTTGTCACTCTGCATGTTTGCGTCTGTCTGCCTTTCTGTCTGTCTGTCTGTCTGTTTGTCTGTCTATCTGTCTAACACGCCATACAGTGCAAGTACATGTTGGCTGTGTATCTGGGTCTGTCCATTTGTCACTCTGCATGTTTGCCTCTGTCTGCCTTTCTGTCTGTCTGTCTGTTTGTCTGTCTGTCTGTCTGTCTACCTATCTGCTACAGGATTTCAGGCATATCTAAACACATTACACTGCACGTACATGCATGTTGGCTGCATATCTGGGTCCGTCCATTTGTCACTCTGCATGTTTGCTTCTGTGTGCCTGCCTGCCTGTGTGTCTATCTATCTATCTATCTGTCTACTTATCTGCTTCTCTGTCTGTTTCTCTGTCTATCTGTCAACCTATCTGCCTCTCTGTCTGTCTGTCTATCTGCATATATGTCTACCTATCTGCCTGTCTGTCTATCTATATGCAGGCCTGTCTGCCTCCTGTCTGTCTATCTGTCTATACATCTGCCTGTTTGTTTGTCTGCCTGTCTGTCTGTCTGTCTGTCTGTCTGTCTATCTGCATATCTGTTCGAACTGGAGTGCCCGTCCGGCGGCGCCACACTTCGCTTTCTCTGACGGTGAAGTATCGTTCGGGTGCTTTTGGTGGAAAAAGATGCGATTGTAGAAACCGTCCGAGGATAGGCGCCACGAGCAGCACTGGCACCACGCCGCATCAGCAGCAACAGCAGCAGCATCAGCAGCAGTACCACGAGCACCAGTAGCATCAGCAGAGGAGGCGACCAGTGATGGTTCGGAGGAGAAGGAGGACGGCGGGATGGAGGAGGGGAAGACTGCGGCGGCGGCGCAATATGTTTAAAATGATTCCATTGGAAGAAGAGAAAAAGGCGACTATTTATCACTCGGCAAACATCTCAGACCACGGAATCAACAACGGATAGAAGCGAACGAAGGCAGGACGCCGAGTACCAGCCAATAACAACGCTCCGCTTTCAAGTATACAGTTTACACTGCGCGCCATAGACTACCCATAGTTCACGTGCGCGGCCTACAATAAGCTAACCATATATGAGCAGATCATTAGAATAATTAGCTGCGGGAGTCTGACTCCGTTTAGATTGATAATTACTGTGAAGGGTTCACTCTCGACACGTATCTGACGTCTATACAACAGAACAGGCGACACGTATCACTTATCTTACATATGAGAACACAGTTTGTCTAATTGTTTGAGAAACTTACAGGGCTATTAGGAGTGTGCTATAAAATTCTGATCCACTTGCTCCCCCTCCGCCTCAGCTATGATGAGTACAATGATCATTCACTGTTAGTGGGAAGACCAGACGGAAAGGGAGAGGACTGGCCCAATCTCATATGCTGGAGAAAAGACAAATGAAGTCAGTAAAAACTTTCATATCCATGGCCGCCGTCTCTGGGGATGACCACGGGGCAACTCTTATTCATCTTATGCTCCAAGAAAATTACACTTTTCTTTTGACGGGAGAAGAACTGCAGAGGGAACAGAGTAGAAATGAAATGAAAAAGACGAAATGCTTTGTGAAAGAGAAAAGGGAAGACATTGAGAGATCGAAAGAAAGCTGACGACTCTAGAAAAGAACGGGCAGCCAGATATAGGCATGCAAAGCGACATATAATGACACGGACAAAGAGACACAGACGGACAGACTAAGAAACAGACGAAAGCACAAGCAGGGTTCAATTAGCTGCTCTGCATTGTCATCTCACGCCCCGTGCTGGGTTCAACAAGTGTATCGCCGCACTCCCTCTGATGGGAAAATGGCCTGGCCTTTGAGGGAGGCGGCGTTCAACTCCCCTAACCACATTCTTCCTCACCCAACTCATACAACCCTCTTTCTCCATCCCCAACAACTCTTCACCAGCCGCGTTGGAAACGCATTCGGTGCCCGTTCTAATTTTTTGATCACGTGCTATTATATTCCATTTCCTCGGCTCGGCTCCATCCGTATAAGGCGTAACCATAGCAACGCTCGCTCTCTCCCTATCCCACCCCGTCCGTCTGACACCAGGGCGCTATTTGTCAGTGGCGCGCCCGGAGGCGGGAAACTCGGTCACAGCCTACTGCAGCGTGGCCTTCAGGCTTGGCGCCGGCGGGTCTTAGTGGCGGAACGACACCAGCGATGGCGCTACCACCTGGCGAATGGAAGAGACATTGGTGCCTGCCATCGCGTCCACGCCGACTGAAAACATCGACCGACGAAGAACAGAGAAACGATTAATTCACTGAGGCCACTGGTTTCCATCAAACACGTATAGACACACCACACACTGGTCGGATCGGATTCATCCGCTTGCTGTGGATTGGTGAGGAAGACCCATAGGAACCCTGGCGTATCAGGGAGGCTACACGAGGGAAGGCAAATAAACAAGGTCGTGTTCAGTTTTCACGACCTTTCACTGATCAGTACGATATTTTTGGCTCAACGCATACTTGAGTGCACGTTCCACGGTTCTATTCTTAGCGTTCACCATTATTTGATTGACTTTAAATTCCTCAGATTGTTTATTACCTTATTTAGTCTACTACGGTTTTTGTGGTTAAAGCTCACCGAAACCAGTTTGAGGATCGATAACTCACTGGTGTCTTCGCCAAAAAACTAAGATTAACACGAACGAATTGGTCCACCTTGCATTTGAAGCTCATCTATTGGAGTTGCTTGCCTCCTTGCCCTGTACAAAGGCATGAATTGTAAACAAGATCGAGTTTTGGCAAATTGCAATCAGAAGTGAAATACTCTTAAGCATCTAGATTGGATTGAGCTTACTGTAGGAATGACAGAATCCAGAGAACGGATATTGCAAATGCATCTCACTCGCTCACTCACTCACTCACTCACTCACTCACTCACTCACTCACTCACTCACTCACTCACTCACTCACTGAGCCTGTGGGCGGACCAAGACAATGAAGTGGCATGTACTGAATTCACGATGCCTGTGCCATATATTGTTATTGTAAGACTAGGACTTGGATGATCCTACGTTAAGGAAAAAGAATCGAAGATAGAGCTTTTTCCGTTCAGCCGCTGTTGTTCTATTCCTTCAGTTCCTCCTCCTACTCCTCCTTCCTCCTCCTCCTCCTCCCCTTCCAATTCTTTCTCCTTTCTTTCCAACTACTTCTCTTCCTCCGTAGCTTCCCTTTTTCCTGAATCTCATCCTATATTCCTTCTCTTCCTACCCTTTTTATCTTCCTCATTCACCTCTTCCTTCTCCCTTCTCCTCCCTTCGTTTTCCAGCTTGTTTATCTGGCTGTCCGTCGTGTATATATATGTGGTCAGTGGCATCCCTTGACCTCTGATGTTTTATGGCATAAAGGTCGCTCCCGGCGCCACCATTCCCCACCCGAGCGGCATCCTGACAGATCGCATCCATATCCCATCCGTGGAAAATTAAAGTCTGCGCAGACACACTAGCACACACACACGCACAATTCCAAATCCATGAAGCGATTCATCCATCCAGACTCTCTCCATCTGTCCAAAGCATTGATATACACAGACAGACAGATAGAAAGACAGACAGACATACATACATACACACCCACGCACGCGCACGCACAAGCAAACACACACGCACACAAACATATATATTCAGATATAGGCTGACAAAGACAGCAATACAGGCACAGACAGAGGCAGAGACAATGATGAGACACAGTCAGACAAGAAGAGTAAAAGAGGCATGCAGTCCGAGACAGAGACATAGCTAAACAATGAGAGTAGCACAGACAGCAACATAATTATGCAGATACATGTGAAGGGACTCAGAAATACAAAGGGAGAAATAAAAGACAGGAAAGTACAAAGGTGTATGCAAAGTGACAGGCAAGTAAAGCCATGTCCAGTGGCAGAAACAAATACAGAAACAGAGACAGTGACAGAGACAGGGACAAAGTTAGAGACATATACAGAAACAGAGACAGAGACAAAGACAGAGGTTGAGATCGAAGTTTCTTGAGACTATAACTTTCCTCGTACAGACTCGGCTGCCTCGATTTTCGTTATAGCGAGACAGAAAGACACTGAGACAAGTACAAAGACAGACACAGAGAAATACACAGACACTCAAACAGACACATGAACACACGGAGAGTTACAACCATTTTAAACCAATGTAGAAAAGACAGAGAAAGAAGTCTCCTCTATATATATATATATATATAGACAAACATCGCTCAAAACTTAGGACTCTCATCGTTACAGTCGCAGTCTTTACTTGCATACTGTATACATGCTTGCCCGTCTAAGATGCATGGTTGAAATGACCATGCATCATAACGTATACGATAGGAGCGCGGCCTACCGAAATGAAATGAGTTTAGTCCCTTCCTCCTCTTCCCTCTCCACCTCCCCTTCCATTTCCTTTCCCTTTCCCCTTACCTCCCCTCCCCTCGCATTCCCCTTTCCCTCCCAAAACCACCCCATTCTCTTTCCCCTTATATATGCATGCATGAAGGGATGTATGTGTGAGTATGTACGTATGTATGTAAGCATCTGGCAATTTATGTAGCGCCTTTTCTGAACCCACAAGACTCTAAATACGGATATATAGCAGACAGGAATATGGGTCCATCTTATAAGATGGCTTGGAACATCTTATAAGATGGCTTGGAAATGTTTCCTGCCTTGTATACGGTGGAAGAACAGTGTACGCATTTGTAAATTGTTTGAATAATTAAGGTTAGATATAGTAAATTTCATATTTAGAAAATGATCAATTTCAAATGCAATTAAATCCAATATAACGTGTGATTTTTAAACAATTTCTGCCACAATATTTCTATGGATATCATTAGAAAATGCGCTTTTATTTCTTGTGTTGTATACACTGAGTTCACAAGTAGGCCCTATAGATTGACTGCTGGCAGTATAGAGTGAAGCATGCAGTCAAATTTATTTCTTTTGTATATTAATTATGTAAAAATAGTAAAAAGATGATTAATGGCCGGGGAATCAATCACTCTGTCTGTGTTGGCGTCAATTATATTTTCTTATTATGCATATTTTCTAAATTTGAATTCACAAAAAGCCGGTCAAAAAATGAAGCTCCATTAATCATTATACGATTATAATTATACGAACGCATCAATTTCAATATAGATTTTACATTGGTACGTAGACTTACACGCATATATAGACACGTATTGTGCACATGAATATGTGTATATGCATGGGATTAAATAAAATACTTGTGCCAAGGTGTGTGCGTGCGTGTGTATGTTCGTTCGGCTCCTTCTTTCGTTTCGTTAAAAAGCTTGAGAGTAGGTCTGCCTGCCCGCATGGCTTTGGTTGTCGTCTTGATAAATGGCTGTCGGTGTTTTTCTGCGCCGCAGCGTCGAGTATTAATATACATGAGCTGTCGTTGTACGGGCGAAGTGATGGAGCGGTCTGCACTGCGCGCCAAACGCTGGCGTACCAAGGCGCCCTTTCAATCCATTTAGCCGCCCGTCTGAAAACACATTCATTCTAATCGGGCTCTCGTACCGGTCGAACTTTCTAGACGGACCGACCCCGTCTACACGCCGCTTTCCATTGCACGGTCTACCGTCAAAAGATCGCCAAGTGATCGATGAGACAATTACAGTTTTTTCATCTTTCTCTCACTCTCTCTCCCTCTCTCTCTCTATCCGCTATCTCCCCCCGTCACACACACACTCTCTCTCTCTCGGCGCTCTTTCATTCGTTCGGTTGTTGTCTCGTTCTCTCAGGCCCTGCAGGGCATGATCGATTCGTTTTCGTGCAGGAATACTGTGGGTTTGCAGGCAGATGGTATCATATGTTGTACCTAGCGAACCGCCTCAGTATACCATGGCAATGCCCAAACTGTTTTCTCTTCATATGTTTGTCTGTCTGTCTGTTTGTCTGTCTATCTGTCTGTCTGCCTGCCAGTTTGTCTGT
Organism: Aporrectodea caliginosa; assembly: GCA_020284085.1. Taxonomy (NCBI): domain Eukaryota; kingdom Metazoa; phylum Annelida; class Clitellata; order Crassiclitellata; family Lumbricidae; genus Aporrectodea; species Aporrectodea caliginosa. The sequence continues at coordinate 716,655 of JACEVL010000358.1, forward strand.
CTGTTTGTCTACCTGTTTGTTTGTCTGTCTGTTTGCCTGTCTGTTTGCCATGTTTGTCTGCCTGTCTGTGTATGTCGGGACCAAGACAGTCTTCAGTCGGCTTGGATTAAACGAAGCTCTGTCTGAGCTTCGTTTCGTTTGAATGTTTCACGGTCTTTGCCTCGGGCGTTTCGTTTTCTTCTCATCTCACCTCACTCCTCTCCCTCCTCCTCTCCCTCCTCCTCTCCCTCCTCCTCTCCTCCTCCTCTCCTCCTTTCTTCTCGCCTTTTTTTCTTTCCGTGTACTTCCTCTTTCTCCCATTCTCCCTTCTCTCCGTTTCCATCTGGCGCTGCTCCGGTTTCTCATCAATCCCTTCATCCCACTCCTATTTCTTTTCCCCATTTATATTCCCATCCGCTTCATTTTCTTATCCTCTTCGGTGCCTACTTTCTGTCCATCTCTCAACCCTCTCCTCCTCTTCCAGGTCCTCTCCTCCTCTTCCAGGTCCTCTCCTCCTCTTCCAGGTCCGGACCTGCCCCATCAGTCAAGTGCCCCTCGCCACAGCACCCCCTAATGCAGCGTTTCTTATATCCGGAGCCGCCCTTCAGTCGGGTAATTGCACTGCACCGATGACCCAGGGAGTGAACCGCGTACGGTCCGTCGGGTGCCCCCTCTGGTCTCCTGCCCTTCCCATGGGAGCCTTCCAGGAGAAATGATTAGCCGTTAAATTATAAGAAGCTGAGAAGACGTCGTCATTCGAGTACGTTCATGTCTAAGCATGCGACGGGAGAGAACAACTGGAAAGAACAACTGGAAGGAGAGATCGACGACCATGGCAGAGAACAAACGAAGAGAATATTAGAAACAGCTGAATACATGAGCACACACACAGACACAACATACAGACACACACACACACACACACACACACACACACACACACACACACACAAAGAGACACACACATACAGACACACACAGACACGCACACACAGACACGCACACACACTCACAAACAACACAGGCCATAAGGATGCACACTGTGAACAAGCATACGTTTGTATTTCGAAAATACACACACACATGCATATGTATGCATTATGTATGCATTATGTATGCATATTGCTTACCATTTATTGAGCTGTGCATTGATAATAGAGCTGTGGAAATCGTTAGATACTGCGTATATATATATACATACATACATACATACATACATACATACATACATACATACATACATACATACATACATACATACATACATACATGCATACATACATACATAGTAGATATGATAATATATAGAGGAATAGAAATATATATAAGTATATAATGAAAGACACTTCTAAATGGTCCTTTTACATCGATTATTTACACTATTAATTCAGTTATGAGGAACCTATATTATTATGTACCATTAAAATTCTATGCATATAGTTTTTATATTGATCTATGAAAAGATTTGGCTTAGTTTGTGTTAAAATAATTGTCCTACATTTATAATAACGAATCACAAGAATTTTCTCTTGTTTATTTCGATATTTAAATTAGCTAAAACATTAAACTCCTACTTACATGTATGTAACCAATATATGCATATTATAACACTTGGGAGAGAAAAATACAGAAACAATCATACTTTCAAATATATAATTATTAATTATTGTTTTCAGTTGCTCATTACTATCCTACAAGATTCAAAGAGCAATAATGAGGCAAACTTTGCCAGAGCCTGTTAATTAACTTACAAGTTATGTTAATTATAATTAACTTTATCTTTTATGTAGCAATTTTCTTTCTGATTCAGTCCAACACGTCAGGTTTTTTCTAAGATTAAAGGAACTAAATAACGCACGATATGCACTTTGCTACAATGGTATTTCGTGTGCATGCACGTAGGCTACATGCACGAAAAAACGCCTTTCTGGCAGGAATAAAGTGCTCTAAGTCGAAACAGGTGGTTTGCCTATATATTTGCACTGAAATGGTTTGATAATAATTATGATGTATATGAGACACGTGTTGATGCGTGCATATCTAATGTAAGAAACGTTTGCATTTTATATGCATATAATACCATTTTATATGCACACGTATAATTCCTGTAGCCATCCACCTTCTCTCAAGCGTCTCCTGGTTTCAGTTCCTTCAGCTACTAAAGAGTAAAGACCACCTTCTTCCGCTTGACCTTGTCGGGGAGCGCCTCTGTGTAGGGTCTTCAAGGGGCGCTATATATGTTTTGATTGATTGAATATTATTTGCAAACATTTATATTAAATGTTACACACGTTAATTTTGCACGCAGATTGTTGAGCATCATAGTAGCAAACATCCTGTATGCCTACAGTTTGTGTTTGTATGAGACAAATAATAAATAGGTAATATACAATTATACATGTGCATATATCTACATGTATATATATATACATACATACATACATACATACATAGGCCTACATACATACATACATACATACATACATACATACATACATACATACATACATACATACATACATACATACATACATACATACATACATATATATATATATACATATGTATATATATATACATATATATGTGTGTGTGTATATATATAGCATTGACGTTTTGTTAGGATGGCCTTGTAAATGGGCTGAGCATAAACAGAGAGATGGAACTCCGCCTCTGCCCGTACTCTGGTAGTGCCAGTCCCAAGCCTGGAGAAAGGAGGATGGCGACGCTAATCATCGTTGTTATGACGCAATTTCGTTAACCCTTTAACAATGAGAGTGTACTAGAAGTGACTGGGAAACCAATGTAGCTCGTCGTTAAAGTGTTAAACAGTAAGTAAACATGAAGTTCATCGACGAGTGAATTGAATCATAAAGATGCCTTAAGCTAAAATTAAATAACTAATCTGCATTTGAAGATCCACTCGGATTTAACAGCTAATCAGCACAACAACCTATTAAGCAATATATATTGGCCAGCGAAGAAAGATCATGAATAAGTAAACAATCTAATTAGCATCATGCACGCATAAGCATGATACTTATATATATATACATATATATATACATATATATACACACACACATATATATATATAATCATGATACATATATATATATATATATACATATACACACACATGTATATATATATATATAAGGATTATGCGTGCATGATGCTAATTAGATTGTTTAATTAAGAAAGGACTTATTCATGATCTTTCTTCGCTGGCCAATATATATATATATATATATATATATATATATATATATATATATATATACATATATATATATATATATATATATATATATATACACACAGACAGACACATGTATTTTTAAACCTGTGATATCGTGTACTTATTATTATTATTATTATTAATGTTGCTGTTGTTATTGTTATTAATACTATTTTACGTATTTATACTTTTTTGCTCCAAGGTACCTATGATCCCTCGCGGAATTACTAATTAAAAGAGAGAGAAACATCTGGAACGGCCATTATCATTATTATTATAACAAATATTTTTATAGATCGGTATGTTAAAACTCCGATAAGAATACAAAACACCCAGTGTCACACACACATATAAATACATTCATTATTTTCATGCCTCATCAGGCTTAAATTGAATGTTTACATTGTAAATGGTCTCATTAATGAGCTTAAGAGCAAAACCATGCGTTGAAAATAAATGCATTTTGGCAATAGACGAGCTTCTATAATAAGGATATACGTCACACACATATATATATATAATGATAGGGTGTTTAACTGCATACTGGAGATATTCAAATCACGGCTCAAGACTTATCTTTAAAGAGACTGTCATTGCTTTTTTGAACTCGTGTACAGCCCCCATTCATTCGGCCTTGGCTATACATATCGTCCTAGTATTGTCATTATTATTATTATCACTGCTTTTATTAGTTTAATGGATATTTATTCACAAAATTATAATGACGTGTATTTATGCACCGCTGGCTCCCTGTATATACAATTGGTATTATTCGATTTTCACAATGATTTCAATTTCATTTCACGTATATTAGGCCTACTCTAGCTCAGGCATGGGCAACTTCTTTCCAGAGGGCTGCCCTAAGATTTTAATGGCAGCTCAGGGGCCGTATGCCAGTGTCGGGCTAATTTTTGCAGATTCAGTTGCTCCAGAAAATGAGACAATTTTAATTTAATTCAAACTAAATATTGCAGAATAACCGTTAAAGTAAATGAAGATTATTTTTTTATGAAAACCTAATTAGACTATCCCAACACCTTCAGTCCAACGCTACAATAAAAAAATATATTTTAAGTTTAAATTGCTAAAAGTACAGAGAAACGGATAAATGGTTCGCAAGTGTCACATACAATGTTAATATAAAGGTCATGTCAAGGGCGGTTCAAAGGTCACTATGGGCCGGACCCGGCCAGCGGGCCGTTTGTTGCCTACCCCTGCGAGTCTAGCCAATCTATGACTTCTTACCCGGTGGCATCATTATGCCCAAACCGTCAGTCCGTGCATAAATACATTGTAGTATTAATTGTAATTATAGTTGTAATTGTAGTTGAACGTTTATATAGCGCAAATTAAATCAGAAGCGCTCTGAAATAAGGTCAAATGTCATTAAGAATTATACTTGCTTATAAGTAAGCAAGCATCATTCACACAACTAGAAATGTCACTAAAAGCATGCTTGCACAGCAGCACAGTGCACACCTTCGCTGAGCCCAAACAACAAGTTTTGATCTAGAGTTGGCACGAAATATTATGACAACTTCATTTTGGATATTTATATAGCGCCCCTTCAAGATTTCTACTCAGAGGCGCTCGAGGCGCTAACTTCTTTATAGTCCCTGAATCCTATGTATGTATGTATGCACGTCCCTGAATCCTATGTATGTATGTATGCACGGATCTCTGGACGATATCTCACCGTATGCATGAATGTATGTATGTATACTAAGCATGTATGCATCTATGCACGTATGAATAATATACATATTTATATAAAATATATATATATATGCATGAATGAAGACATGCAGCCAAACATAGGACACTTTAAGAACCTATCAAATTTTGGATATATTTTATATATGCATAATTGGGACAGTATGAATGAATGAGTTAATAATATTAATGAATAATAGGAGAGTTACGTGCCAGACGTCAGTACTTGAATCAGAAAGTTCTAATAAATGTGCTCTATAAAAGCCCTAATATATATATACATACATACATTCAGTTTAGTTGTATATACATATATTATAAAAATATTGATTGATTGATTGATTGATTGATTGATTGATATATAATATATAATATATTATTCATTCATTCATTCATTACTAAGAGACTAAGTATATCTCAACCTTGATATCGGGATTCGGACTATTCTCCTTTTCCTTGGTTACTCCTACTTACTGCCATAATTAATACCACAACCTGTGTATGCAGGGTGTCGCAGAATATTGGACAATTGTGCCTACAAAATGTGCTTCATTGGTTACTAATCCTCGAGTGTGATGTTGTGTCATTAGTTTTGTTGTTTTGATGTTTTACCTTTCTGTTACTTTCTTCTGCTTAGATTCTTCATAAGCTTGGACCATTCAATTGAGGTTACCCCTCAAAATATTTATTTTTGTTTATTTAGATATAATGCCATGCATAAACACCTGTACCACCTAACGTGTAACCTTTACATGTGCATTGGTTTAGTGTGATAATTATATTGTGTTAAATTCTTTTTGACTGGTTGCCGAATAAATAATTTGACTTGATTTGGTGTATATGTCACGCAGTGTATGTACTGTATGTTTGTGCATGCATCAAATACTTAATACAGCGCATTTTCAATACTTCACAAATAAAAATTGTAATGTAGCTCAAATGTTTTAGCACCCTTCGCCTCCTTCGGGGTGTCATATATATATATATATATATATATATATATATATATATATATATACGGTGATGTATATATACACGGTATATATATACACGGTATATATATATACACGGTATATATATGCATGCGTTATATGGTAATTTTTAAGGTCTAAATTATGTACATAATTTTTTATTTGCATGCATAAATAATATGGCGCTTGTGCGCGGCTATAATAAACATTGCGGATCGAGACAGTCCAGACATTTACAAATGAGCTAAGGTCACGAGAGGTCACATAAGCAAGACCCTATGTTTGACTTCGCCGTAAAGATATCACGACTTTTGACGACCATTTCATGTCGTAAGAATTGATGACCCTTTCTTGTCGATTGTGGGATTGAATTCCCCTCTCCCCTTCGAATCCGTTCTTCACATTAAGTACAGAGTCCTAAAGGTATGAACTTTTAACTGTCCAATTTTTTCCTAACGATATGAGTGAGCGAGTGATTAAAGCAGTGACGAAGCATTTGCATGAAGAGAAGAAGCATTGTTTGCATAAAGAGAAGAAGCAGCGTTTGAATGAAGAGAAGAAGCAGAGTTTTCATGAAGAGAAGAAGCAGCGTTTTCATGAAGAGAAGAAGCAGCGTTTTCATGAAGAGAAGAAGCAGCGTTTTCATGAAGAGAAGAAGCAGTTTTTGCAGAGAAGGAGAACCATTGTGAAGAGTATTTGAAACTTGATATTTCTTCGTCTAATTCGAAGATTGCAGTTTTCTTTCTGCAAGAAGTGACTGCAAACATTACTCCATCCTACTATCAATCAAATTAATCAAGGCGCAATTTTACACGCACAGATAGAAGGAATGCACAGACGTGTGTAGATATATTTATGGGGGCGCATGCAAGTCCTATCAAAACAAAAAGCAGACTACACGGGTATGATGCATTTTAAACTCGAAAAGTCAACTGTCGAATATCACTGCCAAGTGGTTAAGAGGGGAACGGCCTCTTAAAAATTATCAGACATGGTAAATGAAAAGCCAGGATCGCTTCAAGGGACAAGTATGTCTCTGTGTATCTGTGTATGTGTGTGTCTATGTCTTAGTGTACGTGTGCGTTCGTGTAATGGAGCTGTGGTTGGACGCTGTGGTCTGGTCGGTCTCCCGTGCGTTTAGTGTGTGTTGGTATTGTGTTGTTCTTGGCGCTGAGACGGGGGACACCGCTTTTCCATTAACTTAACGATTCGTCGTGTTTCCATTTTGCTACTTCAGCCGAATCATATCTCCAGCTGATTACGCCAAACATTTTCCATCTGCTTTATTTTAATCTCTCTCTCCTCTAATGTAAAAACTCGATCACCCACATCCATATAGGCTACACAAATACACATACACACAACAAGCATATATATATATATACATGATGAATATTTATATACAGATTATACTTATACATGTATATATATACATGATGAATATTTATATACAGATTATACTTATACATGTACATGTATATATATATATATATATATATATATATATACAAATACGTATAGACGAATAGACATATAGACAGGCATCCGTGGACATACAGATAGAAATGTATATGGTGTATATCTCTGGAGATACGATTGATTTACGTTCAGTGCAGAAACTTAGTTTACTTTAGATAAATGCCTCTTATCACTTTGATGTTTTCCGGCATATATTTATATTTAATGCATGCATTATATATATATATATGCATAATATATATTTTTTATACACATATATATTCCTAAAATATGCAGATTACTATAGATATGTATTTAGTATTTATACAGCTGCGTGTATATATAGGCAGTATATATTCACAGTGAGATATCTTTTTCTGTATGCTTTTAAAATGCACAAACAAGAGTGGATTTGCGGTACTTCTAATGCTTTTACACCTCGGTGCATTCTGTAAACCTCGCCCGATTGAAAGCTTTAAAAATCTGGCATCTGCCTTTCGGGGTTTGAACCCTGGGTGACCTTTAAGCCCCTCCAGTGCAAACATCATCCGTCGTCACTCATACGAGCGCATATATTTATGCACATACATTATGTATATATATATATTTATATATATGCACATAGATTATATATATTATATATATGCATATATTATATATATATAAAAATGAATGCATGTATATTTTCGCTAATTCTAAACAGCGTGATGTACGCAGTTGGTAAACTTTGGCACCGGTCTAAATTGTTATCTCATGGCTGGCATTTGAGACTATACATCACCGGCCTATTATTAATAACGCCGTTGATTGTTTGGAGATTGCTACATCCATCCATACAGGCCGCTCAGTCCGACGCTCTTTCGGTTCAAAAATGCACGTGTCCCTGTGCGTCCGTCTCAGTGTATGCGTCCGTATGTGCACGTGTACTCGTGTGCTTACGGTACAGTCATGCATCATTGCCTTATCTCATTGTTGCACGGTGCGTGAGATATTTCATTCAGTCTTTTATCCACTCAAAACATTTATATAGCGCCTCTTCAGCGCTGCTAGGGATCGAATCCTAACCGCGGGTGATGCGTAGGAGACGTTTGTATGCGTGTCTGTCTTTTGTCTGTGGGATTATTTACACAAGCTGACGAAGAATTCAAAACAGAAATAGGAGCGTAAACTGTAAACGGAGAGGTTTTCTTTGTTTAGATTTCAAATTTGTTTATAAACACGGCGGCAGAATCCACGAACGGTGGAATGTATCTTACATGTCGAAAGCGCGTTGCGTAAAATGATAATCATATCGATGCACGCAATGATTTTTTGTGCGGTCCATCATTATTCTATAGCGTTTCATATGTTTATAAACATACAATGGGCGAAGAAACAAGCCTCCTATCCATCATTCGTTCATTCATTCCTACAGTAATTTGTTCCGTCATTAATTCCAAGCATCTATGCATTGCGCTCCGTCAAGATTTCTACTTTGATGCAAAAACCCAACTGCGATAGAAAACAGTTTTAAGTGCTGGTTATTAATTCATCGTGGAAGTTTGTGTATAATGATCTTATTTCAGAGTATGCATAAACTGTTGTGTCTATACCGATCTATCAATGCGTGTGGAGATACAAGCATTTATGAAACATTGCCCACTTATAATTGCGCACAATAAACAAACAGCCGAATACCAAATGGCTATTGACTGATATTGGACCTGTTGTTGTTCGCTGTACGGAGCGACCTCGCAGTCTTGTAATAAATATAATTATTCTGATGATTTTTAAATTAACTTGACGTGTTCGTGACTTTCTTGACGTCGGCTGTCATGAGTCTATTGTCCGCATCCTTTCCATTATATTATAGGCTCCAAGATCTGTCAAGTATAACAGACCGGGTGTAGTCTCGCTTTTTACCTGCTCCCGACTGAGAGGCACCTGCACCATTTGGACCATAGCCCGCCAAAGCACGTCGCCAGGGTGCACTCTTATGATATATACCGCACCCAATGAACCCATCTACCATCTATCCCTACGGTTCATTTTTAATTCGTGGATTTATGTAGCTCTGCTATATATCCAACGATAACTCTCAGAGTAGTTGTGCATATAAGTCGTGTTAAAGTCCCGAACAGAAATACTGTGGCTAATATGCACTATACACTATACAAGGCTAACGTTTAGATAGTCATCCGCATTTCCTTCTATCGTTCTTTGGTTCAGTTTAACTTCCAAGACTGGAGCTTCGTCAATAGATTGTATTGTATCTATCAATTTATATAGCGCCTCTCGCAGTGCACACCAATCAGAGGCGTTGTAACACGATGGTGTGGTATACACTCAGTAACAACTGTTCCTTAACGGGCGCTGACACCTCCCATAGACTGTCGAAAACATCGGTTGGCAAAAAAATTATGAAGCGCCAAAATATATCCTAAAAATGTGATCGCTGTTTTATATATACTCATCGGTTGCTCTGCATTCTGTTTAGTCTACGTTACATGATTATATCTGCATAGTTCATTCGGAATTTTTTTAAATTTTATTAAATGATTAAAGCATTCATCGTTCATTTCGTTCAAATGTTTATTCGTTTTTTAATCCATTCTTTCGTTCATTCAATCATCTGTGCGTTGATTGATTCATTTGCGGTTCAGCTGGAAATCATTATTCAATCAGCTTAGTCATTCACAAATTTTTATTTCCTGCATTTCCTTTGTTTTAAGTATTAATTTATCACCATATTATATTCATTAATTCATTTTTTTATTCATTTATTTCTATCATCGAATCATTTACGTTTCCCAATATAGGATTTCTCCCACCAGCGTTCCTGTCTAGCTCTAATTAAATGCGTCGACTGATAATCTTAATACTTTGGGCAATACCATTTATTCCAAAGCGAAGTGCACAGATCCCTCCTCGGTTACCTCCCTCGGCGTGCCCTACCCCGTCGTGTTTTAAATTGGTGCCCCTGGGCTATGCGGGTCCTACATGACTTCCAATCGTTGCTGGGCAAGTCTCGATAGAGTCTCGCGGCCGATAAGACTCGCGATAAGTGCCCCAGACGCCTGGTCGTGCCAAGGTCACGGGGTCAATCTAATTCAGCACAAAAACGCGCTCAACAATTGCTGGATATCGCGACCGCCAAAAGCCGAAAAATAATCGTATCAATGACACGGACCAAGAGACCGACCAACTGATAATTTTAATGCAGCGGTTCGAAGTCTCTGCATAATATCTCTGCCAGTCCTTAAAACCGATTATTCATAGCTTTACACGCATATGTATATAAACCCTATATATATACTTGTACCTATACATTCGAGTATGTGCATAATTGGTTCGTTTTTCAATGTGCCGTTGCTTCATTTATATTCGTTTCGGAAAGTCTTGGGCAATTACTGAGTTTCAGAGGCGATTGAAACCCGGAGCCGCATCGATGATGGAGGCAAGCGGTGCAACGGCTGATAAGGATGGCGTGACAAAGTGACTTGGAACTGGCGGCGCGCCTATCTGCCACGTGGAGGAAATGACAGAGGAATGAGAGGAGGAGAGGGTTCCAACGACATCGGACCCCACCCTAGACGCATGCCTTACCCCCACCCCCACACGTACGCCAGGATATTCAAATTGCATTTCAGAACACCCACCGTTATACGACCCTAGAAACTGCCTGTGTCTTTTTGTCTGTTCTCCTGCATGTCTTTCTATCTGTTTGTGTGTTAATCCTTTTAGTCTTTGTCCTGTTTGCCGTGCTGGATGCGTGCATGTGTCTCTATGTCCGCTCAGTTGTCTGTCTGTCGAGTCTTTTCGTTCAATTCATTTCTCGTTCATTCATTTCGTTCTCTCTTTCTTTTTTCCTCACTTCTTTTTGTTTTTCCTTTCATCTGTTCTTCTTTTCTTCTCTGCTGCATCTGATATTCAGTTATATTCGCTTTATTTGTGCATTAATGTATTAACTCATATATTTATTCAATCATTTCATCAATAAAGTATAATCTTTCATTCATTCGTTCATTCATTCGGTTATTCGATCATTCGTTAGGTCATTCATTCGTTCGCGTGAATAACTGTTTGGACGACATGAATGATGATAGAGGGTAGAGTTACAAGCAGGAATGCTGTTGATTCGGTTCGAATGATGATGACCGCATACTGACGTATAGGTCCACTCGACTCCCATAATATATACATAGACTATATCTCATTGTCTCGTGAATTGATTTAATTACCATTTCTTCCATTCATCGATCTTTCGCTTCGATGAATCAAACTATTTTCTTTCTTCGTCCGTTTAACCGATTCATCATTCAGACCTGAGTCTGGTTTATCTACCTACAGCAATCTATGTAACTTATATAGCGCCACTTCAGCTTATCTACTATACTGTTCAGACAATCCGTTTTCCCTTAAACAAGTTAATATGTCCGTCTGTCTGTCCGTCTTTATATCTGTTCGCGTATCTATCTATCTGTTCCTGTTTGTACTTGTATGTCTCACTGAGGTCGTGTTTGTCTTTATGCGAATCTAATCTGAGGACTTCTATAGCGCCTTTTCGTGCACGCAGAAGGGAATGAGGTGACCCAGTCCTTTTAGAAAGCGGTCCATCCGATAGAAGGAGGTCAGATGGCGCCCGTGGGACCAGAAGGCAAGCGACTGACTGTGACTGCAGCGGTGGCTAAGCATCTTGTATAAGGAATGGGTTCTGAATCTGGTCTGCAGAGACATCAAAGAACCGAGAGACTAGACATCAAATAGACATCGAATCGCAGGAACTCGGACCGAGGATGAGTGCGATTTGTGATGGGAAGCATTTGTGGGAAGATTTATGAGTAGAGCAGTCCAATGACGTGGAGGATGCATCCCAATGGGAGAAGGTATGAGCCAGTTACTACCATTCCCCTACTAATCGACCCTCGCCCGGGTCAGAAACACCAGCTGCACAGCAATGCCATTTCTCCTATTCTTAGTCTATCTCTCTTCCATCATGTGTCTGTGTTTGTGTTTAGGTATATACGTGCATGCGGGCGCACGTGTGTGTGGTCTTTGCTGATTGATACAGTTGTTGAATACCGAGTCCAAGGGGTTAGCTTTTCAGCCGAAACGTAGGAACAACACAGCCATCTGCGGTGTATACGTGAAGACCTCATGTTGTGACCACATCATATAATTATTGTGGCTCAGAACCTCGACTCTAACTCTGGACAGCTTTGCCAGTCAGCAGGTTTCGTTTCATACACCATACGCCTCTTTGTCAAAGGTTTTGAATGAAGGCTTTCTCTACCAAAAGGTCATTCTTTTGACCAATGGGAGGTCAATGGGTCAAGGTTAATGGCATGATGACTCACGCGCGCTTTGTCTAAATCAACATTAATTAAAAAAGAGTTAAGCAACCAAACCTCTACATAAGAGTCTAAAATCTAAAATAAAACATTAAACCAGAGTTTAGCGTTTATATTTACGCAAGAAGCGATAGTTTCTCAGAAGCTTCGTGTAATGGCAATAGAAGACTGAACGCCACCTAGTGAATACTGCCGAAATCAAAATGACGAATAGCGCAATCGCCGGAGGGCGCCACAGGTTAAGATTCTTCAACAGAGTCAGCCAGCGCTTGTGTTGAATGCACGCAGAGAAACTCCGCTGCGTTTACCCGAGACTTGGCTTATCATGCTGTTTCATCCGCATACATGTTTACATTTATTTTCACATAAGCACATTCTATTTAGAGTTTTCTTATAGCACTTTAACAAGTAACAGCTGCCGCCAAATGACACCAATTTATTTAGTTTATTCTGGTCCTGGCCTCGAATGGCTTAAGCAAACCTAAAACCATTACGGCCATAATAGGTTTCCCAAAATCACGACTGTTTTCAATTTGCTTCAGGAATCTATGTTAATGCGTCTCTTGACGCTTTTTTCTGTGTGACTTGAAACCGGGTAATTTCCAGCCGGTTAATTTTCCATTAGAAATATAGAGTTTGCAGAGAAATTCTGTATAATTGGCGTTACATGCTTCATTTATCATCGATAGCCCAAGCATTGCACTGGCATGCAGCATTAGCAAGGGCCTCATTCTCCAGGAGTTTTACTTCGCCAAAGAGCAAGAAGCAACAACAGAGAGCGAATATAACCAAAAGCGTTAACTCCGCTACTTTCCGTACTCTGGTAGTGCCAGCCCTAAGCTTTAATTAAGAAGGAGGGAGATGATGATCATCTTTCATGTCATGTCATGATCATCTTTGTCATGACAAAACATCGTTAAACGGAAACTAACCAACCAAAGCAAAATAAGAAAAAAATATACACACTGGTCTGAACTCTCATCCACAGAAAATTCAGTTTCCCTTTATAGAATTCACTCCGCCCATATAGGTCACTCCCACAAACAAAAAATCACGTTAGAGTTTGTTCAGCGTAACTGATGCTATTTGTATGGTGAAATGATCAGACACTGGCATTTAGCAAAACTTTTATCACGATTTACTTTTATTTATTTTATTACATTGCTTTATGACTTAACCTATACATAAGTAATTAATGATTTACTTACTCACTTACTTATTTACTTACTTACGCTGCTTGGCATTGGATGGCCGCTCTGGTCCATGGGCAGACAGTGAGATATTAACGAATTAGCCAGCATGCAAGCTCATAGATGACCGACGGCCATCTGTTCTGTAATTCATTATTTTAAACCCAATGTTGAGATGGGTTTATTAAGAATTTACGATGGATGATCGTCCGTGGAATAGTACGTCACCCATTCACGCCTTCTTCCTTTGGTGCAGTTTTTCCGTTAGAGTCCAAAAAAGAGGACGTATTTTACACCCTGACCTAGAATTTTTTGGACGTAGCTCATTTCTTTTGGCTATCACACAGTAAAATTTCGACGTTTTGGACGTTTTTTACGGACGTAAAAGCGGCCATTTGGGCGTTAACGGAAACACTGCTTTGGTGGTCGGAAAATGGTTTCTAATGGATGCTGGAATGCTTGCAGTGGTATTCTGTACAGGTGTAGAAACAAAGATGCTATAATCCTCTTCTTTTACTTGCAAGTGCAGTTGTGCACGCATACAGACACATTCACACACACAAACATACATGAACACATACAAATATACACACTTACATACATACTTACATACATGGACACATCTATACACATATATATGTATACATGCACACATACAAATATACAAATATGTACATGCATATTTATAAATATAAATGAGCATATCTCTCTCAATTGTTGAATCGATTGACTCCCTTTTACATGATCTCCACTCATGGATGTCGGCCAACCAACTTCGCCCTAACTTATTTAAGACTCAACTGATCTGGTTTGGAACTAAACAGCAGTTCCTTAAACTTGACCACCCACTTCTGACGTCAATGTACACTGACTTTGCATATTCATCAAGTGTCTGTGACTTAATTGGATATCACCCTTGACAGAATTAATCCTGTTGTTCTCTGAACACATCTTGCATCTGACGCGCTCATGTTACTATCACCTGAGAGCCATCAGAAGATCTGTTTCTTCGTCTTTGTTTACAGCCATTGTCCGTGCTTTCATTTGTTGCTGCATCGACTACTGCAATTCACTATTTGTTGAGCTTCCCAAGGTACGCTTATCTTCCCTTCAGTCGGTTCTGAACTCAACAGACAGATTCTTGGCTCATCTCCCACGCTTCTCCCACATTTCTGCCCACATAACTGATGTCCTACCCTGGCTTCCCGTTGCCTCTTGTATCCGATACAATAGGTAACGTGGTCTTAAGAACTCAACTGGGCCTAGCTCCTAAATATCTTTGAGACATAATGCGCAAACCTCTCTCCGCTGTCTCTTCCCCCTCTCCGGTCTACGGATCGACTTGACCTCCCATAGTTTCCCGGGCAAGGACTGACATGGCCCAGCAGCGTGTCTTTGCCATCGAAGGCCCTTCTGTGTGGAATGACCTCCCCCTCAAAACGTAGTAAGATTTTGGTCGGGGGTCCCACCCTCATTCCTCCGCTGCTTGAAGTCTTTCTTATTTCCCCGGTGTAAAGACTTTAAGCTTTCAGGTTACCTCCCAGTAATCTGAAATCGATTTAATATCACCCCCGGGGGTATAGCCTGAACCTGATTTCCTATTATCCATGCAGTGTTCACATTACTCCCTCTCTGATTTAGCTAAAACGATCAATTCTTGTGCTTACAACGCATGGTAGGTTTATTGAATAAAACACGTGAAACATTGAAGTTGAAAGCTAGTCTCAATGTCTGCAAAGATAAACAGTGTCACAGAGATGATAATTGCATTAAAACCACTCATACACTAGTTCAAAGTGCATGACATATATTGCATACAGACATAAGATATATACAAAGATTCAACCCAATTGAAAAACCTACAAGGAACATATACTAATTACAAGAGTAAATATTCATGAGGGACAGCCCTCTTTATTTATTATTTATCATTATCATTATTTATTAATGTATGGGTCCTAAGTCCTGAAACACTGTATATATACCTATTGAGATACGTAGTTACGTAACATCTACCTCTTCAAACACAAATTGCGAAACTATTTGATAAATTAGTCGTCTGATTAACGTATGAGCACTGTTTGTCTAGTTAACTATTTAAGTCTTAAAGAATGCCTTTTGAAATTGTGTCCTGCCAACCGCTCTATACTATAGCTAGCATTGTAATAAAGGGTGACCCCATTTAGCGGGACCTAGGTTCCTTGGGGCTTCTTTCTTCCCTGTTGTTCCCTAAAGCTTTGTTTCAATGCTTATTTGTATGTGCTTGTCTGTCAAAGAAGGGTTCAATACAAATTTGTTTATGGTTAGTATTATTTGTTGTTGCTTTCAGTTTATTTGTGCTTATGCATGACAAATATCTAGATAAACATAAATAAATAAATATTTTGAGGGGTAACCTCAAGCCGTAGAGGGTAGGATGGAATCACATACAAGCTACCCTCGGGGTAACTTAAGTTGAAATCAATTTCATCCTGTCTCCCGGTATATTGAACGCGATTTCAAGTTCGCCGTGGAGTAAGGGGCTGCTATATATGTTGTGAGCTCTGAATAGCCTTTAAGAAGCGCTATATGAATTCTCAGATTCGATACGGTACATATACGCATACATCCATAAATACATACATATATACATACATACAGACATAACTGCATGCAGACATACATGCAGACATACATACATACCTATATTACAAATGTACATAGTAACTTACCCAATTCTTATCCTTTCGTTGTGTCTCTCTGTGCTCAGACTCAAATGCACATTCAGTTGAAAGAACATTAGCATAATGATCTTTGGTTCATTATCCTAATGTTGTCAGAGGATAGACGTACAATTGCTTCAGCCCCCTTCGACCCTTCCCCCCACCCACCCCATCTATGGCACAGTATACTCGAAAGTTAGGACATTCAATCGGTTAGGATCGTGCACTGGTTTTCGTATGAGACGGATGTTAACTGTCGTTTGAAGAGGAGGGGTAGCGCCGATCTAAACAGAGGTTAAGTGGATGACAAACGAGCGAAGCTAAACGGGTGAAATGATGAGCAGAGCTGCTGGACTTCAATTGCATCAGAGGGTATACGGGTTGAAGCACAACTGTTGACGGATGTGTCATGAGTTTCAGATATTTTGGACGCACAGACAGAATGTCACAGACGGACGGACAGACAAACTGTCAAGGAAACACCAATAGAGTCACGAGGACTGACAGACAAACATGCAGGAGCAATACACACAATCCTTAAATCGTTGAAATTGTGCATAATAATGATCATAAAGTAAAAAAGCAGCAATTGTAATCGTAACCGTAATCGAACATTTGTGTAACGTCTTTCCACGAGGAGCTTCATAGAGGAGCTGAAGCAGAGTAATTGATTTATATAGTTAGAGATGCATAAGATCCAGGGCATTATATACTCATCTCATACAGTAATTGAATGTGATGAGAAATTCTGGGCCAATGGGAAGAAATAGGACAGGAAGAGGGCAGCAGAGGGAAGAGTGTAACATGATTGAGACCTGAGTAGGCCCTAAATAGCGATAACGAAAACGTTGGATGCACACAAGAGCTAGTTTCCCAATGCAATTTCAACTTAAATCTGCAATGTATTCTAAAACTAGCCTAGAGCGACCTGGTTTTTCTAGACTAAACACAGAAACCAAAGGTTCGCATAAAGTTACAAAACGTAAAAATTCTGCCTTTCGAATTTTTACTCTTAGCATACTCGATGTCAGTTAACATTGTAAGCCTTCCTATGAGTTAGTTTGAGTTACTTGTTGATTGCGATGCCATAAGAAATTGTCTGTACGATTACAGTAAAGTAGCCTGCAGTGTAATCTACAAAGCCTTTTATTGAGGGAGGATTGATGAGTTGTAGCGTGTTTGGTGTTTGGTGTACAGCTGCGATACCTGTTACTTACGCTGCTTCCAAACTTAATTCCTACACTTCAATGATTGTCCGCAGCGTATTAGTTTAAGATTACAACGTGTAGCTAACGATGTCAGCTGAAAGTTGCATCTAAAACCTTCTATGCCCGGACCTCGGAGTTCTCTCCTCTAAGGCTTGGCTGGATTGGATTCCTCCAAGCTCCGAGCACGGTGAACTGGTTATTAGTTCTCTTCGCATGCACTCCGAAAATGCAGACCGATGTTTGGTCGATAATTAATTGCAGCTTCTGCTCTTTAGTGAAGGCAAGCATGTATCTTCTATGAACGCTTCAAGACTGTTTTCCTATACGTATAGGGTGGCCTGATGCAGCTTATCTGTATGCAACGTGAAGGAGATAGAGTGAGCCAGTCTGTATAGGCTCCGTTATCTCCTGAGGGGATTTAACGATATATTGTGTACATACACGAGCCGAGTTAGATAGATTAGGCAAAGACGTGCGATGAGTTTAGGAGATTTTTCATCAGTATCGTATGGACTGAGTCTTGGACTGAGTCTTGGATGGAATCAAGATGCATTCTCTGGCAGTATATGTATTACCTTCAGTCATTCATAGGTTGCATGCAGAGAGGGAATTTCATAAACGATGAAATTCTTGAAAAAGACGAACTGCCCTTCATGCGAGATCGTTGACAGGCAAAGTAGATATGTCTGGGGAGGTGTCGAAAGGAGTCGTCCACCCAACCCAGCGAAAAAGAACCAGAGAAACCCTTGTAAACAATTACATGAGGTGACAACTGACGCTTTCCAGAGCCTTTGCTGCAGGCCCTCCCCTCCTCAGGAGCTACATCCCTCGTGCACCCACGTACACCGTGCTGGAGAGAGAGAGAGAGAGAGAGAGAGAGAGAGAGAGAGAGAGAGAGAGAGAGAGAGAGAGAGAGAGAGAGAGAGAGAGAGAGAGAGAGAGAGAGAGAGAGAGAGAGAGAGAGAGAGAGAGAGAGAGAGAGAGAGAGAGAGAGAGAGAGAGAGAGAGAGAGAGAGAGAGAGAGAGAGAGAGAGAGAGAGAGAGAGAGAGAGAGAGAGAGAGGCAGAGACAGAGAGAATTTATACAGAGACAGAGACAGAGACAGAGACAGAGACAGAGACAGAGACAGAGACAGAGACAGAGACAGAGACAGAGACAGAGACAGAGAGAGACAGAGACAGAGACAGAGACAGACAGAGACAGAGAAAGAGACAGACAGACAGACAGTGACAGAGACAGACAGATAGAGACAGAGACAGAGACTCCGACATACCACGGATTCCGAAGAATTGATTAGAAAAGCACAACGCCTACAGATATCGATCAGTAAAAACCGGCTCCAAGTTCAACGTGTCTGAAAAAAGTTTTTTTTAAGCATAGAGCCATATAAAATGATAAATGTCTATATGCACACACAAATGCCTGCACATGCATCTATACAACATGCATACAGTCACAAGTACATGCGTGCATAGAAACACATACGTACACATATACATACACACAATCACACATATATGCATACCAGTACATGCATACACACCGTTCATGCTAGCATACATAAACACGTACGTACATAGTCTACATACTACATATAGACATACATATAAACATGCATGCATTCATGTATACATACATCCGTACATAAGAACGTATGTACATGTACGGAACTTCGTCGCCCGGATTTTGCACAAAAAGGCATACTAGCATTACTAACAACCTAAACCCTTTATCCCTGCTTAAATTGACTTATCATATCATAAAGAACATACGGTACATTCTTTAACACGCTAATCTGTGGACAAAAAACCCAGCTATAGGAACTGAACTTAAAGTTTTTAAACAAAGCTGCGCCACGTCAACTTGTGCCTGAATAAACGAATATTATTATTATTATTATTAGTACGTGCATGCATGCACACACTCCTGAATGAATACGTTAGACATCCACATATATGCACACATAGCCTATATATATACAAAATAAATAAATATATATATATATATATATATATATATATATGTATGTATATATAATGCTCATAAATATTACTGTAAATTTATAAACAGATCAGGATTTGCATGTTTTGAAAATTAAGCTGAGTTGCTTTTAAGTAATCCCAGAATATGAGGGTATAGGGTTAAGGCGACATAACATTTCAGTTTGGTCATAATATTATATTTGTATTAATGTCTTCCGCCAAAGGGTGAAGAGCGTTACCCTCTAAACACAAAGACCAAACAACGACATTTGCATGTGCAGAAATTCCAGTTAGTCCTACTAAAAGTCATTTGCAACACTGTAAAGTAATAGTATTAGCTGTAATTGCACTTTGTGCGTGAATTTACAATGACGAAGTCGAAATCTAGGGTCATGAGAATACACACATGTATAAAATGCATGTACGTACGTATGTATATTCGTATTTTAGGTATGTATAATGTATGTATGTATGTATGTATGTATGTATGTATGCATGTATGGATGTATGTATGTATGTATGTAGGTATGTATGTACGTATTTTAGGTATGTACGTATGTATGTATGTATGTATGTATGTATGTATGTATGCATGTATGTATGTATGTATGTATGTATGTATGTATGTATGTATGTATGTATGTATGTATGTATGTATGTACGTATATATGTATGTATGTATGTATGTATGTATGTATGTATGTATGTATGTAAGTACGTAGGTATGTATGTATGTATGTATGTATGTGTATGTGTATCTATGTAGCTATGTAAGCAAGTAAATATATATATATAATTATATATATATATCGACATTGCTTTTGAGCGGTGTGTCTACAACGAATATATGTACGTATATATGTATGTACGTATGTACGTATATATACGTCGGCCGTACATAGGAAGGGGTCTGTGTATGATTGAGGTGGTTGGATGAGCCTATTTACGATTGCCTGTGTTTATGCGAACGATATTTTCCGTTATGATTCATGACACCCATCCAGCAATCTTCGTTATCAGCTGAAAACATGCCTAACCCTTTTGAATTCGATTATACAAAAACGATCGCGTTGAATTAACGTATATGCCATCCGCACATCAATTACACTCATTTTTACATATAAACATAAAAGTTCTAATATGGTATATAGTAGTTATATACAGATGCATTTTTATATTAATATCAATACATTTTCATATCCATATATATATATATATATATATATAACATTGCATTTATGCATTTGAAGCATCTTTGACATATACAAGCCACGTGTCTTCTGTCATAATTATACTATACTATGCTATGTTGTGTATATATATACATATATATATATATATATATATGTATGTATGATGTGCGCTATATATATATATATATATATATATATATATATATATATATTGTGCATGAATGCAAGAAACATAGGCCTATACAGCCACTTGTAAATTCCAAATTTTTTATTATTATGCGGTAGGTACCTTTACAAAAAATACCATAAAAATTGCCACTTATTTGCGCGTACATTCTATTCATATATATATAGGTCTATATATATATATATATATATATATATATATATATATATATATATATATCATATCATATACTTATTAAGTTGGCTGAGGTGACGTTTATATTTTTCTGCTTTGGATGTCAGTCTAATTTATTATCAATTTTGAATCAATGTCGCTGTGTTAGCCCTGAATTCAGATATCGTCCGCAATATTAGATAATAGTGTACAAAACATCATCTTCCTATAGGTGTCTATGCATTTACACAGTTTAAGGCGTGATCCCAAGGTGCAGGTACGAAGGATACAACCAGAGATCGTAACGTTTGAAATATCTACTGAAGTAACATACGATGAATTTTGAATAAACGAATGTAAGTCATTACTATTTCTCTCTCTGACATAATAAAAACGTCTGTGCGTTATAGTTCAGAATACAAACTTAGCTTATCTTTTGTGTGCTATATAAAGATGTCATGCATAGGGAAAGGTCACGCAGTACACCTGGAACTTAATGGACCTGAAGAGTAGAATAGGAGTTTGAATTACACGGTTCATGGGGTCTGACAACTAAATGGAGAGGGCTACGTACAAGACAGCATCCAGATATATTCATCATGGATGCGGCAACGTTTACTTGTTTTGTCCCTAAAGGAACAAGAGAAGCAGACAGATAGACAGAAAAACAGACAGCCAGACACACAGACAAACATATATACATACATACATATATACATACAGACAAGCAGATCGACCAAAATATTTGATTCTATAAGAAATACATAAAAGGCCACAACTTTGTTTGTACTTAATTAACATCCATTCCTATCCTAAACTGCATAAACGCTCTATATTATAAATAAATACACATATATATATATATACATATATATATATATATATATATATATATATATATATATATATATATATAAATAGTATAATCAGATAGACATATATATGTAACTGTGTAATATATGAATATATATGCATATATTCACCAATAAAATGCAATACAGTATTTATTTATGATACAAATGATTAGGCACTGGATTAATTATTGGACGTACAGAATAATTCTTGTTCAAATAATACAATACCTTCAGTGATACACACATCTGGCTGAATCTGACCTCACAAATAGCTTAGTATTATGTCAGATTCAATTATTATACAATGGCATTCACTTAAGTTTATACTACAACATATTCCGACACTTAGGCGCTATACAAATGCTGCTTTAAAGACACAACCACGATTCGATGGTGTGTTCATTCTGAATGATATCTTTGTCAAGAGGCATGGACTCCCTTGAAGCACACTACTCTCTTATGTTTAGGTTCTCAATAATTGGGATCTGTTAATGCACATGGCATGTGTTCTGTGGTTTGTCATGTGCTTGATTATTGCACCAGTGACGCATATGTAAGTAGGTATATCCTTTATTATACCAATTGCTAGCCGCATTTTTGGTTAAAGCAGTCACTTTTGTGGTTTAGGGAAAAATAACGTACCACAAAAGACGAAATATGCTAAACTATTCCTGGCGTTACACTACATCATAAATCACCCGCATGCTACTAGGCTATCCACCATTAATTAATTAACAAACTTAATTAATTATTAGCATTACTACTATTATTATTATTAGCTCAAATGGATCATTGTTTTTACTATTATTATTATAATTATTATTAGCTACAATGGATTATTATAATTTTTATGATTAACCTTCTGCTTATTATTATTTTTATTATTATTATCGCTCTTAACAGTAGTGATTAGTACTATTATTAATAATCACCTACTATTTGCTACTTATTTCTTAAGTAAAATTACTGCTATCACTATTAGTAATCTTAATGATGATGTTATCTGGGGGCACTACTGTTTCTGCTCGTTCTCTTAAGACTTTTCTTTTTTCGAGGGGCTCTTCGCACTGGAAGCGCCTCTGATTAGGTTGTACTGTGAGAGGCGCTTTATAAATCCGTAAATAGAATAGAATAGAATAGAATAGAATAGAATAGAATAGAATAGAATAGAATATATATATATAGGCCTACTGTGGCCAATGCAGAATATGTGTGAGACTAGGAGCATACGGCGGCCGAGAGTAAGTTCGGGTTCGACTCAGGCGGATGTGAACTCGAAGCCCTGCAACGATCCTCGTTCAAAACAATTCGTCTTATCGTCCATTATCTAAGCATATCCGTTTAGATAAGTTTCACATGGACCTCGATGACTTCTTGTTTAAGTGCTTTTCTTGTTAGGTTCATTTTGCATGACGAGTGATTGCAAATTGCTTAGTTATGGCCGATGTACTCTTGATAAATAGGGAAAAGTTTTTATAATGGAACTGTAGAAACTTCAAACGTATTTAAGCTTCAATTTAAACCTGTTGCGTGCATTATAAGTTCAACAGCTGTGCAAATCATTCAATGCATGCCACATGATATGTGCATGCCTTTCAAATACAAACAGACTATTTACTTATTTAGCTTTAGTATTAAAAAGCGCTGCGATCATTTGCCATCGAATATGAAACTATATTAAACACTGAACCGTTTTAAGTTCTTAATCCCCATAACCGCTATCCACCAGATGTACTTCAAAGTGCTATAATAAATGGCTTGATACATATATACATGCATACATACACACTCACATACATACACTCATACATATTATATTGTACTGTATTGCATTTGGCCATTTATAAAGCGCTTCTCTCAGCAAGAGCCTTTCAGAAGCGCTCCCAGTGCGAGCAACCCCGAGGGAAAAGGCAGGATTTTAGTTTATAAAAAGATGATGGAAGACTACCAGAAAGGATTGCGTAGCGGACCGGTGGAGGAAGTCCATTCCACATAGAGGGACCTCTGCAGGTGAAAGATCTGGATTGCGTACATGTAAACATATACAAACATACCAACATACATACATGCATACATACATGCATACGTACATACATACATACATACATACATAGGCCTATATACAACGTATATATACATGCTTACGTGCATATATACATACATATCTACATATATGCACACATGTATACATACATACATGCATGCATACGTACATACATAAATACATACATAGGTAGGCTACATAGGCCTACGTGCAACATTATATATTTACATACAAACGTACGTCTATTGATGTTGGCAAATGATTATTAAAACGAGGTCATTTGGATGCATTCTTCAAGATTTAACGATACTCAAGAGTTGTCTAACTCACAGCATGAGGCCACTGAGTCGAGCGAGGGTTTAAGTTTGCACATAGTTATTCATAATTGAAAAGCAAACGTGGAGGCGTAGATGTGCTATCATATACATCAAACATACTCACAGAAAATACAGGTTGTTCAACGGAGTTATATCGATTCTACATATAACGATTATTAACGGCTATGCCAGCGAGAATCCATACGACAACACGTTATCATTATAATGGCCGATGTTCAGAGGCTGGTTTATGGAGAATCAGATGCAGGAAGTTATAAGGTTACTAAACAACATTATTCTTAGCCATCATAATTATATTCACTAGTCTACACGATTCATTTTAATTATATTCACTAGTCTGTATGTATGTATCCATTAATGCACACACACACATACACATATATATGGTTTATCAGAGAATCAGATATATATATATATAATATTTAGCAGTATTTATGCAAGTGTGTATGGATGAATGTGTGAACGCATGTATGTTAGTACATGCACACATAAGTATTTATGTACATGGTTGTGTAGGCCTAAGTATTTATGTATATGCATGTAACAAATCTAACTTAACGATGCATCCATCATATGATAAACGAAGCTTCAGAAGACGATATATGATACGACATATAGGGCCTACGCCCCTGTGTAAGTTTTATAAGAAAAATGTAAATAGTTTATCATTATCAATATAGTATGAATGCATATAAAATGAATATAGACCAGGACCGTTTTAAGGTCGTCGTAGGCCCCAAGCCCTAATTGCCAGCTCTGCATTAAAGCTAAACACATAATTATGCATTTACATTAATTATTGACGTCATGGTTAATCACGATTCACGAACACGCCCAGTTTCGATTTTAAATCTCAATTTACTTTTTGTACTGTTGGTTATTTGAATTTAATATCCTGGATAAATGCCACTAAGGTCTAATGCAGTATTTCTGGTTTTTTCAATATCTCGTTTTCAGGCTTGCGTCGACCCCTGTGCCAACTGTGCCTAATATATGGATAAAACGGCCCTGATATAGGCCTAGATCTATGATTATGAGTAGGCCTATATCAACATGAATATGAATGTTTATACATATGACCAAAATTTAAATATAAACATACATGCGTATAAATATAAAATAATAAGAAATTATATATATATATATATATATATATATAATTTCTTAGTTGAATATGTACATTTATCTATATATTTGAATATGAATATTTATATACGAATATGAATTTAATATAAATTTGGACAAAATGTGGATATAAACATAAAAATCGTCTAAAAACCAAAATGGATAGGTCTATACAGCTGCATGCATTCTGGGCGTTCACGAGAATATAACGTTTGCTGCTTTAAACTCATGAACGAACAGTTAACAAAAGAATAATACGAAATAGTCTCGTTAGAAACCTTAGTGATTGTGTATAAATCGATACTTCGTGAAGTTCATGAACATAATTATATATTATGATCACATAGATATCAGTAGCCTATGTTTAACAGGAAGAAAAGCTTATATTCCAAACATTAGTATTTTTAATTGCATCATCACCAAAATTCTGAGATAATTTCCTTAAGGAAAAAGTGCAGAGTCGACATAACAGCTGCGTGTCGCATTAGAGACAATTCTAAGAAACACCTGCACTGTTTGTCAGTCATGGTTTGTCGTCTTATACAACCCATAATTGTCGTTATCGCCATCATCGTCATGAAAACGACAAAACTATAGCAGCACTTTTGCTGCTTATTTTGGGCTGAAATTCCTCTCCAAACCCTAAGCAATGCGTTGCATCCGTATTAGATGGATGACGTCATAGGATCGAAAAAATATTGAGCACAAAAACGCGACGTATATATACGGCGATTCGAATATGCTAATTATCTCGTGCATGACGAGAGGCCTATAGATACATCTGCGTCAATAACCACACTATATAGATCTACACGCGCACAGCCGACACACACAAGCCATGAGAAAGCGTATACGCGTGCTAACTGAAACTATATGCACAATCGATAACGAACCTTCAGTTCGATAAGTCCCATCCAGCTGACAGAATGTTATCTTACCTTTGCTGTGTTGTTCGGGTCCTTGCGACGATCGTCGGGCACATATTTCGAGATCTGTTTTGCCTGTGGACGTGGTCCGCCATCTTTATCCCGTGGCTCCGTCTGGTGGCTCATTTAATCTTGGCAATGACATAATTTACGCATAAATGCCGGAGCGTGACTCTTGCGATTCAGGGTGTCTGGAAAACGAACACACATACATACCATACACACACGTGTGGACGACGAGCAATTGGGGTCTGACGCTGAAAAATCACCCAAATGTATACACAGACGGTCAAACAGATTATACTCATTTAATTACATTATACTGCCATAAACACGAACGAAACTTGAAACTTTAAAGTATTACACTCCGCTCCGATTATATATACACAATTACCTATAATATATATATATATATACATATATATATACTCACTATTCAACTGTTCGTATATTGACCGTGCATTTATGGGCATTATTCTAATGAATCGTGAAATAAACAACCAATGATCAATTGTTAAACATTAACGAATATTTAATGGAATATATATATATCAGTTCAGTTATTTATGCACATTTGTAAAACTCGTGAATAATTCACGAATTGTTTGATAGATAAAAATGCCAACCTTACAAATACAAAACTTCGAATTAAGCATTGTTTTATTTCGTTAAATAAATAAACGGTTGCATGTAAGTAAGTGAGTAAAGGGGTTTGTGCAGTTGAGTCACCGTCAGTTCGTGATAGGAAATTGTTGTCAGCCGCGAGATGTGCAATCACAACAACCAACCATACTTCACTTATAATGGCATAGGCCTACCATCATCATCATCATCAACCCTCCTCCTCCTCATGTACATCTGATGGTCAAGTGATAGATTGAAAAGGTCATGAAGACAGCCAAATCATTAGCCTGCTCTACAGAGGAACTAGGCTTATGCACGACCATCATTTTCCCATATACACATCTGTGCATCTTTCGTGGTTTTGGTATACTTTCGTACAATGCTGCGATATGGAATTGGAGTCATATTTTTGGACTATTATCTACCTCCCCGTCCCTCTCCCATCCATCTCAACGTCTCTTATTACTCCTCGTCCCACTTTTTATCCTTCTGCAACTGCTGCTGCTTCTCCGCCTCATTCTCCTCCTTCTCCTTCTCCTTATTCTCCTCATTCTCCTCCTCCTCCTCTCCTCCTCCTCTCCTCCTCCTCTCCTCCTCCTCCTCCTCCTCCTCCTCCTCCTCCTGTTCTTCCTCCTCTTCCTCCTCCTCCTCCTCCTCCTCCTCCTCCTCCTCCTCCTCCTCCTCCTCCTCCTCCTTCTCTTCTGCATGTGGCTAATGTGTGGTCGATAGATAGGCCTATCAGCGTTGCTAAGCCATTCACCACATGTGCAATTCATTACTATTTATGCATGTATAATAGAAAGCATTCACATTCTTTAGCATAATGGTAAATGTTTCTTTGTACTATACATGTTATATGTATACATGAACACACATATATGTATACATATATAGGTGAATATATATATATACATGTATATATACATATTATGCATGCACATCTATTCGTTGGTACTTAGGGGGTCAGGGATGTTGTGTTCGCGAAATTATAATGCTTCGGTATACGCAGAGGTTAACACTTCGAATGTGGGACGCGGTGGTGTAGCGGTATGTTCTGTGCCTTGCAACCGGAGGGTCGCAGTTTCAAATCTACCTCAAGCCACTGCGTAGCAACCTTGGACAAGTTGCTAGCACACAACTGTTTGTGAGGAAGGCAACGGGAAACCACCTCACTCATCTCATCCCCGGGTGGCGTAAAAGCCAATGGACCTGCCTTCGGGCAGAGAACTCATCAAAACTTTGAATGCTTTCTTACGGCTATGCGTGTATCATATATATGTACGATTGATGTATATGTCACTACGTGTGATATATATGAACATATGTGCACGCATGTGTAGACGCCTAAGTGTACCGATGCGTGGCTAAACAATCACGCGATAGGGAGGATTGTGAGGTCGTTCCAAGAATTTGTTCGACCGTTTAACGGGCTTCAAAGGGAAATTTCCGACATCAAAGCCTTTGTTGTGAACGCCGCTTTAGCGCATACTGAAAGTATGCACGCACAGGATACGGTCATACAACCCCTCGACAGTTCAAACCACAAGTGCTCTTTGAATATCTATAAATAGACGTATATACACAAATATACAGACACATACATTTATATAATGCATTTTATATAATGCATTCCCTTACAGAGCAATGACATTGATCGCTATCCATAATATTTCAGTTCAGTATACGAAGTCGTAATAACTAGAAATTTTCTAAAGAGGCGCTATATAAATGTTATATTACTTTTAAAAGTATAATTCTATCGTCTGCTCTCCGATAGAGTACGGCCCAATATATCTTGCTTCGTTGAGCTTCTGGTGCTATATAAACGATGTACGATGCGGTACAGGAGTGGTCTCTGCGGTGTTTCGAGACGAGGAGCCTTGAGTACTTTGCATATAGGCAGAGACGTAGCCAAGATGGCACACTGTACATTCAGGACACCTGGATCGCTGTTATCATGTCTGCACTTCAGCTGCAAGATATCTCTTAACGAACTGTGCTTTCGACCTACTTAACAGCTAAAGGCGCTTACTGCAACAGCCACGATGCTTGAATGCCTGAGATTAGGCGCCAATCGGCTTTGGCGGCCAAGACAATTGCGGTCTGCAGATCTGCAAACATATATAGGCCAAGGCCTATAGACAATGAGAAAAATGACTCAGGCTTAGACAATACAATGGACAAAAATGCAGAAAATGACTCAGACTAAAACGATACAAAGGAAAAAGGCAAGGCAAACGATAGCTCTCTCTGTCTGCTTTTATATGACCTCCATCACTGTTGAGATTTGCGTTAGACGTGAACTAATCGTACAGGAACACACAAATGGTCACACATGTATTTTGTTCATCGGGACCAATAAAATGCCGAATCTGATAAGATTGTGATGGTTCGTTTTTTGCTTTTATAGTCTTAGGCCTACATCAGTTCCCATAAAACTAGTCGACAGCATAATGTCAGTCTGCATATTTTTGGTTTCTATCTGCCAGTGCTTATTCAGTCAGTTACTCAGTGTGTAGTAAGACTTTGAACTGCTTCTGCTCTACTTCATGCTGGGCCTCTGTTTGAGGTTTAAGACTGCTACCATTAACCATGGGATTCAGGTTATAAAAGTTCAATATAAGGAGTAAGGGAAAAGGAGAAGAAAGGAGCGGGAGGGGAAGAGCAGAGCAGGCAGAAACAGAGAGGACAGACTGACTGACTGGCTGACACACTGACAGGCAAACAGAAATGCCTACATACATACAGATAGACATACAAACAGACAGATAGACAGACAAACAGACAGACGTATAGACAGACAAACAGACAAACAGACAGATTGGGACTAAGGAATGAAGTGCTCAGGATAAGGCAGCATTGTTGTAAACTCCAGCGACAACAGTTTTATGATGAAGTTCATTGAAAATAATTGTGCTTTGTTTTCTGATAATCGCTAGGTGGCGACACCCGTCCACGTTGGACGGCGCCAGGCTGTCTTAATATGCAGACTCATTGTATCGAGCGTCTTAGATACGAAGGCCACGTTTAGCTGCAAGTTATAAATAGCACAATTTCTTCAGTAACTGTTTCTGTTATGGTTTTCTCCTATCTGAGTAACCTTTCTGCTTCCACATTATGCTCTCTCGTTGATCCGCTTTCAGTTTTCCTATCTTTTGCCACGATTCTGCATATTTTCACTTTCTCCTTCAATAACGAGTAGGCCTACTTGTTTTTTTCGACAGTTCAGTACTTTTTAGGCTAAATCTTCTTGTACCAGCATCAGTTCTTTGCAGTCTTACTCAGTTTCCACCAATATCTTTTCTCTCTCTTGCGTTTTACTTTTCAAAAACTGAAACAAGATCTACCCTTGCATTCAATCCAGGACAATCCTATCGCTTTCTTTCTCTGCATTTTTTACTCATTCATCATTCTGTCTTTAGCTAGTTTACATATACTTTTCATCTTTCACTTGTATTTTCATTAGTTCCATTGTTGCTTCTTACGTTCCTTAATGCATTTTTTCTTTCGTATTCATTTAACTCTCTCCAGTACTTTGTAATTCTTATTCCTTGCCAATGCCAATCAATCAATCAATCAATCAACTAATATTCAATTCTTCCCTCGTTCATTTGATATCGCCATTATACGTTCCTCTCCAATACAGATGATGGGTCATTGGAACCACTCCAAATGCGTTGTCTGTGAAATTACAGCCGCTTATATGTGTACTATTAAGTTAATCTCAATACCAAAGTTGACTTTAGAGCGCCAGAGTGACTTAATCACGTCAACAATCGATCACTTAGATCAATAGACGTCGACAGGTCTATGCAACTTCCCTCTAAATCAACCTATTGAATAAACGCTACTGATCGTTAGTCAGCATAAAGGGAAATGATTTGAAGGGTGATTGGGTGAATTTAGACGTCATGACAAGATTTGTCATCGATTACTTTGCCTTTGCACATCCACTGTCATTTAATTACACATTCAAGGCGCAGTCGCTTAAAAGTTGGACAGTATGTTAATGAACAACATTAAAAATCAGAGAAAAAAGGGAGCTAAAAAAGTAGATGAAAGACAAAGAACAAGGAGAAGAAATTGGTAAAATTTCCACAAAATAAAATGTGCAGAAAACAAGAAAGGAGAAGAGACCCAATCAGCAGAGTAGTTCGGAATTAGATTTCCTGGGCATGGTGCAGGTACAATCCATCCATCAGTCGGCCCCAGAAGAAACAGGAGAAGGACAGAAGCGGCAAGATGAAAGGGCCAAGCTGACAATCGTCTGCGAAATCTATCTTATCTAACATTAACCGATTTCCATCGAAGTTTCTGTCGTTTTCATCTGCTATAGTCAACCGATGCAGACTGCAGAGAGCAATGCGTGGGATCCCATTCCGTCGCTATAGAGTTTGACCTTGCCCTGGCCCCACAGACATCTGCAGCCCTTTCAAGAGTGGAATGTGGTACAGAGGAATGGACATGAGTAATGACATGGAATAGAGTACAGTCAGGGAATGGTATGGAATGCAGAGTAGTGCCATGGATTCTAATGGAATGTACGTGGAATCCGATGGAATGCAATACAGAGGATTGAGATCCAAAGACCAATGAAGAGTATTTCGAAATTTTGAAGCAAGTTATAGAGTTTCAAGTGAGTATTTCAAAGACAATAAGACACAAGCAGAGAAGCAGCCAAGCGAATGGAAAGACAGACATAGAGACACAGATACTGACAAACATCGACAGACACGTAGACAAATATCGAGGCATGATGAATAGACACAGGCAGCAGAACAGCCGAAAATGATATCAAGTAACGCAATATAAATCAAAGACATGACCATCAACTTTTGAATGTAAACAATAGGATACATAGTTAGGCAGACAATAGGACATACAGACAGGGACAACGAGTGATAGGCAGAAACAATGGACGCCAGCATAAATAACACAATTTTAATTATTCAGGAATTGCAATAAAGGAATAGCAGCATTGCAATTACACATAAGATCAAATAGAGACTACATGTATACTATAACATTGGCGTATTACAAAGTTATCCAGTCGCTGCATTAGATAGAAGGCGGCTGGCTGCAGAACCACGGGATACATTCCTCAGGTCATCATCCACGCTGAGACAGAAGCTGGGACGCCTAGCGAATG
Source organism: Aporrectodea caliginosa (assembly GCA_020284085.1). Lineage (NCBI taxonomy): Eukaryota > Metazoa > Annelida > Clitellata > Crassiclitellata > Lumbricidae > Aporrectodea > Aporrectodea caliginosa. Next base: position 749,022 of record JACEVL010000358.1, read on the forward strand.
TCAGACTAACAACAAGTCCTATGCTATGTATCAGTTTCCCCATTGAGAATGATAACACGAAGACAACAACGGCACTGACAATAACAACGACGACGAAGTTGACGATGAAAATGATGAGAAATTTGTTCAAGAAGATTTAAAAGTATAAAAGAAATAAGAATTATAAAGGAAAATGAAGATGATGAAGATGACGATATCGATGCAATGGCGTTCTATTTATTTTGGCGCCATTAGCGATTGTTAGCAATTCTCGCTCTTCTAATAGAAATTTCGAATCTTAACGAAAAACAGAGAAACATTACGTGCTGGACATTAGGCTTAATCGTGACACAATATTGTGACGCTTACAATAAGTGCATTAATTTTTTTAGCCTATCTAGTCGTTCTTAACTTTCTAGCCTGATTCGCTAAAAGTCTTGGAGAACTTAACTAAAACTGATGAAAGAGACTACGTCAGTTTTGGAGTGGGGTTAGGGTATTGGTAGCACTGTCACGAAGAGCAGAAGATCAGCACGGACACGGGATCGCTTCCCGATACATTCCCAAATGTAGACTCAGCCTTTCATTCGCCATATGGCGTTGGTAAAATGAGCAGTAGGACGTGATGGACGCCTTGCATGGCTGCCAAACAGTTACATTCGACTCCTGTAATAACTTGTGATCATCATACTATGAATTGTAATCATACTGCGGTGTATCAGTTTGAAATGATAAACGAGGACTATTATTAAAATTAACATTATATCAGTCATTGTGCCGACCACCTTAGTTGAAATAATTATGAATGATACAATTGCATCACAGCACCATAATATCAACTTCTAGAGCCCGTATAATGTACAGATGCATTACCAGGACACTTTAGCCATCGGTTACTCGTTATGCTCATACGTGTATGCTTATGTATGGGTTTGTATGTCTCTGTTCAATTGTTTAACACTTTTAAGGAACTTATCTATAAGGTATAGCGCTCGTGAATAAGCTGGGGCCCTGCACTTAGCTTTAGAGTAGCGCTTTAGAAATGTGGAGTTTACGATTACGATCAAGGCGTGATCATACATGTGACTGAGTTGCGCTTGAACAAAATCACTTTATAACTAAGTGGCACACGAAATCCATTCCGCAAGAAGTCGAACAGGGAAGTGGATTGCATGTCTTTCTGCAGTTTGTGAGTGCGACCGATGGATAAGAGGCGCTTTACAAATTTTCAAATACAATACAATACAAATACAATTCCCACCCAGAGCTTATCTGACAGCATAATCGAAGTTTCTGGACTACGCAGCGTGAAGGAATAGGAGCGACGACAGGCGACGAGGTTCGAAGCACGAACACCTATGAAACTGGCATGTATATACTCTGCAAATTGCATGCATGCTCTGTGGGGAACGACATTCTTCGTAACCGGCAATTATCATTACAGACTACAGCGGCCTGCACCAATTGCAGTGAGTCTATTCGCCTTCGATTGACAGCTTGACATTGTCGAACTGGTATAACCTGAAGCCTCTTATATAGGGCTGAAATCCATGTGCACGTGTGGCGAACGAGACTTCGATAAGAAACGTTCGAACGCCGTACAAAACACTCGAAATTCACACATATAGGCTACATATCTATTACATACATATACATATAATATATATAGGCCTACATAGATCTATATATCTGTATTATATATAGGCCTACATAACAGTTTCTGATTAATTGCTTTGTAAAACACAAATCTCTAGGCGTGTCACATAGTGGCGCCCGTCCCATGCATTATCTCCAGATTCTTGCAGGCCTATTCATAGCATGCCCTATACACGGTATCTTATACAGTAAACCCTATATGTAAGTATATTTCTTAGGTTTCTCATACCTGTAGGCCCACCTTCATTCTTTGCAATTGCCGATATTTTCATAGCTGTGATGGCACACCTGTCATTTTGTTTATCAGTCACCCTCTGTATTTCTATACATGCATCAGGCATGCATATATATAGGCTGGGTGTCAGGTCCTCTGAAATAAAACACTTGCATGTATAATTCGGATTTTCTGCATACTAATGCGTGAAAGCCAGTTTTGCATGCAATATATCTACGACAGATTACATTGGATGGTCGGTCATTCGTTTCCAAATACATACAACTACAGAAAAACAATCAGCCCTGACCTTCGTTCGGCCTAGTCTAGGGCTCTAGGCTACGCATCTGATGGGCAGGTAATATTTACTAGGCTTTCCTCTAATGATATTTTCCTTTTTCCGTTGTAATCTGAATTATCTGTTCCTTCTTTCCTCTGTTTCGGTCTTTATTTCTTTCCATGTATACAGTGTTTTTATTTCCTATAATTGTAATTGAAAATTTGTATAGCGCCCAACTAAGCGATGTCGATTCATGCAGACTATAGATTTAGGTAGTTGGCAGGTTTTAAGTAGAGCCTTCAGTTGCTATCCAACGCTGCAGCATAGCAATAAATTAATATGACAGACATTGGCAGACTGGGAACCAGCGGGAAGTATGCTGGGACATGGTAGAACGGAGGAAGTAAGGAGGGAGGGAGGGAGGGAGAAGAAAGAGGATGAAAGGAGGAGTTGAAGGACGTGAGATGACAACGGAGTGAGCATTGATTCATTCAGCAATTCACTAATTCATTCATTCAGAACATTTGAATGAATGAATGAATGAATGAATGAATGAATGAGACGGATAAACTGTAATTAATCAATTTGCAGTCACTGAGTCTCGGTGATCGTATCGCATACGCAGAGCATATAAACCTCATGCTGTCATATAATATTACGCTGGGCTGACTCTATCGATAGTTTTCGCTCCCTGTGGTGAGCAGTGTTCCGCTCTTTCTCTTTTGCTCTGTCTTTCTGTATACTCTTTCTCTTTCTGTCACTCTCTGTCTCTCTGTTTCTGTCTGTCTGTCAGACATCCTCTGCCTGTCTCTCTTTCTCTTTCTTTCTTTTCTCTCTGTCTCTTTCGCTGTCTGTATGCTACTCTTTCTCTCTTTGTCCCTCTCTGTCTTACTGTGTCTCTGTATGTCTGTCTGTGTGTAGCACTGCATGTAGTTCTCTCTTTCGCTCGCTCTATAGCAATGCACGTTCTGTCTTCATGCATGCATGCGCAGCATTAAGTCTTTAATTCAGTCATTGCCAGAGACCAGGGCCGGATAAAGACTTTCGGGGGCCTTAAGCCAAGAGCCGGGTTAAGACATCCGGGGGCCCTAACCGCAAAGCCATGCAAAAATATGTGTCTTTGTGCACAAAGTTCGATCCGTACATAAGCGATTTTTTTCTAATGAAATATTTGCTAAATAATAACACATGCATTCACCATTGTCATTTTGTCAATTAGGACCTTGGTACGATCTGATTTTATATTTCCTGATAGTTGGGGCCCTCAAAACGTTGTGGGGCCCTAAGCCATGGCTTATTTGGCTTATACGTTAATCCGGCTCTGCCAAAGACAGATGTCAATTCATGCACTCAATCAATTATTTACTTATTTGTGTTTCTGCAATTCAATTACACGTTTATTATTTTCGTCACATATTGTCTAAACTACATATTCAGTCTACATTCATCTGTATGGAAAAGAAACGACCATTTAGCTGAACAGTCTATTAACAAATATCGGTCAGAGTGAAGGAATATCTTAGATGCGTTATGCATGAATGCAGTTGGGACTGTCGGCGCCTATTTGGGATTTGAACCCCGGGTCTCTTCGAAAATATGCCAACAATTGATGCCTGACTATGTTTTGTTGTTACAGCGGCTGCTATTGTAGATTTCTTATAGAAGTCTTTAAATCTGATTATTATTGTGGTATATTCGAAGAGCATTAGGCTATGCAGCAATAAAATCAAATCTGAGGTAAACATCGATAGATGTTGCAGCAAATGAGTGCGAAATGGATCGAAGACATGAAAACATATTTCTTACAGGAGGTTAATTCAACTTGAGCATCAACATACAGTCTGCGCCGACTCTTTCCCCATAAGTCTTATAAACACCCAGTAACTCTTTCCAAAGCACTTGACAGCGTCTGTACGCATTTTCAAGCTATCGTATCCTGGCTCTGCTTCTGCACCACCCCAAGGCCACCCTCGCCACCAACGACTTTCACCGATCACCATGCCGCGTCTCTTTGGCTTGACGGATCAAACCAACCTAGATCTTGCGGATTTGAATTGATATAGCTCCGGTGTATAAGCAAATCCCTGTCATGACGCGACTTGTGGGTGACGCTGCGAAATTTCAGATACTTAAATTACATTACATATACTTGATCAAATCAATTGAATTCCTCCATGATAGACTAAACTTCGCATAAACGCTCAAGACAGCAATAGGCTAAAGGTGATTCGATATCAGTTTAGTGCGCATTTACAGTGGCAACAATTAACCCAACTGTTTAAAGTCATATGGATTCTGTACAATGCTGTCCGTCTCTGGTATTCCTCCTTCGTTCATCTCTCGTTATCCTTTCAGATATATAATAGAGATCATGCAAACTACTCACCTGCTCACAAACCGACTGCAGCCAATTTTCAAATCACCAGCTCAGCGTCCGAGAAGTTTATGGACGTTTTCGTCGACTCAATCCCCAACTATATATACATTCATACCACACAAAGTGCTATGGTTACGCTATAACATAGCAATACAACACACATATCGTCTACATATAAAACACAAAGACTTATGTATATATATATATATATATACAGTATATAGAAATATAAGAAAATATATACATGCAGATTTACATATAACGCAGATGTCTATATATAGAGCACAGAAGAGATTCTAGATTTCAGGCGACCTTTAGATGACCCGACAATTAAGGAACTGAATAAATTTTCGAGATATCAAACAGACCGTCTATATATCAGCCCTGGGGCTGGCAGGTGGACTAGCCGAGGGGGAGTCACAAAATCTACTTTAGGTACTCTGGCCTTTGGGAGGGGGTGAGGATGCAGAGGTGGAGGGGACTGTCGTGCGATATGCTGGAGATACGGCGATTTAGATTTCAAATAGGAAATGCCGCAGAAGAGACGGAAGAGGGGAGGAACAACGAGGGAGAGACGTAAGGGTAGGTGGAGGGGTCCTTGGAGAGGGATAAGGAACGGAGTCAAAGGTCTGGAAAGATTACAGATATCGCTTTCGATTGCCAGAGACATTCATCTGAATATGTGTCGCGCCGTGTTCTGTGTGGCTGTGGGCGTCAGTCACGCCAAATCGATCATCCGGCTGAGGCACTGACGACAGGCGGGTCGTCTACTCGCGATAGAAGTCAACGTCTGTTCGAAGCAAATGCAGCATTTACCGGATAAGATTAGAGACCGAGGAGGAGGCATACTGAGGTCACCATAGCAAAGGATTTCCACTCTATGCACGAATGAAATCCATTTCATCCATCAGTAACTCTAGACGTTGTCGACACTCACACCACATGCATGCATCATGTATGTCAACGGTTAACAGACATTTATCATCCACACGAACACACACGCATATACAATTACATCAATTCGACATACAGAACATATCATATGCTCATGCAGCAATATATCTCTACTTATATGTTTATATGTTTATATTAGGATATGTATTTCCAAATCAACATATATATATTTATGTCCTAATATATATATATATATACTTGTTATGAATTGCTATATTTGTATGCAATTTATATATATATATATATATATATATATATATATTATATGTGCATACGTGCACATATATCTACACGGCACATGGATCTTAAACGTTGTCTCGGAGTTAATGTGACAAATATGTGTTTGATTGAAGCTTTCGTTGCCAATAGAGTCGGATAAATGGGAATCAGCTGCTGGGACCTGCGCTAATAAATAGCAATTGCCAGGATGTGTGAAAAATAAGCCTTGCGTTTGTAAACGGACCGTATACGCTTCGCAAGAAAACATCAAACGCCAGACAGATATAATTTATTAAGATAAACAGAACAGAAAACTAAGATATCAGATGAAATTTATCACAGGTCCACAGACTAAGATTATCAGAGACAAGCAAGGCACACAGAAACGAATCTGCATCCAATTAAAACCACTTCATTGTTTACAATTACTTTCTAACACGCTTATATTCATAAATAGTTAATTAATACGTACAAGAACAATGAATATGTATACATAGGCTACGTAAAATTGTATAAATATTGTTATAAATTATGTGTGTGTATTTATATTATAAATTAGAATCAATTTTTACTATCAACATGCCAGCAATATAATGTACATACGTAGGCGGTATCCATGCACATATTCGTCGTTTATAATATTATACGAAAATATACATATAAAATGACTGGATAGAAATATCGACATAGATTTTGGACATGTGTAAAAGTTTATTTATGTAAAATCACTTAATATAGTGTACGTAGTTTCCGTATAGATTGGGTATTCTGTTTGTATATGGAAGAATTACATTTTGGCATATTTGTTTGGATGTTTCTTTACATCTTGGCATAAAAATGAAATGAATATTTAATCTATAGTTGGCATCACGAGGAATAATATGATGTATTATAATGGTAGTGGAACCAACAGTTAAATCGCTCTCAGGTATATTTCTGAAAAGCTTGTTTATATATATATCATGAAAAGCGAACAATAAATCCTAATAATCAACCAATTAATGCATATGCATAAAATTCAATTATGGAATCATATTCTAGTTGCAGATATATATAAAACTTGGCTTTGATGTAAAATTACAAATTCTATAGGATGTTTGTTTGAATTAGAATGTGAACAGTAACTTTTATTTTCTTATATGTGAATCAAAATAAATTTTTATTTCATATTAAGATTCAGTGAATTCAGTGAATATATATTTGTATAGGCCTATATAAATATAGGCTACATATACACGCACACATGCATACATAAGATTCACTTACAGTCGGCCACCGATCCTAGATGCTGAAAACATCTGGGACCTGATGGATCTGATGGAGGGAAGAGACTTAGTAGGCTTCTTCAGATCTTAGCTAACATCCTATTTGTTCGCTAAGGCTTGTCCCACCTGTTAGCTGTTTGTGAGGCGCCCTTGTAGCGGTACGGCCGCGTTACGGCGCCATATAAATTGTCGTCATTAGTATTATTATGTATAGCTCTTAAGTTGCATGTTGATTTCTACGCGGATAATAATTATGATTAATTAGTGCGGAAGAATTTGCAAATTACAAGCTGTGCATACGTATGCATTTACATCTCAGCTTATATTAAATAACTTGAATTTGCGTATTTGTGAGTTCAAATTACCATTTCCTATATGTTAATCCAATACAAGAATTGAAGAATTGTGCACTTTTGTGTGTCTTATCATCTAACATGTACCTCTATGCACATGAAACTGACGAAAGTTAAATAAAAGTAGTAGATCTATATGATTTATTTATTAACATCACAGATGTATAGATCTATATAAGGTTTCTACACATGTACTTATCCAAAACACGCAATTCACACTAAGAAAAGGCGCTATATAAATATATATATGTGTATATATATATATATACATATGAGTGGCTTAACTATGAATAACACTTCATAAATTCAAAGACCTACCTCGTCTAATATCGCAACAACGATGTAGCCTATGTTTAACTGCTAAGAATAGGCTAGTTAAGCTAGTTAGGCACAAATGTTCATTTAGATATATTAATATTGCCAAGATATATATATATATATATATATATATATATATATATATATATAAACCTCAAGAGTCACTCATTAACACATTTCATCAGTAAAAATCGTTTTGCACATTTCTTAAAGTCATTTTGCATACTTCGTCACAGGATAATAATATTATCATCCTACAATCTTTACAAATCGTCTAACAGTAAAATTGTGGATATATATGAATACGAAGACCATTCCAATCGAATTTCTTTGTAGTTAGAATTTCTGTTTTGCAAAGAGAGGCCTACAAAGCATATAACATAGACAACCAAACCACGGGCTTAGCATATATGCAAATCCATAAGCAATTAGAGTACGAGCAATTGGATGATTTGTTTCAACATAATATTACATATATATAATTTTATTCATTCATACATTCAGAAATTTGTATAGCGACCCTTCCAGGAAACTACTCAGAGGCGCTTCCGACTCCAACGCGTCCAAAAAGAACAGTTTTTAAATTTGGTGAGGAAGGATTCAGGTAGAGAGTCCCAGGGTGTAGGTGCAGCTTTCTAAGGGAGGCAGCTTTCTAAGGGAGGCCACTCTAGACCACTGGTCCTACTACAGCATAGTTGCAGTGCGACTGAATGGAACCAAGAGAACCCCTTTTCCGCAGAGCGTATGGAATGATAACTGGGATACACATATATATATATATATATATATATTATATATATATATATATAATATATATATATATAAAATGGTACATGCGAAATGTGCTAAAAAAAATCCTAGGCATATGCATGTATAATTGTATATGTTATGCGATGCACGTTTATACTATCTTTATATCTTTACGTGTATGCTATCTTTAAATATATATATATATATATATATATATATATATATATATATTTGTGAATATGCATCTCGTGGTGGCTTATAAACGTTTATAAGACAATTAAGTTCAATATATTGCGCCTCTGAGTAGAGCCCTTGAAGAGGCGCTATATAAATTTTATGATTGATTGATTGATTGATTGAATATATATAAACCTCATGCAGATGCCGTATCTAAACATGATTTACATAGAAAAATACTCACCAAACGTAATAGTAGAATGAACACCAGTTAAATAATGTAAATCATTGTTATCTTGGAATAACTAGCAAGTAAGTTGCTGTTGCAAATTGCAGTCTATGCAAGCTATCATTTTATAGCTGAGAGAGAAAACATAATGCCAAGTAACTTTAACGAGATTTCTCATAACTTATATACACCATCGTTGAACTTTTAACTAATGTGATTGCAAAACACAATAAAACAAAAATAGTTTTGCAATTTATACTTTATGTAAATGGCTTTTGAAAATTCTATAAACTTACAGATAGGATATATTTTTACAGACTCCAATTCAGTGCGTGCATATATAGAACAGATGTAGCGTAGAATAACAAAGTTGTTGTTTGGATAAAGAATTACTTCTCTAATCGTTTATCCTAATAACTGTATCAGACAAAGATGTTCAACTAAGATTCCGCTGGATTGGCCTCGTGGATAGAGAGAAAGAGAGAGCCAGTTGATGGAAGCTGTCACAATACACTACATACGAGATTCGAAGAAAGATAAACACTGGAGGATTAAGAATGCGCTAGAGAGACACCATAAACGAACACTTAATAACACTTGGAATAAACATGCGACAAGCAATTTTTATATAAGTCAAATCCTTTTCGAAGAATTATTGAATTTAGAACTAAAAAATGACCGAAGATAATGGAGGTCATTTATTCTTAGGCTACCTATCGGTGCCTAATGGCACTGATAGGTACGGAAATGATTATGGCGATGAGAGGGATATAACTTAGAAATAAACTTAAACTCTCAACGAAGATCTCAGGAATGTTGCTCCGATATTAGCAATGAGCCTTATATGCATCTAAAGCTTGGCGCTATATCATGCGGAATCTTATGTGCCAAAGGCCAAATGTCGACATTCAACAAAACGTCTGATATTTAGGCCTATATCGAATTTCAATTTTTATATAAGTCAAATCCTTTTCGAAGAATTATTGAATATAGAACTAGCAGACAACATGTCTACATTAGACAATGCTAAGAAATCTTGATATTTAATTAACGAATGAATTATAGAAATTTCTAAATGAATTTTATATGCACATGTTGAAGTAAAACTGGGTTATGTAAGCTTAGTTCAAACATAGCTGTAGCATGCATTTTGTTTACGAATATCACATGCCACTTAAATGACATATGATTTTCTGTACACAAATGAGTTACTTTCTAGCTGAAGTTTAAAACTCACTTACCTACATTTAGCAAAAAATAGCAAAGGTTCGTAAATATTTCAAAACAAAAACAAATATGAATGGGTATTAGGCTTGCAAATGAGCGTAGACTATTTAGCGCAGTTTGTTGCTATACCGATGTTTGTTGCTAACCATGGCATTCAGAACAAAATTATATTATACGTTAACCGATATCATATTATACATACAATTCAATGCTTAATACAATATTGTACATATGCATAATAAACACGGGATCATATGCAAATATAAACAAATATCATATGTAGCCTATTATTATAAGCTTATACACTAACAAGACATAATAATATATAACCAAAATTACGTGGATATTATACCTACAGTGCAGTACTTATTATTTATGCATGATGTACATTTAAACTATGCAATATATTATAAATAACATATTGCTGGACTCCTTTCCTGGCTTTTGACCGGATTCACCGTGGAATTTGGATTCAACAACGAGTCTGATTAACAGCGACTATTGGCTGATGCCTAAAGGAGTTAGTAGATAAGATTGTATTGTGCATTTTGATATATTGAGTCATATTTGTATGTTAAGCGCATTTAAATGAATAACACTCTTACCTGTTTGTTTATCAAGACACAAAGTGCACCTGATAATGTAGAGCCTATAGATTGTATTGTTCGACATAAAGAAGTGAAAGACAATAGATACGTAGAGGCTTTATATTAACCGTCTATATTATAAATACATACATGCATACATAAAGACATGCATGCATGCATGCATACATACAGCAATTTATTCATGCATCATACATATATTCATTCATACATTCATGCATGCATACATATAATGTGTATGCATGCACACATTCATTCATGCTTGCTTGCTTTCATTCATGCATTCATACATATATTCATTTAAATACTCATGCGTACATCATGCATAATTATATACAGGCAGTGGCAATTGTGACAAGTTAGTCTCACTCGTATC